>OY856412.1:175774243-176374243 GCA_963693085.1 Alisma plantago-aquatica | reverse complement strand
CCCTTGTACCCCAAGTCATTAGATCTTATAAATAGACTCCCCCAACAATAATAGAGGGGATACAACATGTTGAAGACAAAAAGGAAGTGTTTCGAAAGAGGAAACAGCCGACAACAAGTGAGGAACAAAAAGGGACATATACATGTACATTTCAAACCCTCCACCAGCTAGAACGGGAGGAATTGAGAGATTCCCTCCTGCTCTACCATGGAGTTTGTTCTACCTTCTTTCTCATATCATATCTTTGTGATGTATGTATTTAAATTATCCATGTTCTTCATTGTAATCATGTCTAAGTGTAAGTAGATTATCTAGTTAGGCATGGGCAATGGCCCCATGGAACAAGCATCCTATTTTGCATAATTTTCCATGTATCGACTTGTTTATTAAATTTAATGTGATAGTTTGGATGTTTGGATCATCATCTATTATATTCCAATAACCTAAACAACAACTTGAGAGGGTGAGTTTGGGTAATATTTAGGAAATAAAAAGTTCTCACTAATATGGAGAAGAGAGAATAGTGGGTAAAATTACATGCTTAATGAATTATGAATAGTTTGATAATCATGAACTTTAAAGAGTAATAGAAACTACCTAAGAAAATCTCAATACATCGACAATCAACATCTTTGGAATGTTTACTACTTGAAATTGCATGTTCCATGGCGGTGAAACTCAATACCTAACTCTTGCTATGATTGATTTGACCTAAAGTGTTTTCTTTACTAATTTCAATTTACCACATTAGTTTAATAATTCCCTCACAAATATTATCCGCCTAGATAATATGATAAAAGTTTAACGTCTTCCATACTCAATGTGGGGTCGAACCTAAATTGATACATTGACACCTTCGGAAGATCTAAGTTGTGTAGAATACTCTAGGAGTTCATCTTTTAATTGATTAAGATCACAACCTCAGTCTCATCAACGATAGGTATCAGTTGAACATTAAAGAATGAAAATGTCCAAACTTTCAATAATAAGAAACAACCATTTGTTTCCCTTTTTCTTGCAATAGTATCATATTGTCATATTTGTCTTAACATTTGTGTGCCCACAAAAAAGTTAAAAATGAAATACTAATCTCATATCAAAAGTGTAAATATCCAAATAATATAATGTATTCGACAAGTGAAAATATTTGCAGGTGGCCAACCATAGTTAAATCTATTTACACCCTAAAATTCTCTCATGTTGGGATTAAAGCTTTGAAAGAAGCTCATGTTGCGTTTCTTGGGTCACGTACATGATGGATTCCACGTTCAGAGACACCTGCTGACATCTTGGTATATGATTGGACTAATTGGAAATGTACTTGTCTTGATCTTACTGGGGTTTCTCCATTGACTGGTAATATTTCAAGTAACTTTAAGGCAGGACAAACAGCTTCTAATGCGGCTTCACAAAAAGGTCATAAGCACGGGGATGCATATGAAGCAAACAACTACCACTTTCTGTCATTTGCATTTGATATATTTGGGGTGCTAGCTAATGATTCCATTTCTCTCTTGCGGTGCATCTAAAATATTATACACAAAAATGTTATGATGCCATCATCACCACCTTTAAATTTTGTCTTTTGATCTTTGGATTTGCCATCCAAAAAGGATTCACAACCCAATTTGTAGCTCGTGCCTCTACAAAGGAATTTATTTAATTTCTCATAAGTCATTTGTATCATGAAAACTCCTCTATTTTATTAGTTATCATGTTTTGTTTTACTATACATAGAAAATGAGAAATAGTATAAAAATATATGAGATTGTGACAATGCATCCATATGAACCGATCAAACCACCTATTGGACCCTACAAACTGGTATTCAATATTCTATATTTGGTTTTGATTTATGTATTGTTTGGAAAAATGATTGCATTTGTCGTCGACTAACTATCATTATGTTGGGAATGTTGTACCAATACAGTCTCGGATGTGACGAGAACTTGTTGCGGAAGCGTTGCCGACAAGCGTATAAACTCAAAGAAGAAACATCATATTTAACGTGGAAAACTCTCCTCAGGATGAGAAGAGAAAAATCAATGGGCAATACCGACCAACAAGCACTATATAATTAAGATTACAACTCACACCGTCCGGATTTAATTATCCCTAAATTAGGATAGTCATCCCCACATGAGAACAAAGATGAGGAAGAAGAGAATCACATCCAATATGTACATAACCTCCTCTTTACTTGATCTCCTCACAATGTCATTGTCGTTGTTGGGGATTTCTTGATGTCCTTATGACCGCTGACTGGGTCGGAGCATTGTTGTTGCGGCAACACTATGTCTGTAACCGCCAACCACAACTTTACTTTAAAGAAAAGTTGTTGGGCTTCTCTTATCAACTAAGAGAGTTGCTCTGTCAGTACACCCAATGTGCCACAGATTGTTAACATCTACTTCATTTCAAGGCAAAGTCATTGACCCGCTCTTATTCAACCAAGAGAGCCCCTCCAGTTTTTCTTGTTTTCTGACACTTCTACAACAGAAAGCACCAACAAGCTTCTAGAGGGATCTTACAAACAAGTGATATGATCTCAATAGCTTCCCTCAGGGCCTCTATTTATAGGCCTCTATAGCATGTGATTACAACTAGGAATCCTTGTCCAACTCTAAGTTCAACTCCATGTTGCACATAGGGAGTCACCTTCTTTCCCTTTTAGATTTAACTCCTATTAGGATTAGTAGCACAAGCCAACTCCTACTTAATTCCAAATCCAACTAGGATACATGGGCTGGAATCATTTTCCTTAGCCAACAATTTTCCCCTCCAACCCATAAGGGAGACATTGCCTTCAACAATCATCCGTAGTAGCTTTTGGACCCCATCACCACATGTGACAGATCCATTATCTTCAAGCATGTCATCATCCTGTCATTTTCATCCATCTTCTTGAAGTCTCATCCTGACTTCACTTTACTCCCAAGTAACAAAAGAAGTATCCTGGTTGTACCGCTTCTCTCTCCATGCCCACAGCTAGAACTTTGATGGCTCCTCTCCTGACCAGTAAGTCAAGCCATCCTAGATGAGAATCGTATTTCTAACCTATTGTACCAAGGCTCAAAAACTCTTTGATGATGCTCCCATGGTCTTTGACTAAAGCCAACAAGTTTGGCTTTGTATCTGATATCCTTGTTGTTATCTCTCTTCATCTCGTAGCCCCACATGAACTTTAGTACTTTGTGGCCCTTAGGAAGTGTCACAAGCTCATAGATATCATTCTTCTACAAAAAAGGCATCTCCTCCTGCATCGTCTGATGCCACTGTGCTATGTCTCTATGAGTTTGTATCTCATTATAAGTCTCTAGGTCCCCCTGATCAATAAGGAGAATATTCTAAGATGTCAGATTTCTGGATGAAGGATAATGAACTCTATCAGACATCCTCAACTGTTGTCTTGAGGACTTTGTCCGGTAATGATCTTGCTCCCCCTGCCCAGAATTCTCTGACTATGAGTTTAAACCACTCATATATGCATCTGGAACATGACCACTCGATGTGCTATCGTTGCTCAAGGCAATCATGTTGCTTTTCTTCATCATGGGAAGATTGTACGTGTGAAGAAGTTGAAGCATCTTCATACTCATCATCAGAAGATTTGTCACATGATCATGCAGACTCTATATCATCACTCTCAGGCTCTGCAATTGTCTGACTCGCACAAAATGTCACATCTCTGTGTTTGCTCATGGTCTTTTTCAGAAGGTCCCATGACATGTAGCCAAACTGTTGATCTCCATAGCCAAGAAAGATACATGGAATCGCTTTATCATCCAACTTTTACCTCTTTTTCTTTGGAACATGTGCATAAGTCTTGCACCCAAATACTCACAAATGAACATAAGAAGCATCCTTTCATGTCCATACCTTCTCAGGTATATCAAACCCCAAAGGAACTGATGGAGATCGATTAATCAAATAGCAGGCAGTACTCATTGCCTCGCCCCAGAATATCTTTGGCAACTTTGTAGTCTTCAGCATGTATCTAACTTTCTCCACTATTGTACAGTTCATCCTCTCAGCTTTACCATTGTGTTATTTGTGTGTAGGGCTCTGTCCTTTCATGTTATATGATATACTATGTGCAATAATCCTAAAAATCCCTAGAGGTGTACTCTCCTACATTGTCTATGCATAGACACTTTAGCTTTTTTTCTATCTCCCACTCTACCATGACATGATCCTTGGTCTTCAGCAAGTAGACTCACACCTTCCTAGATGCATCATCAATGAATATGACAAAATACATATTGCCACCCATTGAAGCTACCTTAAATGGACAGTAAACATCCAATGAACCAACTATAGAAGTTGTGACTTCCCCTTTGATCTTGTCTTGAAAGAAACTCATCGACGCTTTCTTGTCTAACACGAATCACATGAATCAAGACCAATGTCCTTGCCACAAGGAATCAATCTCTACTTTGATAAAAGCTTCAAGCCTTTCTCACTCATGTATCCTAGTCGTCTGTGTCATAGATCTGTCTAGTGATCCTCAACTGCATGCATATGGCCGCCTTTGAGCACCTTTAGCTGGGTCTTATACCATGTGTGACACAATTTACCTCGTACAATAACAAAAGTCCCCTTGGTGATCTTGCGGTTCCCACCACTAAAATTCAGATGACAACCTTCTCTATCAAAGAATGAACCAGATATCAAACTCAGTCACAAAATTGGAACGTGACGGACATCCTTCAGTGTGACTGTGCAATCAACATTTGTTTGAACACAAATGTCTTCAAACTTGATAATTCTAGAGAAGCTGGAATTTTCAATGTTCACCCTCCCGAAGTCTTCCCTCCTATATGAAGTGAAGAATTCTTTACTCAGTGAAGCATGATAAGACGCTACGGCATCCACCACCCACTCAAAAGCATCCTCCTCAGCATGTAAACACTACTCTTGCTTATCTTTGGCTTCAGACTCATGTGTCTTTTTCCAAACCTTGCAATCTCTTTTAAAATGTCCTAGCTTGTCGCAATGGAAACACCTCTAATACTCTTTGACCTAAATCTACCACGAGACTTCCTGTGGTCCTGGGACTCACCGCGACTTTTAGATCTACTACAATATCTCGCTCTATCAGCAGCCATTTTCTCTGTGAAGTGCACCTCTGATCTTGTGTTACCTAAGGCTCGTCGTTGAGTCTCTAAATTTAGTAGATTGTTCTTCACTTGATCAAGTGTCAACTTGTCTTCTTGTGTAGAATTGTTGACAGTCACTACGAGCGTCTCCCAACTGTCATATAATGATCCCAGAAGAAGTAGAACCTGAAGTTCATCATTAAGAATCATCTTCATGGGCCCCAGTTGATTTACAAGGATTAAAAATCATTCATATGCTCGGAGATGCTTTCTTCGTCTCGGTACTTGAGGTTCACCAACTTTCTGACTAAGAAAGCTTATTTGTTGTAGTCTTCCGTTCATTTAATTTCTAAAACTTCTCCCACAAATGTTTAACATTGGTCTCTAGAAACATGATGAAACACAGAATTGTCAAGCCGCTTTCGCATTATTTCTACGGTCTTCCTGCTTAATTTCTTTCAGTCTGCATCAGACGTATTCTCTGACTTTTGTCCCTCTATTGGATCGTACCGTTCTTTGTAGTAGAGAATATCCTCCAACTTGGGCTTCCAAATCTACTAGTTTTTTCTTATCAAATTTATCATCGTTGTATCTTCATCCTTCTCCATCTAGACATATCTACAGCTTGTACTCTGATACCACTTGTTGGGGATGTTGTACCGATAGAGTCTCAAATGTGACGAGAAGTTGTTGCGGAAGCATTGCCGACAAGAGTATAAACTCAAAGAAGAAACACCATATTTAACGTGGAAACTCTCGTCAAGATGAAAAGAAAAACATCACAGGACAATACCGGCCAACAAGCACTATGTAATAAAGATTACAACTGGCATTGTCTAGAATTAATTATCCCTAAATCTGAGTAGCCCTCCCCACATGAGAACAAATATGAGGAAGAAGAGAATCACACCCAATGTGTACAAAATATCTCTTTACTTGATCTCTTCACGACGCAGATATTGTTGATGGGACTACTTGATGGTGATGTGATCACTGACTGGGTCGAACCATTGCCGCTATGGGAACATTGTGTCTGTAACCGTCAACTGCTACTTTGCTTCAAAGCAAAGTCAGATGGCTCTCTCTTATCAACCAAGAGAGTTGGTCTGTCAGTACACTCAATGTGTTACAGATTGTCAGTCGTTACTTCAACCAAGAGAGCTCCTCTGGTTGTTCTTGTTTTCTGACAATTCTACACAAAAAGCACCAACAAATAACTGATGGGATCACACACCAACAAGTGAGATGATCTCAATGGCCTCCCTAAGGGATTCTATTTATAGACCTTCATAGCATGTGATTACAACTAGGAATCATTGTCCAACTCCGAGTCCAACTTTGTCTTGCACATAAGGACTCGTCTTCTTTCCCTTTTAGAATTGACTCCTATTAGGATTGGTAGTGCATGATCTCAATGGCCTCCCTAAGGGATTCTATTTATAGACATTCATAGCATGTGATTACAACTAAGAATCCTTGTCCAACTCTGAGTCCAACTTCATCTTGCACATAAGGAGTCGTCTTCTTTCCCTTTTAGAATTGACTCTTATTAGGATTGGTAGTACAAGTCAACTCATACTTAAGTCCAAATCCAACTAGGATATATGGGCCAGAATCTTTTTCCTTTCCCAACACATTGCCCATCATCAAAACAATTTTTCATAATGACAAACGAATGACCGGTAGATTTTTTCGATCGTAGCACATAGAAAAAATAAGTTTCTAGTCTCATTTCGTTCATGTAGCATTATTCAAAAAATAATATAGAATAAGAGTTGTTGTCTGTTGTACGTACCTACTGCTTATGATTGTCCATCGCTGGTGTGGAGCTATCGCCACCACTCGCCAAACAAAACATTACCTGGATCGGGTCACGATTTTTAATATAGCTCCAGGTTTTCTGCCAAGAAGTCGCAGCATACATCAACGGAACTCCTTCGGACGGGAAACTGTTCATATTAAGAATCCCTTAGCCCAAACATCCAGCTAGACCTGTCAAACTGGGTCAAAATCCGTGGACGCCCATGGGTCGAACCGTTTAAGTTAGGTTTGGGTGGCAAAATTTTTCACCCGCTGAAAATCATCCAAACGCATACCCACCCATTTATTAAGCGGGTTTCGCGGGTGATCCGCGGGCACCCACGGGTGACCCAGTTAATTGAAGTAAATATATTCATATACATAATATACACATACACCTATTAAAAAATGTTGTTTGTTTTGTACAAGTTAATTCTTTACCTTTACCAACAACAATTGTATCCTCTTTATTTTGTGTTTGCAATAGGCAATAACAAGTACTTGTAATATTAGGAATGCCTAATGTTACGTGACAAAATTATGTATTTTTCTTGTGATATTTATCTATGAAAACTACATCAATTTTCCTAATTTATATCAACATACAACTAGCTGCTACTTTTTCATATATCAAAAACTAATCGAATAGTTTGACGTCAAACATAGTAGTTGGTTGGTTCTTTTGCACTATATTTGACATAAAAACAATAGTTACAAGCTATTTCAAATGTTGTTTTTAATGTTAAAGAAAGCAACTGGTAACTTATTGTTGATTGTACACATTTTATATAGGCATCCGCGGGCAACTCGCAACCGGCTGGGTCGAGTTTGGGTGTGCTTTTCTTCCACCCGTTTAGAAATATATCTTTTTGACCCATACCCGCCAGACACGCACCCGCAATGACTCAACTCAAACCCAACCCACCCATCCGTTTGACAGATCTATCACCAACCGGATCACCTGAATTGCTGCTCGAAATTCCTAAAAAAAATTAGTGTGGCGTCGACGGTGGAAAAGGTAAGAGAATAAATCATATATTTTAGTGATATGACTTTTGATACACACTGCTAGACCTGTTAAATGGGATCAAAATTTGTAGGCTCCCGCATGTCGACCCAATTAAGTCGGATTTGGGTGATAAATTTGATAACCGCAGAAAATCATCCACAATCGTATCCACTTGTTCGGTTAGTGGGTCTAACAGGTGATCTATAGGCTCCAGCGAGTAACCACTTAGTCAAATTATATATATTAATATAGGCATGTTATATATGTGCTTATTTAAATTGATGATGTTAAATCTATGACGTAACTAAATGATTGAGGCGAAGTAGCCCAAATAGTAGAGTTGGATGTAGCACAGTGAAATAATAGTTCAATTCAGCAGGCAATGCACCACTCCACGCCAAGATAGAAAGAAAACATCGAATTGCCGTCATCAGTTTCATCTCTGTTTTTTTTACTGTGAATTTTCAAATTGTGTATGTGCATTATGACCTACTGAGCCGTCCCCAACCGCCCATCTGCCATATCGTTTCTTTTTAATTTATATGGTGTCGTTCTGTGGTTAAATATCAGGTCATCGGCAATAGCATTCAACACATGTCCTTGACATACCGTCACGAAGCTTGTTCGCCTAGTCGGTTCAGCTATCATGTAGTTGTTCGGAGCAAAAGCATGTATTTGTACATCCTACGATCTACGCTTGGGCTGCTATTTTTCGGTGTTATGTTTGGTGCAGATAAATAGTAAGAAAAAATTGTGATCCTCTCATTTCTTTTACTGCTAGAGCAATATCTAGAAATGGTGCTTATTCAGAAAATGGACACCCATGGGTCGATCTACAATTCGCAAGGTCGGGTTTGAGTATGCTTTTGTTCCATCCGTTTAGGACTTCATCTTTTTTTATTCGTACACACAAGACTGACACCCGCAATGATTCAACCAAATCCTACCCACCCACCCGTTTGACTGGTCTACACACTGCCCTCTACGATATTGGTGCTTCAGTTTTTTGTATAAAGATGTTCAGTACCAATTATTCTAAACCATGCTCTAGATGTGTCTCGAAACTTTATGGGCCTGTGGCAAACTCAAAACGCTAGTCACAAATTTGAAAAGTATAAAGCTTGACAGACAAGGTACACCGGAATTCAGATTTTTGCTCATGGACAGGTATGGAAGATCCCAGAACTGCAATTTGCATGCCAAACCAAAATTAGCACAAGAAACAATTGGAGATGACTTTACAAGAGCAGACGTGATTATTAATATGATACTGCACTACAGTTGTTGACAGGAAAATTTAATTACCGTGCAATTTTAAATGAACTCCTTTCCAGTATGCTTAGCTGACGGTTGCCGGATAAAGTGCCTCCTGTGTTCTGATGGTCCTACACCGACTAGAGGCCCTTGCCCAAGAGAATACCTATCCAAATGAATGCCAATATAGGAAACCAGTGGATCTGCTCGAGACCGGTCAATGCTCAGCTTTAGTTTCTGAACTTTGACTTCTGAGAAACGTAGAAGCCTCTTGTATCCAACAGTTGTGCCATTTACAAGAAAACGCCATTCATCTTCTTGTAATACCTCAATGTGAAATAGGCTAATGCGCTGACCCATCTGAATGGGTTCTTGAATTTGTATAACATTGAAAGACACTGGCATCTGTAGATCCAGATATATCTCCCAGATTGGTTGGTTGGCCTCAGGAGCCCAATAGTTGTATATGCCTTCACGAAGAAAGTGCTGAGGTTGAAATAAAGCATTTATCTCACCGCCTCGTATGCTGCTTGCTGAAACCACTGCATCCTCAGCCAAGTTTTTAGAGAATATGTTTCTACGCAATTTTGAGAAGTCATGTAGGACAAGAAGGTCTTCTTCAGATATAAGACCAGATGAATTGGGGGGAACATTGAGTATCAGAAAGCAGTTCCTTCCAACTGACTTGTAGTATATATCAAGTAGCTCCAGTGCTGATTTTGGTTGTTCAGATTCATGCCAAAACCAGCCAGGCCTAATTGAGACGTCACATTCTGCAGGCACCCATTCTTTACCTTTAGGATCTCCAAGGCCAGAATATCTGTTATGTGCAAAATAAATTAAAAATTATGTAGTGAATACATAAAAAAACTTTATGATGGTGCAATCTTTCACTCTACAATGAAAATATGTAACAGCATGGCAGAACAGCTTTTATACACATTCGAAGAACATTTTAAACAAGAGTGGAGTTAATATGAATACAATGCACCAAATTCTAAGAAGATTTCTATATAAGAATAGGAATGGGTGCTTGGTGTGGGGACTTGCAAGAAAACTGGGCCCGGGTACTCAAAAATGTATCCCTTTCCTCTAGTTTTTTTCTGTTTGAGAAAAGGGGTAGAGGGTAGTTTGTTATTACTTATTAGCTGAGTGTCTGAAATCAGTGACTCGTGTGGTTGCTAATTAGAGAAGAGATAGCATACAGGACACCAATTTATAGTAGCACAATGCTCTCGAGTGAGTGTTCTCTCTAGTGATGGATTCTATGGAAGTGACCTGGATGCCAGCTGAAGAAGCATGGGCAACAGATAACGTTATGATGCTTCAAGGTCTTAGCAAGAAAGGTTGTAGCTTACAAGATCTCTAAACATTGTGATTACAACCAAAGAAATAACTACGAACTAATAAATCTTATAGGAATAATCATCAACAACATAAAAGATTACATGATTTTCAGTGAAAATATAATAAAATAGTCCAGGTTGTATTATAACCATGGCTAGTATGTGAACTCGCCGAAAATCCGCATATAGTAGGAACTAGATAGTACTTGGAAGTAGTTGCGCAGCACTTACCACTTTTTGAACATTGTATATGTTTGACACGCTTTAATATCAAATACTATACAATTTTGATATGAAGATAAAGAAAGATTGCATTCTAGAGAGGTGTGAATTCAATTAGATGATAAACGAGTTTACGAAGTGTTCATGTATACAATGAGTTATGTTTTTTAAGCATTTTTTTAAATTGTTAAGGTAGACAACAAGGCATGGTTCAAAATGGGGGAGGGGGTTCTTGACCTTCTAGAAACTAGGAAAGTATCAAGTAAGCATGTTGGCTCTGGGAAGTCTATTTTCGTGAGAAAAGTATATTTTATTCATTTTAAGTATTTTTGTTTAAACATTTAAAACTACTGACTTAATCAGATTTTATTAGGGATGTCAATGGACCAGTTTTAGTCTGTCCATTCACTGCCCCAAAACTCCAACGATGTATTTCATCCGTGGCTACCCGAACATATTTGGAACCATCAGAAGTTGGGGAACCATGATTGGGGCACCACAGATACCCAAATCACCCAAAACATTGTCCTCTTCACACCAAAATGCATTGTATGCCTCGACGTGTGACATGTTAGTTCCTCTCACGGTCTCATCATAATTCGTTCTAGTGGTGGTTCCCCATCCCTTGACAGCAACATAAAAAAAGTACTCATTGTCTGTCTCCAGAATCTTCCCTATTTCTACACTCTCTTCTTCTCCCTAACAAGACCTTGACCTTCTTCCTATATTAAATTCTTCTCCCGAACGGCGCATTGACCAGCTTCCTCGACCAGGTTTTGCACCACGTCTGCCATGATGGCCATGGACGACGGGATGGCATCTCCTAGATGCTGAGATTCCTTGACGTCGCCAGGTATATCATCTTCATTGACAGGCCGTGGCCAGGGCGTTTGACATCCAACTATAGCTGCACTCTTGTCCAAAGGAAACCTCAAAGTCCTCTCCCGTTCTCCCATCTTCTGCCGATGTCTGTTCATGGCAGTTGGACAGCAATGGCTCCGCCCTAGTTGTGTATGGCAGTAGTGAACTGAGGGGTGTGGTTGTTGGACATCAACTCATGCATCTTTCTAGCTTCTATTTTGGAGGAGATGCCTAGGACCTCGACAAGGCTGTAGGCAAGGATGCAAAACTATCCAGGGGGTAGCATCTGCTAAATGCTAGAATCCGTGAGAAACTGTGTTGGTTCGGATCCCTACTCCGCCCATACCAGAAAAGTGGTTTTTCTTTACCACCAAAACCATCACCCGATGAATGCTTGTTAATACCATAAAATGGTTGGACAGCAGTGGTTCAGGTCAGGGGATGGGTATATGATTTTTATTGCCATGCCTGTATATTATTACATATGTTACATGTATGATGTACCACATGTTTGAATTTCCTCAAAATTCGGTTAAAATATCTTATAAGAAAGAGAAATGGCTTAAATATGGTGAAAATAATCGGGAAGCAACTAGAATGATAAATGGAAGATTCTCTAGATATGACTAACTAGGAAACCAGATAATGTAGAGTTTGCTTTACATAGCAATAACAACCAATAATTAAACTTCCAGGAGGATATATGAAAGGAACTAAATATAATCTATTCAAGGATGAGAAACAAACAAATATGTATATGCTTGTCCTACAAATGAGCAAAGAGTAATCTAGCTTCAAGAAAGAAAAAGGTTTACTGGACGGAACAAAATTCAGTTAACCTACATATTCAATATTCCATACATGATTCAATGCAAAGATTATGTTTTATAGTAATTAGAAAATCAAAACATCTATTCTTGTCTCTGATTCCTACTTCTTAGACAGTAAAACTTACAGTCAAAAGTTCTAAACATTGCTTCAAATGCTAAACATGGGCTAGCAGTACTCACTGGTAAGTAGTGTTGCCAATGATGGATACGCTTCCATTAAAAAGAGACCAGCATGTAGTGCCAGCAATACCAGCCTCATCACCGACCCACCGACTATCTGGGCCACCATCAGAGAAAATAACAGCATTGGGTTGATGCTGATGAATAAATTGAAACCAAGAATTGAAAAGGTATTTTGTAGTTGTCTCATCCTTTCCTGGAGCACCATCCAAGAAAACTTCCTTAATGTCTCCATAACTGCTCTGAAATTTAAATCGATTACCAACAGTACTATAAAGTAGGTTTTAAAGGATATATGAATATCAGAAATACAATGAACAAGAATTGAAAAAAAAGAATAGATGAGATAAACCAAAGAGATAAATTTTAAATGAGCACACAATTCTATAATAAAAGGTAGAAGAATTATGTTGATCTTCACTCCAAAGTTCATCTTTGTGATTCAATATGTATATCTTCTCCTTAATCAATACAATATCCTTAGCAAATAACATAAGCCAAGGAATATATACATGAACATGCTTCGTTAACTCATCCATAACAAGAAAGTATAAATGTGGGCTCAAAATCTTTTAAGTACCCCAACTATAACCAGAAATCTTGATGTAATAAATGTAAGTGGGGGGAAATGCTACGCAAGGACTCAGTCCATCTCACGTTTCATTATATACAACAAAAGATAGATAAAAATATACAAATAGGTCTCAAATTATTTACAAGTGGGTCCATGATCATTACATATGATTCCTTGTACCATAACAGTGTTTCCACCGACGATGTGGGTTTGTACCATGGAACTAAACTTCCCCGAAGTTGGGTGAAACTAGCCCGAAGTTTCCAACTTCCACCCCAGGCGATGTCAAAACACCACTATGTTGACTTGGTTTCAACTTTGGACCGAAGTGTCCCCCTTGTCGACGAAGTTGGATTTTTATAGTGTATTTTCGTCCCAACATCCTCAAAGTTGTCGATGTTTCCCTAAAGTTGGCGATGTTGGGGCGAAGTTGATACGGCCAAAACATTTGTCCTAACTAGTACCCTAAAGGCCATATAAGGCATAAGTGGCGCCTTCAACCATCTTTACAACTTCTAATATCAATTCTTATGTTTGCTGGCTGCCACTATTTGCTGTAGAAGATGTTGTAACTACTATTATACTCCATATTGTATGGAGGACATATGGTGGGATGTATTCTATATTTGTATTACACATTTAAACCTTCCAACTATAAGTGCACATTGCATTATCGACCTACGTAGGGTTATGAGTCATGAATCATGTTTTTGTGTTAAATTAACATATGTAAGATAGTATAGCATAATTAAAAGTTTTTAATTGAAGTTTTCTTCAAATTCACATCATTTCCTTCAAAAAAAACGGCATCGAAGTTTATCGAAGTCTGAGTTTGAACTTCCTCAAAGTTTCCGCAAACTTCCACTTCCACACCCAGCAAAGTGAAACGAAGTCGAAGACGTGCACCATAGTTTGAACCTTGTGATGCCCCCACCACATTTTCTTAATGCGATAGTTACAAATCAATTGTGCCTTTGCATCAGAGATTTGTTGGCAATGTTCCTAAGCAAAATCCATAATTTCTATAGCAACCTAACCCTCCCCCACCATCCTGGACAACCCACCCATAATCACAACATTTAGCAGTTTCTAAAAACTCTGAAATTTAAACTCGAGTTTTCTTCCACCATGTATGATGATTGAATATATCCTACTTACCATATGATAAAAATAATTGTCTTATTATATATGAATAATATGATGATGTTAAAATAATTAGTTTTATGTTATTTGTTTTGTGCTCTTCAGTATCTTGTCTTTATCCCATATTGGTGATGTTTGTCACCGGATCACTGCAGGATGGTTGAAATGGAGGAGTGCAACTGGAGTTTTATGCGATCAGAAGATCCCTCTCAGGTTAAAAAGTAAGTTTTATAGAACAACTATACGACCAGCCATGCTCTATGGTAGTGAATGTTGGGCGGTGAAGAAACAAGGTCTCAACAAGATGAACGTGGTTGAAATGCATATGTTGAGATGGATGTGTGGGAAGACAAGAAAAGATCATTTGAGAAATGACTATATCAGGAATAAAGTGGGGGTGGCGAGCATTGAGGACAAGTTGCGTGAGGGCCGACTCAGATGGTACGGACATGTGCAACGCAGACCTACTAGTGCGCCTATACGAAGCAATGCTATTGAGCCAAACACTATAAATAGAAGAAGAGGAAGGCCTAAATTAACATGGGATGAGCTTATAAAGAGAGATTTTGAATCTCTACATCTCAATCAGAATATGGCCCATGATAGAGCTGAATGGAAAAGAAGGATCCATGTAGCCGACCCCAACATAGTTGGGATTGAGGCTTAGATGATGATGATGATGATGATGATGATGATGATGATGACAGACTCCTATCCTATATAAGGAGAGGGTTTATGTTTGTATTTGGTTATCTCTCATTATTAGAATCCTCTTGTTATTTCTCACGGTATCTGTGAGAACCCGTTACACTAAACGAGATTACTCAAAACATAAAACACAATCAATCACCAATTAACTAGATACCCAAAAAATATGGGTAAATTAAAACCGATTTCAACGTCAGCACCTGCTCAGAAACATTTGCATAAGAGCCCAATATCTTTCTTTTATCCATACTATGCCAAGAATTTGATACAAATTGTTCTATCACCTTAGCTACAACATATATACACAATAGAACAATATTTGTATATGCCACACAAACAAGCATTAATATGCTAACAAAAGTCTGATTCGTTTGAAACACCATATACAAACTTTTCCTGCCCGGACCTGAGAGTACATGGATGACTCTAGGACACACTAGACATCTAATCAACTTTCTCATAGATTCATTACTATAGCTCCTCGTTGCTGCCACAGGTTTGTTTTCGTCACTTTCGATTACCTAAAAAAAATATGGCGAACCACAAGGGTGAGACCCATGTCCCATCAAGAGATATAACCTCCAACAACGTTTATTGATTACAACATTTTTAAGTAATTAAACAGTTAAGCAGTTTAATCAGATATAACAAATAAGCTCAGCAGCACTCATGATTAACAAAATACATAAAGGAGCAGATAATAACTATCATCATTAGCCAAACTATTATCCTTTATCTGGTTGACAATATAAGCAATTCAGTAACATATGCATATCTAGCATCATGAGCAAGTCTAGTAACATAGAATCTCTATCATTATGAATAAGCCTAGCCACATAAGCATAGCTAACAACATTAGCATGTCAACATCATAAGAAGAGCTAACAACATAAGCACAACTATCTGCATAAGCATAATTAGCAGTATATGCATCTCTAGTTACAAATGCATGGCTAGCATGCTAAACATAACTAACAGCATGAGATAGTTAACATCATGATTATAATCAGCAGTAGCAGTATAGTTATCAACATAAGCATGGCTACTGTATGTACGCATCTACAATCTTAAGCATATCCACAACTTAAGTAAATCTACTATCTCTTAATTGCACTAAGCATCATCTTTATGTAAAGATAACAAACAAGGGTTATCATCCAATGTGAAACGTCGTGTATAACCCTAAACAAATATGCTACACGGTTGTATTACATCTTTTATTAAGCCCTGAGGAATTTGAGGATACCACTCAAGTTCCAACTGACCACCGCTTGGTCGCAATCAGTGCCATACAAGATCTAGGAAGAGTCGGACTCCTAAGAGCACAGACAAGCCATAAAGTGTTGGCACACAGAAGGAAAAGTCAACGACGTATGCGGATAGAAGACCAGTGTGCAAAGTAACAACCAAATAAATAACTGCAATATGCAATGTAGACGAAGCTCCACGTAAAGTCAGCAACAAAAGTCTTCATCATCTTCCCTCTTCATAAAATATTCATCATAGTAGTACAAATTCCAGAGAGTGTTGGTCCACAATAGAAGGTCAAAATGCAAACAGAACACGGACAGCAGATAGTGCAAAAGCACAAAGCAGTAAGTAAAATGTGCTAATCATAGCACAAGTAGCAACAATGATGTCTCTTGATATGTCTGTAAGGGTTAGGGGGCACAACATGTGCACCCCGTATATTTATAAAGAGAACAATTACATAGAGGTCCTCATAGAATAGGAAAATAACAAGAGAATATAAAGAACTTAAATAAAATACTAGTTAACACTCCCCCTCAAGTTGGAGCATAGATATCAATCATGCCCAACTTGTCTATAAGAGAGCAATAATGTTTCTTGGCCAGCAACTTTGTGAAGATATCAGCAACTTGATCTTCTGAGCGAGTAAAAGGAGTGCAGGTACGACCAGTCAGAATAGATTCTCTGATAAAGTGGCAGTCAACTTCAATGTGCTTGGTCCTCTCATGAAAGACAAGATTATTTGCAATAAAAATAGCTACTTTATTATCACAGTGCATAGGAATAGGAGCAGAAGATCCCACATCAAGTTCTTTTAGAAGAGACTGCACCCACAGAAGCTCACAGGCAGTATGACCCATAGTACGGTACTCGACCTCAGCAATAGATCTTGCAACAACATTTTGCTTTTTGCTTCGCCAGGTAACCAGATTTCCACCAACAAAGGTACAATACCCTGAGGTAGATTTTTTATATATCTTGCTTCCAGCATAGTCAGACTCAGAATAGCCTTCAAGAGAGCAATGATCATATTTTCTATAAAATAGGCCTTTACCAGGAGAATTCTTCAGATATCTCAAGATATGACACAGTGCTTCCCAACGACACTGTCTAGGCTTGTCAAGATACCTGCTAACAAGACCAACAGCAGTAGAAATATCAGCTCTAGTGACAGTCAATCAGTTTGTCAACCAATCTTCTATATCTTTTACTATCAGGATATAGAGGAGATTCATCATCATCCCAATTCACATTAGGATCTAGACGTGTATCAGTAGGTCGAGCTCCAAGCATGTTGGTTTCCTGTAAAAGATCAAGAACATACTTTCGTTGTGATAGAACAAGAGCATTAGCAGTCCTAAACTATAATCCCCAGAAAATATCTCAGTTTACTCAGATCTTTAGTGACAAAAGGCTTGCATAAATAGGCTTTAGTAGCATTAATTGCAGAGAGATCACTGCCAAATAAAATAATGTCGTCAACATACACAATAAGAACCACAACACCAGTAGACGACTTTTTAATAAAGACAGAATGGTCAACATGAGATCTGAGAGCCATAGGTAGACATAATCTTGCTCAATTTATCAAACCAGGCACGTGGACTCTACTTGAGTCCAAAAATAGACTTTTTGAGACGAAAGACTTATGTGACTCCCCATGAGCAATAAATCCAGGTGGTTGCTCCATATAGACCTCCTCTTGGAGATCACCATAGAGGAAGGCATTCTTCACGTCGAGCTGGATAAGGGGCCAATCTAGATTGATTGCCACAGAGAGCAGAACCCGCACAGAATTTAGCCTGGAAACAGGAGAAAAAGTTTCAAAATAATCAATACCATAAGTCTGAGTGTACCCTTTTGCCACAAGGCGGGCCTTCAGGCGTTCAACTGTTCCATCAGGATGATACTTGACAGTGTAAACCCAATGACATCTAACAGGTTTGCAATCAGAAGGAGGATCAACCAGATCCCAAGTACCTCTGTCAGTGAGAGCAGCCATCTCCTCAGTCATGGCTTGTGTCCAGGCCGTACTATGTAATGTGTCATGCACATTTTTTGGTACAGAAACAACAGATAGAGAAGCAACAAAAATACGAAAATGAACACTCAGATGAGCATTAGAGACATAGTTAGTAATATTATGAGATGTATAGGATCTAGTTCCTTTCCTGAGAGCAATAGGTAAATCTAGATCAGAAGTTACCTCAGTAGGGGCAGGACCTTCTGAAGGAGAAGATTGGTTGTCAGTGGGGGGGGGGTCTTGAGCAGGAGTAGGTTGCGACGGCCGATTCTTGCGTTGGTAAACAATGAGAGGAGGAGACGTAGTCTCATCAGGTTGCACAGCAGAGGTAGAATCATTCATAATAGGCAGAGGCACTGCAATCAGATTTGAACTCAACATATTCCCCTTAGTCGAGTAGTATGGAGTATCCTCAAAGAAAACGACATCACTACTCGTGAACCACTTTTTATTAACAGGGCTATAGCAGCGGTATCCTTTTTGAGTCCTTGAGTATCCTAGAAAAATACATTTTTCAGCTCGAGAAGACAACTTGTCTTGAGTAGGTCCAAGAAAGCGAACAAAACAAGTCGACTCGAAAATTCTCGAAGGAACTGAAAACAAAGGAAGATTGGGTTGTAGTACTTGTACAGGAATTTTATTCCCAATAACAGAGGAAGGCATACGATTTATCAAAAAATAGGCAATAAGAACCGCTTCTGGCCAAAAATGTTTGGGAACATTAGAATGCAGCATGATAGTTCTAGTTCTAGTAACTTCAAGTAAATGCCTATTTTTCCTTTCAGCTACACCATTATGTTGGGGTGCATAAGCACAAGAAGTCTAATGAATTGTCCCCACAGAACGAAAAAAATAATTCAACATTTTTTGAACAAATTCCAATGCATTATCAGTACGCAAGATTTTAATAGGCATAGAATATTGAGTTTTAATTTCAGCAAAGAAGAATTTAATAGTAGGCAGAACTTGGGATCTATCTTTCAACAGAAATAACCACGTAGCACGGGAATAATCATCAATGAACAGAATAAAATATTTATTGCCAGATAAACTTGGAATATGATAGGGACCCCATACATCAGCATGCACCAAATCAAAATCATTTTTGTTATCAATCTGAGTTTTTTTGGGAAATACAGTTATAGACTGTTTGCCTAACAGACATGCCTCGCACTGAAAACTGTGCGAGCCTACACCAGAAATAACATGTTTTAATTTATCAGCTGACGGATGCCCAAGTCCAAAATGTCATTGTAATGCGGAAACAGAAGATGATAGTGTTGAAGCCAGAGTCGTAGTGCCATTCTGTTTCAACTCATCCAAGTAGTAGAGTCCATCAGGTCCTTCATGCCCCCCACCAATCTTCATCCTCGAGCGAAGGTCCTGAAAAACACAAGCACTCGGTGTAAAGGTCAGACTGCAATTCAAATTGCATACAATTTTACTGACATATAGTAGGTTTAGCGGAAAATTTGGCACATATAAAGCAGAGCGCAGAAGGACTTGAGCAAAGATATCTCTAATCTCAGATACAGCAGATTTAGAACCTTCAGCAAGCATAAAAGTAGATTTGGAACAAGGCTTAGACAATTTATAAAAGAGAGAACGGTTGCCAGATATATGAGAAGAGGCTCCAGAGTCAATCACCCATTTGGTATTACCAGCACTAGAAGGAGCACTCCAGAAGGCAGAATCACAACCAGTGTAAGTGGCCGCGTGAGCTATGGATTCAGCAGCAAATGAGGACGCACCAGTCCTCTCAAGCAGAAGACGTTCCGCCTCGGAGCAGATGAACTCAGCAGTGGACGTGGTCGAGGGAGCAGCAGAAGGTGTCTGAGAAGCACCCTCAGACGCAGCATTGGCCCACGCAGGTGTGTCATGTTTCTTCCAACATTTGTCTTCAGTATGGTTGTTGCGGCCACAGAAGTCACAGTACCGCTGAGTAGCAGCACCTCTAGAAGCATCAGCAGATGAGCCACGACCAAGTGACCCACGTCCCCGTCCAAAAGAGTAGAACGGTTGTCCGGAGGTCGACTACGACCCCTACCACGACCACGGCCAGACATAGCAGTAAGAGCAGTAGGGTCACCCGTGTTAGAAGGCAAATCCGACGAGGAAGGCGGCAGGCGTTGGAGACGCTGAAAGGCACTCTCTAATGTAGGTAAAGGATTGCTGGCGAGAATCTGGTCAACCACCCCAGCATATGAGTCAGGAAGGCCGCAGAGGAACTGGACAACCTGGAGTTCCTAACGTTGTCGTTGCATCGTGGCTAAGTCAGTATATAAAGGATGAAGATTCTCAAGCTCAGCCCAGACACCCTTAAAGGTTGAAAAGTAGTCGGCAATATCAGGTCCAGTGAAGTGCAGACGAGACAGCTGTTTGTTCAGGTCAAACACCTTCTTTGGATTTTTGCTATGGGAGTAGGTGTTGGCCACTTGGTCCCACATCTCCTTGGCAGTCGGGAGATGAAGTAGAGTAACGCTGATGCGAGTTTCACTGCTGTTCAGAATCCATGTCATCACACTCGAGTCATCCTTGACCCAGTCATCATAGATCTTTTTCTCCTTAGACTCGGCAGTAGTAGGTGGAGCATGAGGCAGAGCCTCAGTTAAATGGGAATGCTTGCCTTGTGACTTCACAAAGATCTCCATGGAGCAAACTCAATGTTGGTAGTTGCGCCCGTCTAGCTTCACAGCAGTCACCTGACGACGAAAGTCCTCGTGGAAGCCATGAGGGAGACCGAGTCCAAACAAAGCAGAGAACAGCAACAGGAGTCAGAATTGCCTAGATCCTCCGGCTAGGCGGCAGCAGGCAGACCGACGTGGGCAGATAGAAGGGGTAGGGCTCTGAAGACCCTCAACACGAACGGCCAAAGGCGAACAACGATCGTGTGGGTTGTACTAGTAGGCCAGCCCCTCACACGGAGGACCTCCGACGGCGGCGACAGGAGCACCCGGCCATACGGCGGAGGGCTAGCGTCGCGGCAGCAGTAGCAGCCGACGGCTACGGCCGGCCAGGCGGCAGGGGCGAGAGAGAGAAAGAGAGGGTGGCGGCTACGGGGAAGGTAGCGGCTAGAGAACTTGCTCTGGTATCATCTTGATTTGTCTGTAAGGGTTAGGGCACACAACATGTGTATCCCGTATATTTATAAAGAGAACAATTACATAGAGGTCCTCATAATATAGGAAAATAACAAGAGAATATAAAGAACTTAAATAAAATACTAGTTAACAACGTATCAATATGTAACTTAATAGCAGCAGTTGAGGGGATGATGAATAAGCCATTATAGCAGCAGAAAGCTCCACATCATAATCAAGTATGAATGGTCCACATAACAATAGACGGATCCTAATAAAAGCAAAATGAACACCATATAATAGCAGAAGGATCCATATAGAACCGTAGAATCCATATAGTAAATGTAGCGTGAAGATCCATAGGACAACAAAATGAAAGTCTTCTTCTCTCTCTTCATCTCTCCTCCATCTCATCTCTTCCCTCCGCCCATTATAGCAGCAGAAAGCTCCATAGCATAAACAAGCATGAATAGTCCACATAACAATAGACGGATCCTAATAGAAGCAAATGAACACCATATAATAGCAGAAGGATCCATATAGAACCGCAGAATCCATATAGTAAATGTAGCGTGAAGATCCATAGGACAATAAAATGAAAGTCTTCTTCTTCTTCTCTCTCTTCATCTCTCCTCCATCTCCTCTCTTTCCTCCACTCTTCATCCTCTATTCTCCTCCCCCTCACGCCATCCATGAAAATAGTCAAGAGAGTGGTTGGAGTGGAGAGTCAAAAAAATGGTAGAAGCAACGGTTGTATAGGCCAATATGTGGAGGAGGTAATCGATCATGCGGGTCAAGATGCAATATGACCGATTAAAAAGATCCGAATAGAAAAATAAATGGATCTTTTTCCAACCCAAAAAGAGACTTGTCCAGCCCTTAGGCCGACAAATCTAGGGGTGAGCCTCGTAAAAAAATTTAGATTACGTCATAAAATAATTTGGGGGTAGGATAAAAGGAAGAGTACTTGAATGGAAACTCGGTAGAAAGAGGTATGTTAATATATCTTTACTTTGTGTTTATTTCATATTTCATATTACTGCTGTACCTACATGTAATTTTCCCCTTACTATAAATAGAGAGGAGAACCCTATTGGGCCTCTCAAGTTGCCTAGTGCAACACACACAAATCCGTCTCTTCCGTTTACTTGGTATCAAGAGCAGGTTAGAGCTCCAGCGCCGCAGCCTCCCTCCCGCCCGGCGCCGCCCCTCCCTCCCGCCCCCCCTCTTCTCCCCTTCCGCCGGCCGCTGCCGGTCCTTCTCCAGCCGCCGGCGCGCGGCAGGAGCGCGGAGCCTCCCTGCGGCGCTGCTGATCGCCGCCTAAGGGAGGGTTCCCACCCCCGTCCATCGCCGCTGGACTTCGGTAGTCCATCTCATGCTGCCGTAGGTCCAGCCGCAACGATCTAAAGGCTCCGTCTCCGTCTCCGGGCACTTTTTCAGCCTTTTCGGTTCTTTTTTTTCGGGCGCCGACCCTGCTGCTTGGGGATCTCCGGTTGATCCAACGGCCTTCTAAAGCCCTACCCGGAGGTCTCGTCTCTTCCACAGTGACTTCCTAATCACATCTCCTTCATGTGTGATTAGGAACTTCTCGTTTGAAGGCTGTCGATGCGTCAGTAACGCATCCTCTTTTCAGTTTCTGTTGTGACGTGTATCTCTCCGTCACGGGACGTGTATCTGTCCGTCCACTCAGCCTTCTGTGTGACGTGTATCACTCCGTCACCCATATCTCAGTTGCATCATGGAGAACAAGACCTATTATGAGGTCTCGCCTATTCCTATCAAGCTCAATGGGAAGAATTTTTTGCTATGGATGAATGCGGTTCATACTGTCTTGGAATCGCGCGATCGGGCAAAGTTTGTTGATTCTGCACCTCTCACTAGCACTGACAAAGACTATGCCGAGTGGAAACGTCTTGACAGCCTAGTGAAGACTTGGCTATGGGGTAGCATGGAACCTTCTATTGCTTCTAGGTTCATGTTCTACTCCACTGCTAAGGAGATTTGGGATGTCGTTAAGCAGCACTATGCTCAGGAGAAGAATGCTCTTCTCCAGTTTATGATCTATGATCGTCTGTTTGCAGAGAAACAGGGTGATAGATCCCTTGAAGAGTATTTTGGTGTGATTCAAGCTATCTCCCAGGAGTTGAGCTACTATCATCCAGTGAAAGTTGCTGAGCAGATTAAAGATAGAGATGATCTTGTCACTGCTAAATTTCTATCTGGCCTTAGCTCCTCATTTGGTTCAGCACGAAGTGTGATACTTGCATCCGACAAATTACCGAGCCTTGCGGAAGCTTTCTCTAGGATTCAACAGTCCACCTTTGAGTCCGTTGATCCTACTCCTGTTGTTCCTTCTGGAGATTCTCATGCCTCCATTGTTGCAGCAGTTCGCGGAGGACGACCTGCACCTACACCAGCTGACAGACCTGGCTTGGGCAGAGGACGTGGGACTTGTCCTCGATGCACTTTCTGTGACAGACCGGGACACACTGTTGAGAAATGCTGGAAGAAACATGGGCGACCTGCCGCCCCACCTGTTGGAGCTGCCAACTGTGCTACTTATGACTCTACTACTGCGAGCTCGAGTTCCTCTGGCATCACACTTACTCAGGAGGAGTATGACAGGTTTATTCAGGCAACTCAACATTGGAGTATGGGCGCGTCATCTGCTTCTACAGCAAATCTTGCCTCTACAGCGGGTAATCAGGCTACATCTTTTATGGCTTCTGGATCCGCAACTCCCTGGGTGGTTGACTCTGGTGCCTCCCAGCACATGACTGGTATGAGGCGATTGCTCCGCACATTTGACTCATATATTCCTCACCCATCTGTTACCTTGGCAGATGGTTCTGTGAGGAAGGTGGTAGCTAGTGGTTCTGTGTCCCTTACACCAGATATTGATTTGAAATCTGTTCATTTTGTACCTGAATTTCCTTTCAATTTGCTTTCTGTTGCCAAGTTGATTGACACTGTAAACTGCACAGTAACATTCGGGCCTTCTTGCTTTGTTTTACAGGATCTCAAGAGTTTGAAGATGATTGGTGGGGGGCCTAGGAAAGGTGATCTCTACCTCTTTCCTGGTGATTATCTACCTCGCCATCCACCTCCTGCTCCAGTTTCCTCCGCCATGCTGAGTGGTTCCCCCTTGTTGTGGCATTGCAGATATGGCCATCCTTCCTTAGAAAGCTTGAAGAAATTGGAACCCGATCTAGCTCATGTGTCCTCATTAGAGTGTCAGTCCTGTCAGTTGGGCAAACATCATCGGTTGTCCTATCCTGTTCGTGTCAATAATCAGGCTTCTAGTCCGTTTGAGTTAGTCCATAGTGATGTATGGGGTCCTGTTAAAAACCAGAGTTATAATGGTTTTAGCTATTTCATTTCTTTTGTGGATGATTACTCTCGCATGACATGGATTTATCTTTTAAAAAGTCGTGAATCTGTGCTTTCCATTATCAAACATTTTCATAAACAAATTCAGGTTCAATTTAACTGCAATATCAAAAAATTTCAATCTGATAATGCCCTTGAGTATGTTCAGAAAGCGATGAATGAGTTTTGCAGTTCGGTTGGTATGATTCATCACACCTCTTGTCCTCACACTCCTATGCAGAATGGTGTTGCTGAGCGAAAGAATCGCCATCTCTTGGATATCACTAGGTCTATCATGTTTGAATCCAATGTGCCTAAACGTTTCTGGTCTGAGGCTCTTCTCACTGCCTGTTTTTTGATTAATCGGCAGCCCTCTTCTGTTTTGCATGGGCGCACTCCCTTTTCTGTCTTACGCCCTATGGATAAACCGTTTCATGTTCCGCTTCGGGTTTTTGGTTGTACATCCTTCGTTCATAACTTTGATCCCAAACAAGACAAACTCTCTCCTAGGTCCTTGAAAACCTTGTTTCTTGGTTACTCTGGTACGAGTAAAGGTTACAAGTGTTATTGCCCGAGTTTGCGTCGTATGTTTGTTTCTAAGGATGTCACCTTTCATGAAACCAGTCCATATTTTGCACATGCTATGAGCAAGGGGGAGCAATTGAGTGAGGGAGTGCCACCCGCAATTCAAAGTGAGGGAGTGCCACCTATCATTGTTGAGGACATACCGCATGATCCACCTACCATTCAACCCTATACCCAGGTTTATCACAGGCGAGGTAGACAGGATCCAGATGAGGTAGCGGCACAAGTCCATGAGCCTCCTTCGCCATCTTCTACTCAAGAGATTCCTGCAGAAGCTTCTGACCTTGATCTTCCTATTGCTGTCCGGAAAGGTATACGTTCATGTACTATTCGACATCCCATATCGAATGTATGTTGCTTGTCGCACTTATCTACACAGGCTCGTGCATTTGCTGTTGGGATGGACTCCATTAAGATACCAAGAAACCACTTAGAGGCTCTGAAGGACAGTGGCTGGCAGCAGGCAATGCAGGTGGAAATCTCTGCTCTGATTGACAATGGCACATGGGATCTTGTTACTTTACCTGCGGGCAAGAAAGTTGTGGGCTGTAGATGGGTCTTTACAGTCAAACACAACCCTGATGGTTCGATTGAGCGGTTGAAGGCCAGATTGGTAGCAAAAGGCTACACACAGACATATGGAGTGGACTTCTTTGAGACTTTTTCTCCAGTTGCTCGTCTCAATTCTGTGCGGATCCTTATATCTCTAGCTACTACTTTTGATTGGCCTCTTTTCCAGCTGGATGTCAAGAACGCCTTTCTTCATGGAGATCTTCAAGAAGAGGTGTATATGGAGCAACCACCAGGTTTTGTTGCTCAGGGGGAGTGTCAGAAAGTCTGCAAATTGAAGAAGGCTATCTATGGGTTAAAGCAATCTCCTCGAGCTTGGTTTGACAAGTTCAGTGATGTTGTTTTACAGATGGGCTTCTCTCGTTCCATGACTGATCACTCTCTATTTTATTCAAATTCTTCTGGTGGGTCCATAATTATTGCTGTCTATGTTGATGATATTGTGATTACTGGTAGCGATTCTACAGGCATATCACGTGTGAAGGAAGGACTACAACAACACTTTCACACAAAGGACCTGGGGAAGCTGAGATACTTTCTAGGGATTGAGGTTCTTAGATCCCATGCAGGTATAAATCTCTCCCAGAGAAAGTATGTGCTTGACTTGCTACAGGAAACGGGTATGACTGATTCTAAGCCCGTATCCACTCCTATGGATTATCACATCAAGGAGGTGGAAGATGATACTGCATATTCAGATCCAGGTCATTACAGGAGAATAGTTGGGAAGTTGATTTACCTAACTGTCACAAGACCTGATATTTCTTTTGCTGTTGGAGTAGTAAGTCAACACATGTGCACACCACAACAGTCACATTGGACAGCTGTATGCAGGATATTGAGATATCTGAAAAGTGCTCCTGGAAAGGGGATCACTTATTATAAACCCAAGAGTCCTCTATCTTCTTTGACTCTCACAGGTTATGCAGATGCAGATTGGGCTGGTAATCAAGTTGATAGAAGATCCACATCTGGCTACTGCACCTTTCTTGGTGATCATCTGATTACTTGGAAGAGCAAGAAACAACAAGTGGTAGCACGGTCTAGTACTGAGGCTGAGTACCGTGCTATGGCACATGCATGCTGTGAACTGCAATGGATCAAATCTGTCTTATCTGAGTTGAAGATTTTGATTCAAACTCCCATGATTCTCAAGTGTGACAATCAATCTGCTATACATATTGCCAGGAATCCTGTCTTTCATGAGCGCACAAAGCATATAGAGGTTGACTGTCATTTCATCAGAGATCAGATAAAGAATGGCAATGTGGTGACGCCATATGTCAAGTCTGAAGATCAACTAGCTGATATCTTGACAAAGCCATTAGGTCCAGCAGTGTTCCAGAATTTATGCGGCAAGCTGGGCATCCACAATGTGTACACTCCAGCTTGAGGGGGAGTGTTAATATATCTTTACTTTGTGTTTATTTCATATTTCATATTACTGCTGTACCTACATGTAATTTTCCCTTTACTATAAATAGAGAGGAGAACCCTATTGGGTCTCTCAAGTTGCCTAGTGCAACACACACAAATCCGTCTCTTCCGTTTACAAGGTAGACTACCGGAGTGTTACTCGGTAGGATCAATAGGTATTGAGGAGGTAGGCAAAAAGTTATGTAGAGTTGGAAGACTCGGGGGTGTAAACAAAATTATAAAAATGTTGAAAACGGGAAGATAATTGTTGTTGGTAAGAGAAAGAAGGGACACGCCATGTATAGATACCTCGTCATATGACAGAATCATTGTAGTACGCTAAGATGTAGCAACATGTAGCAGCAGACACGCCGTGTCGTTAGGTGACACGTCATGTCTGTTGACACAGGAAGCAGTAGTAGCAGGTGACGCGCCGTGTCTAGTAGCACAGTACCAACAGTCAGCGACAGCAGAAGCTGGCGACACGCCGTGTCAAGGTACAGGCAACACGCATGTCTAGAAGTGACACACCGTGTCCACAACCGGCGAACGAAGTCGCGAAGAAGCAGAACACCGCCTACACGCCGTGTTCAAAAATGACACTCTGTGTCAGCGGCGATCAGCAACAGAAAACCCCAAAGACAGCAGCAAAAGAGGGGGAAATCCTTCCGGATCTCCACCATAGCAATAGGGGGACGATGTATCCCCAATATCAGCAGAAATAGGAGATCTTTTCCTTGATTTAGGAGTAGATCTCAATAGGGATGGATGTATGGAGTAGATCGATGGTGGAATCGATAATGGCGGTGTAGATCCGTGATGATGGCAGCGAATAGGATAGTGGCGGCTTCATTAGCAAGCAGGATTGACAAAGCATGGCAACCCTTGTATATCTGGATCCAGCAACTTCATAGGATGATTTTTGTTGTTGATAAAGATGGAGACGGCTCCAAGAAGAGGTAGGGATGGGAAATCCTTGCGAGCAACCTAGCAACGCCTAGCGGCGGCCACCCGCAAGGGGAGGCAACTTTCTTTTGTGCTCTCTCTCTCTTAAGGTTGGATCACTGCTCTGATACCATGTGGAAAACGATATGAGTAGGGAGAACCCCAAACATGTAGATTTTTCTTATTGCTTTTTGATAGATAGGAGGCAGCCACCCTTTCCTATAAATAGGATAAGGGGGGAGCATACAGACACTTAGACAAACCCTAATGGGCTAATACACAATTGGGCCCATATTACAAATAGACTAAACAGAACTTAAGTACATAGACTAACACTTAAGTAAATAGACACTCCAACACACATGCACATATATATAACCTTATTTAAGGAAGCGCATACACATTTCTAGACTTGGCATTGGATGAGGGGAAACATTTTTTTACATAAACATATAAGTCTGTAATATATGTGGATTGATATAATTTAAACAATTATCCTAGATTGTGTATACATATGTAGGTAAAATCATATAAAAAATGAGCATGTATGTCTTTATGTGTAATAGAAACAATATGAAGCAAAGAACTGAACATGTTTTCTTTTTAATGAATGCACTGGATTTTCAGAATAATAAATGGGTTTCTATTACTCGATTAGATCCGTATTATCTAATTCATCTTAGATTATACACATTGAATCTTTTTAAGAGACTTTGTTTGCAATTTTGATTAGATCTCAGCTTTGTGTTAAATTTTATCAAAGGCAGACATACTTAAAAGCAGATGTACAATTAGAATTCAACATTAAAATAGGATAATTAAAGCAGCAGAAGCTACACTGATGTGTCAGGGAGTGTGCAGGTGTTGTCTAGCCATGTTCGTGCTGCAAAAAAGGACCAAAATGAGAGAACAGGTCATGACCATGTCCAAAATGTTTTGGGCTGTGTCCGGGAAGTTTTCACATCCAAAGTGCAACTGACACAAACATGGGGGATTGTACCAAATTGTACATGCTTCCTAGACCTTAATATATATCCTAGATCTTAATATATATGTAAAGTATGTAAAATGTGTATGAAACGTAAAAATAACAAAGGAAAATGCATAGATCGACTGGGCACCCTAGCCCTAGAGGTCACCATCTAGCTGCCTTTACAAGTATGGATACAACCACAAAAGTATGATTTTCAAATTGTGTTCGCATATCGGTCCATCTTCATGATATACAAGTCCAAACTGGGAATTTTGCATCGGAACCCCTGATTTTGCAAAAATTCCAATATACCCACCATAGTTTCATGAAAAATGATCCTACTTCAGTCGTTTTATCATTCCTATATCAGATCCCAAGGAAACCATGATTTCTAATTTTGGTTGATGTCTTGAAACGTGAAGGAGGTTGGTAGGGTTACCAAGTCTCAAGAACTGATGAGGGCATACGGGTAATGAGATAATTGTCAATCATCACTAGATCAAGACTATAAGAATTTGGGGCATGCATGCAAAAAAGAAGAATGTCGGCTATATCAAGTGACAAGATCCCATTTAGCAACCCCATTTTGCTTGTGATTGTAGATACACGTTGTTTGAGTGTAAGATTCCATTAGAGACAGAAATGTGGAAATCACGTCGAGTATATCCAAGAGCATTATAAGGAAAGCAACTTCGACACAATAAATATTGAGTAATAATTTCATGATATCGAAGAATTGATATGTTAAAAGTATCAGCAAAGTGTTTCACTAAATAAGCCCAAGAGAGTTGGAAAAAAATATTGAACACCAACTAGACCTTGGATATTTGAATGCGTCAGATGAATTGAACCTCAACGTTGTTGATTTACTTTCTTGGGAAAAATAGTGATGATGCTTCCAAGAATGGTATGTTTCATAAACGATGGACTACACAAATCGTGAAGAAAGGAGTCGGAATAGCTTATGAGAGGAGGGGTGCCCCATGTGAAGATGTTGACACAAAAAAGTAGAAGATGAAGTCACGATGGTAGCAAGATGAACTTGTCTCAGTTAGCAGATAGCATAAAGTATGTCCAGCTACATATTCCCCACCATATTTCTATTTATCCTGAGAATTTGCAGGCTGTAAAAGTTATCTCATCATTCATCGATTCGATAAGCTTTTTAACAGAAACAAGATTCAAGATAATTTCAGAAGCAAACAAAAAGGTCAAGGCATATCGGTGTACAAGAAATATCATCATTCCAACAACAGATGAGATCAAGCAAGATATCGAAGATTTAGCATATGTAATGAACCATAGGCATAGGTGTACAAGAAATGTCAGCAATCCAACAACAGATGTAGATCAAGCAATATACAGAAAATCTAGCATATTTAATGAACAAGTGGGAGAGAAGCAGTAAAACTCTACTCATACTAGTAGTGTTAGCTGCATAAATGAGGAAAGGTAGTCAAAATGCCATGAGACCCTGAGGAGCAGTGGAACAAATCCTACAAGGAGAGGAGCTTGTTTCCCTCCCTCAATTGATTATAGAACCGTGATGGAGTCTCAAAAAGAGGAGAGATTCTAAGAGGAGCCAAGACACCTTGGTTGACCATGACAACCATCTGGATTGGTTGTTGGGTGATTGGAGGGGTGCGGGGTGGTGAAAGCACCTGGGAGTGGAAGGGCTTCCCACCATTGGAGGAGCCACATACACTAGAGGGTGGGCACGTTCCCTATCTCTAATTCAAAATTTGTGTACAATTTTACATAAAACTGGGTTTAGTAGAAGAAAAATATGTTGTGGTACCCTACTAAGCTATCTCCTGCATGATTTTAAAATTGATGTTGTTCCCCTTGAACAATTTTCCTAGCTGTGTCACTATGTCCCATGCACATGGCAATGAAATCAGAGGATACGGAAGCATGTTGCACTGGTCAAGGCGATTTCCACACTAACACCAAATTGAAGAATTATAAATGAGAGCATAGTTTTAAAAGCAGCATGTGGTATGCGTGCGGACAGGTCACCTTATAGAATATATACGGTAAGCGGGAGTATATGCAGGAGTATGTGCGTTTTTTGATTTTTTTAATAAATTAATAATATATAGCATACAAATAATATGTTAAGCATATAAATTATATATTTCATTTGTAGAACACAAAATTATGTATATTTATAGGTGTCCATTCAAATATATATATGTATATTTAAATATTCATATATGTGTACACAAATAGCATATGTGAAATATGTATGTGTATTTTATGTGGATATATACATATTGACATGTAAATGTATATACAATATATGCATATATGTGGAAATGTGTTTATGTAGATGTCAATATTTATCATATGCGCATGTCTATATATATCAAAATGCATACACATAAAATAGAGTATTACACACTTGAAGATGTTTGCGTATTATATGTAAGTATACCATTAATGTATTACTACAATATATATAGATATAGGTAGATATTGAAAGGTATTGATACATATACATATATATATGTATGTACATGTAGGTGTGTGGGTAGTACATAGTTTAAATTAAAATTATAACAAATTAAATTGGAAAAAAAAGTCTGCAGAATTTCTAATGAAAAAATGGCCGCTTATGCCCCGCACAGAATCGCATATGCGGCCACGACCACATACAGGGCTGCATATCCATATGCGGTCTGGCAAGTGGGGAGCACCGCATATGCCCCGCAAAAAAACGCTTTTCGAAACGCTGAATGAGAGAAACTGTTGTTATTCACTATGTAGTCATTCACTCTAATTATAATAAGAATGAGTAGAGTGACAACAAATACAATGACCAACAAGAACCGTCTGGAGGAGCATTCCATAAAATATTATTTAATGAATTGGTTGTTAACTATAACCTTTGACAATGACCATGGCAACCCAGGCTGTAAGTAATCTTATTAAGGAAATAATAAGCCTGGATTTGAGTACTCAACAATACATTGTTAGACATTAAGTAAAATGTTAGTTGAACAACCCAATTTTTTTTTAGAAGTTCAACTTATTTGGAAGAAGAGATGGAAATTTCCAGTGTGTCGATTTACTTCATGGCATTTACAAAATCGGACCAGGGGATTGTTGACAATTACAACAGATGCTTCACCTCGTTTTCACCAAATTTACAATTGTATAAAAAAAGATAATTACTATGGTAATTTACTAGTGTTTTACACAGAACCCAAGTCAAAAAAGCTTGGGATTTGTTTCAAGCTAAATTGTAGTATTTATGTCCTCTAAAATAGCTTCGGAAACACAAAAACTAAGATTTGAATAACCTACAAATAGATCCAAAATGGAATCCTCCTCAAATTGTACGAATATAAACAGAATTGAAGTTCTTTTACACTAACCAAATCTTCTGAAACATAAAAACTAAGATTTGAATAACCTACAAATAGATCCAAAATGGAATCCTCCTCAAATTGTACGAATATATACAGAACTGAAGTTCTTTTACACTAACCAAATCCATGTTTGCCTAGAGAAACATCTCTACTTGCTAATATTATATCAAGTTATCATAGTAAAGCACCTTTCCAAATAGTCAAATGTCAACTGTTAGAACTATTGTTATTTAGTTTATTATGTAATATGGGTGTAATTGTCTTGGTCCATTAGGGTTAAGTTATGCTTCCTTATACTTGCCTCCTCTCCTATATATAGACGGGGAGTTTTCCATCTATCAAGCAGAAATATCCCATTAACCTCCCATCTTATTTTCCACATGGTATCAGAGCATCGAACTTAACCTAGGGAGAAAAAGAGAGCTTCTGCCTACGGGCGGCCACCGTCTCTTCTTGGCTATAGCCGTCCGCCAAGCATCATTTTGGCCTCCATGGTCATCTCCTCTATAAAAATTCAATCATTTTGCAGACACACTCCATCCCGGCCATCACCTATGTTTATCTACTTCTCCACCATTTGTCATCCATCCTCCCCGTTGTTTGACCTCTTTGCGTTGTGCCCCGACCTCCAGACGCCCACCGCAATCTAGATCTACATCTATGTTTCATCGACGATTTCTTCTTGTCTTGTTCACACCGTTACGCTTCGCATCACCCCTTCAGCTGTGTGTACTTGATCTTCACGGTCTTTCCAAGGATGCATCCGTGTACGAACGGGTCTTGATGAGGTGACCGTGGAAGGGGGTTCCATGGTAGAATCCCTCCTTGTCATTGAAGCTAGCTATCCAAGCCCTCTCGGTCGACAGTCTAACGTTGGATCTGCAGCATATCGAATGGGCACAATCCCATCTGCAATTGGTGTGCCTCTGTATGCGAGAGAAGGGCATGCACCCATGCCTTGGCGCTTTGTGGTGCTTCATCCCCACTAAGCATCGTGCTTCCAGCATTATTGGTGTATCTCTTTCCCAATAACATTGTGCTTCTACTTCTAGTGCATCATAGGTGTATCACTTTCCCAATGACATTCTACTTCTCCGTGGTCGTACCTGGTTGCACGTAGGTTGGCTATTTGTGCTTCGCTTATCCAGTTGGCCACCGCCTTCATGCGGAGTTGAAGGATATCAATTGCATCATTGACACCAAGCATTTCGTGTTTGTTCTACATTATGTACGTCAAGACAGAGCTTGTTGTGCTTAATTCCAGCCTCTAGTTCTCTCTAATGTAAATGATTTTTCAGTTGATCATTCTCACTGTATTCTCATGGGATGGATGGTTCCTTCTTCACATCAGACTTCTCAGAAGCTCATCAATTTCTATCATGCAAATTCTATATTTGTAAGGTTGATGATTCATCCATATTTTATCTTCACCGAGCTACTTTAGTTATGTCTTCTCCAAGTTACATCTATTGGCATGGCTCTTTTAATGATCTACTCGGGTTTCTCCTTGATGATGTCCTTCATTCCTATCAAGCCACCAAGGTTTATGCGTTATATTTAAAGCACCACTATAGCAGTCATCAACACATATCCAGTTTGTGTTCGTGCCATATGATGCACGTCTATGGCATTCTGCGCTAATTCCAGTTGGCTACACTTCTCAGGCAATTTCAAGATACCTGTACTGCTACATCGACATTGTGCCTCCGTGTTCGTGCAGCGTTATGTATGTGGGATGTGTTGATTGCACTTATACCACTCACACATTCCTCTCTAGTGAAGATAGCATAGTCATGGTGCTTTATCATCTGCTTCATATTCGTAGTGGCGAGTTTTTGCTATGGCTTTTGGATTCACAGATGTTTTCCATTGCAGATGCCCTTCAAAAGACCTTCTTTAAAGTTCAAGTATTTCTAGTCTGAAGGACGTAACTAAAAAGGTAGTGTCATCAAATTGTTATAGAGAGTTATGTTTAAAGGAGGTTGAAGAAAATTATACGGGGAATGACATTTTTATTTTCTATTTGTCGTATTGCCTAGCTGAGGGTAAGTCCAAGTTGGGTATATGTTTCACCCATACTCCAGCTTGAGGAGAGTGTTAGAATTATTGTTTATTTAATTTATGATGTTATAGTGGGCCTAATTATCTGGGCCCATTAGGGTTAAGCTATGCTTCATTGTACTTGCCTCCTCTCCTATATATAGAAGGAGAGTTTGCCATCTATCAATAAGAAATATCCATTAGCCTCCCATCTTATTTTCCACATCAACATTTTTAAAACATGGCCGCATTTTACTCAAAAAAGTAGTACTATTTGAGAGTGTATGCTTGAGGTTATGCCAACAGTACCTAGCCTTAACCATGAGCCTTGCAGTGCCAAAACCGCTAAGGGCCAGTTGGATGGATGTAAAACCAACCCACACAGTAACTAAAAGACAGTGAATCAAAATTGCAAATTTTAAATTACATTATGTTTGTTTATTTTAATGTTCATAGAATTAATTGTTTTGTTTTGTTTGGTTAGGTATGAAGCAGTTACAAACAGAAAGTGCTTCACATCCTAACCGTCACCTATAGCTCACCTCATCATTGTCATTTGCAGTTCACATTCTGCAGGCTCTACAAGATAGCTCTGTGATTTTTAAAATATGGTCTGGTCCAGTCATAAGCTAGGCAAAATGAACTGCTCCCAAAAAGACCACAGATTGTTTATTCTTCATGATGGGATGACATGGCGCAAATTATTTTTACGGCATAGATTGCAACTACACAGTACGACAGTACCAAACACAGATCCTTAGAAACAAATGCACTTGAAACTACACGTGTTCATTTTTTTTATAACGAGGAACCCCTCCCAGGATCAGCCAATGTTGGACCCCACCCAGCTAAGAGTAAACCCCGGGACCAGCCGTGTCATTGGGGGACACCTCGGCGCGCCCAATCAAATGCCAGCCATTGTTGCACCACGACCGAGGCTAAGAGTCAAACCCGGGACCTTTCATTGAGGTGTTACCGAGTCGCACCACTCCCCACATGTTCATTTTTAATCCAACCAAATAGGACCTCGTTCGCCTACATGCAACCCCCAAGTGAGAGGTTGTGTAATTATGTGAGACTGATCAATCCAATTGCAGACAATCTAAAAAGTTGATTGATGCAAAAAATCATACTTTGTGTGTTTAAAATTTTGTAGAAGTATAAATTATATTTCTAGAAGACGAGAAGTGTTGCTTATTATTGGATGATTGAAAAAGAATACAAGGGGCTCTCTTTTATAAGACAAGAGAGTGTACAGGATTTAGAGATAACTCATATGGGATAAAGAGTAAAAGAGAAAAAGCAATAAGCAAAATACACTAAGTAAAGAAAAGCAGTAAAGTGTATATACTAATACTCCCCCTCAAGCTGGAGTGTAGATGTCAATCATACCCAGCTTGGATGTCATAGTAGCAAATCTCGTCTTTGGTAGAATCTTGGTGAAGATGTCAGCCACCTGATCAGAAGTATGTATGTAGGGAGTAGATATCTAGCCAGATAAGGCAGCTTCGCGAACAAAATGGCAATCAACCTCAATGTGTTTAGTTCGCTCATGAAAAGTAGGATTACTGGCAATAAATGTTGCAGCTTTGTTGTCACAATACATCGGAATAGGAGAGGAATCAGAAATACCAAAATCCTTCAGCAGGCTCCGAATCCAGAATAACTCACAAGTAGTATGTGTCATGGCGCGATATTCAGCTTCAGCACTTGAGCAAGCAACCACAGTATGTTCTTTGCTTCGCCAAGTAACAAGGTTTCCTCCCACAAAGGTACAGTAGCCAGAGGTGGAGCGGCGGTCGATCTTGCTCCCAGCATAGTCAGAATCAGAATAACCAAGGAGTTTACAGTGACCATGTTTCTTATATAGCAGGCCTTTCCGAGAAGAGCTTTTCATATATTTAAAAATGTGGCAAACAGCGTCCCAATGACATTGTCGGGGTTTATCCAGATATCTGCTAACAAGCCCGACAGCAGAAGTAATATCAGCACGCGTAACAGTAAGATAAATAAGCTTACCAACCATGCGGCGATACTGATGATGGTCAGGATAGGCAGGAGAGTTCTCATCATCCCAGTTAGTATTTGGATCCAGAGGTGTGCTAGCAGGTTTAGCACCTAGGAGCCCAGTTTCAGAAAGCAGATCCAGAGCATACTTCCGTTGAGACAAACATAGACCAGAAGCAGATCGAGAGACTTCAACCCCAAGAAAATAACGCAGAGTGCCAAGATCTTTGGTAACAAAATGTTTCTCCAAATAGCACGTGGTAGCCTGAATGCCCGCAGGATCACTCCCTGAGAGAATAATGTCATCAACATATACAATAAGAATAACAATGCCAGCAGTATTATTCTTAACAAAGACAGAATGATCCGACTAGGAGCGTCTAAAAGAGAACTTCTGAAGTATAGTACTTAGTTTATCAAACCAAGCACGGGGACTCTGTTTCAAACCATAAATAGCTTTTCGCAGCCGGCAGACTTTAGAGGACTCCCCCTGAAGCACAAATCTCGGGGGTTGTTTCATATAGACCTCCTCATGTAAACCTCCATACAGAAAAGCATTCTTTACATCAAGCTAATACAAGGGCCAATCAGAATTAATAGCAACAGAAATAAGAATCCGTACAGAGTTCATCCGAGCCACGGGAGAAAAAGTCTCAAAGTAATTGACCACGTAAGTCTGTGTATAGCCTTTGGCAACAAGTCTCGCCTTCAGCCGTTCAACCGTGCCATTCGGTTGATATTTGATAGTAAACACCCAGCTACAGCCAACTGGAGAACAGTCTGTGGGAGGATCGACCAGCTGCCACGTGTTGCGTTCAGTAAGAGCTTGCATTTCTGCTTCCATAGCTTGACGCCAAGCAGGATGTTTAAGAGCCTGAGAAGCATTTTTAGGAATAGATACAGCAGAAAGAGTAGCAGTAAAATTTGCAAAATTAGCCCCCAGATTAGTGGTAGTATAGAAGTTGCTGATAGGATGTTTAGTGCAAGTTCTAGTTCCTTTCCTCAAGCTGATAGGAACATCAAGGTCAGAGAATACCTGCGGTGGTGTTTGATCTGGCACGGAGGACGAAGACGTTGGAGGGGCCATAGAGGGAGTTGTTGTCTCCTGTCGTCGTTGGTATACCTTTAGAGGGGGCTTTTCAGTAGGAGAAACAATATCAACAATATCATCAGTATCATCAATGATAGGTAAAGGTGTCTCCATTAATAAATCCGATGTAAGAGCCGATCCGGCAGAAGAATAAAAAGGCATGTGCTCAAAGAAAACAATATCAGCAGATACAAACCATTTCTTTGACACAGGATCATAGCAGCGGTACCCTTTCTGAGTGCGAGAGTACCCTAGGAAGACACATTTAGTCGTTCGAGGATCAAGTTTGGTGAGACCGGGACGAAGATTTTTGAAAAAGCAGGTGCTCTCAAAGATACGAGGAGGCATAGAAAAAAGAAGTGCATCTGGAAACAGAATCTGATAGGGGACTTGATTTCCAAGCACAGAAGAGGGTATACGGTTAATGAGGTAACAAGCAGTAGAGATAGCCTCAAGCCAAAAACACTGTGGGACATGGTAATGAAACAGTAAGGTGCGGGCCACGTCAAGTAGGTGGCGATTTTTGCGTTCAGCGACTCCGTTTTGTTGTGGAGTGTAGGCACAGGAAGTTTGGTGTATGGTACCATGTCGTCGACAAAAATTACTGACCGAGGCTTGTACAAACTCGAGGGCATTATCAGTTCGAAAAATTTTAATGGGTTTGGCAAATTGAGTACGAATCTCAGCAAAATAAGCGGTGATACTGTCAAGTATGGTAGACCTATCTTTTAGCAAAAAGATCCAGGCAGTTCTAGAAAAATCATCAATGAAACTCAGAAAGTAGCGGAATCCAGAAGTACTCAGCACCGAACAGGGTCCCCAAACATCAACATGAATAATATCAAACGACTGGTTTAAACTAATACATGATTTTTTTTTGAAAAAGATGCTCGCGTTTGTTTGCCCAGTTGGCAAGTCTCACAATGAAAAATAGAATCTAATACATCAGGTAATAAATGTTTCAGTTTTGCTGCAGAAGGATGTCCCAAACGATAGTGCCACTGGATGCCTGTCACAAAAGATGTTAGATATGTTGCGGTCTTCGGAACGTCCAAGTAGTATAGCCCATCTGGTCCCTCATGGCCCGAACCAATCGTCGTCCTCGTGCGCAGATCCTGAAAGAGAACACCATCCGGGTCAAAAGTAATAGAGCAACGAAGGCTTTTTACAGTTCTATTGACAGATAACAGATTGATAGGAAATTTAGGAACATAAAGACTAGACCGCAGAGTCAGGCAACTAGTAGTACAGATATCACCAATTCCGGTAACAGGTGTCTTAGATCCATCAGCCAGTGTAATAGGTTGTATAATAGAAGTATTGTACAGTTTAGAAAATAATGCAGAATTTCCAAAAATATGAGATGTCGCACCCGAATCAATCACCCACGAATTTTTACCAGACTGTGTCAGGAGTGCGGTGCTACCATCAGTAGAGGCTTCAGCAAAAGAAGCAAGACGAGTCTGGAGAAGTTTCTCGAACTCGGATCGGATCCAATCAGCAAAAGGCGGAGCAGAGGTAGTAGCAGGTTCAGGCTGATCCGTCGTGACTTGGTTTGCCCAGGCTGGCTTGCCATGCTTGATCCAGCAACGGTCTTCAGTGTGGTTTGTCCGCTTGCAGAAGGTGCAGAAGCGAGGTTCAGTAAACTCAGCGCCAGAGTCTCGTCCAGGTGCAGTAGAGCGTCCACGGCCACGGAAGGAGTCGCCAGCGCGAACAGCGAGGGTTGCTCCATCAGAAGTGTCAGGAAGATGCTGAGAAACATATGGCAGTCGTTGAACCCTTTTCATAACATCTTGCAGGGTGGGCAGAGGATCACTGGATAGGATCTGATCAACAACTCCAGCGAAAGAAGAGGGTAAACCAGCAAGGAACTGAACAAGCATAAGTTCGTTCCTTTGACGCTGAACTTCAGTGATGTCGGTAGAGAGGATGGTACACCTGGAATTCATCCCAGAGAGCACAGCAGGTGTTGTAGTAGTCCTCAATAGAATCAGTGGTAGAAAATTCGTGCTTGGCCAGTTGCTTAAAGATTTTAAAAACCTTCTTGGGATTTTGTTGATGAGAGTAGACGTGGGAAAGTTGATCCCACATCTCCTTTGCAGTCTGGAGACGAAGAAGAGACTGGCTGATCTTTGGCTCGACGTTGTTGACCATCCATGTCATAACACCGTAGTCCTCTTTGGACCAGAGATCGTAGGCCTACTTGGTCTTTTCATCAGCATCAGCAGTGGGGACCGCCGGTCCCTTGGTAGATAGATGAGAGTAGCGCCCTTGTGCTTTAACATAGAGCTCAAAGGAAGCTGACCAGAGGTGATAGTTGGAGTTATCCAACTTCACAGTAGTAACACACAAAGTTCGTGGAAGATCAGGAGTCGCCATCGGAAGATGTAGACAGAGGTAGAAGCACAGGCGCAGAGGGCAGCAGAAGTCAGCAGCAGCAGCAGAAGTCCAGTGCATGGACTAGTAGTAGAGCAGAAGATCCACGCATGGATCTTAGAAAACCCATGTAGGGGCACCAGATAGAGATTAAAAAAAACCTACGCCAACATGGAGGATCAATCACTCCACCATGAGGCGCAGGCAGTCAGAGAAGAAGAAGTCTTTTACGCCGTCAACGTGCCAGAACTGGAAAAGACACTGAGGCTGTCAGGAGATTTCGAAAAGTGAAGTGGGGCTAGATGGAGGGATCTGTGGTGAATTAAGCCACTAAGATGGAGGAGGAAAGAGGATTGGAGGTTGGCGGGGGGGTGGGGAGGTGGGGATAGGCGGCAGCATGGGGAATAGGTGGCGGCGGCGGCTGTTGGGTGGTGGCAGGGGTAGGGGAGGGGTGGCGGCGGGTTGGAGAAGGAAAAGGAGGGTCGGCGGTGGAAGGAGAAGGAAAGGGAGGGGCGGGGAGAGGAGCGGCGGGCGGCGGCTGTGGAGGTAGTGGGAGGCGGCGGCGGCAGCAGGGTGGACCGCAGGAGCAGCGGCGGTGGGAAGGAGAGAGGGAGGGGTGGGTGTGGCGGCGGCTAGGGTTGGAAGAAGAGAAGGGAATTAGGGAGGGTCGGCCCGCTCTGATACCATCTAGAAGACGAGAAGTGTTGCTTATTATTGGATTATTGAAAAAGAATACAAGGGGCTCTCTTTTATAAGACAAGAGAGTGTACAGGATTTAGAGATAACCCATATGGGATAAAGAGTAAAAGAGAAAAAGCAATAAGCAAAATACACTAAGTAAAGAAAAGCAGTAAAGTGTATATACTAATAATATTGGTACAGTGTTTTATTATTTTCCTATACCACGAAAAAAGTATCAAAATGCTATTGGTGTTGACGACAAGTAGGCAATGCAGGAAAGACATGCAAACATTGAGAAGAGAAGCACTGTGGTAGATCTAGTAACAGGAGAGCTGCAAAAAGTCAAGTGCAACTAGAGGTGGCGGGAATTCAGGCATGGTAAACTACATGTTCATGGAAGAGATAGTTACAAAAGTGTTAAAATATACAGTTTGGATGGATGCAAGGCATTTATGATACTGATAACTGCAGTGAACAATGGACGGCTGAGAATTAGGGGCTCTGTTGGAGCTCTAGTGGACAGTGATGCCATGCAGACTAGGAAGCACAGGTACTTCTATAAGGTTATGCATTTATCTTTGTTTCAGTTCCTCGTGTAACCTTTCCATCATATGTAACAAGACTAATGGGGTGGACTTTGCTTACCCTACACCCTTCTATCATTGCATTATATAGAGTACATCTCCAGTTCACTGGCCAATCTTCCCACATACTAGACCATTTTGACAAATACTTGAACGCTTTTAATGAATACTTAGACTAAGCGCATGCCTTCAGACATATCAACTTCTTCATATTAATTCTGGTCACTTACTGAAGAAGTTGTTTCATGGATGACAACTGAGTTCAGACTTTTTAACAATTATAGTAAAGCAATAAGGGGCACAGTATGGCTCTTAGATCATCTCAGTTGGTAAGTAAATTCCGGCCCGTTAATGTACTGAATACTGGTGCATTTGGACAAACTCGTTTGTCTTTCAAATGGCAAGCTAAAAGGAGGTAAATGATGCGTAAAGGAATTATGTAACCTCTAGAAAGGAGTTTTTTGCCATTGTATACGCCTTTGATAAGTTCCGCTCCTATCTCATTGGCTCGCAAGTGATTGTCTACATTGATCATGATGCTATAGGGTACTTCATGTCAAAGAAGGATGTGAAACCCGGGTTGATCATATGGATCATACTGCTGCAAGAGTTTGATCTATAAATAAAGGATACGAACAGAACTGAAAACATCGTTGTCGATCATCTTAGCTAATTGCATATCCAAGATGGTGATTCAGTCCCAATCAATGACTCTTTGTCCTATGACCACTTACTAAACGTCGCTATTTTCACCCTGTGGTATGTTGATTTTGTAAATTGTGTGGGAGTGTTTCATCCAGATTGCATCGAGAATGAAAAGAAGAAGTTCATGTCATACATCCAACATTACTATTGGGATGAGCCTTATCTTTTTCAATTGTGTTCAGACGACCTTTACTATCGATGTATCTTTGAAGAGGAAGCCCGTCTCATTCTAGAACAGTGTCAGTCGAACCCTATTGGAAGCCACATGAGCTCCAAAAACACCGCCACTAAAGATCCTTTAATGTGGTTTCATCTGGCTCAGTGTTCTACGGCCGCATATGTGTATGCAGTCCTCAGCTGCTCCGCATATAACTATGCAGTGCCATTTTTTAGCATGGACTAAATATGCGGCATGTGGCCCGCATATGCGGTCGTTTAGGCCCCGCATTTCATTTGGTGACTTAACTAAAAAAATATAAATAGAAACCTCAAATGAAGTCAACCAAATTGAATGACAACTTCTATATGGTTGGTTTTAGATTAGATATTGAAATTTTGCTACCTCAGAGATAATTCTATTTTGAATGAGTGGTGCACAATATATCATTACATTTTACCTCCAATTATCAATGTTTCATTATGCTCTTTCCTTAGCTCTTTTTTCCTTCTATTTTGCTCTAAGATTAGAACATGTTGCACTTACAACAGTTCTTATTTTGTCTTGTATAAAAGAGGAATTGCAACAGTTCTTATTTTGTCTTGTATAAAAGAGGAATCTATTGCATCTATTAATTGGATATGATATTTATATTACAAAGTATCAAATTTGTGTGCTTCCTAGGGAGTAATTTCTATTTCCTACGACATTTTCTTCTCTATATATTACTGACTTGACTTCTTCATTTTATTTTGATGTTATTATTTTGTTTTCGATGTTCTTTTTCTATTTTTACTTTGAACTACCATGTGTTCATCCAATAAATGTTCTACTATGAATTGTATGTGTTAGTGTGTTGTGTCACTTGTTTATTCTAGTACATTATATAAATGTAGGGTTTTTTTGGTTGATTTGTCTTGATGATTGGAAAAAATGTGTTTCTTCTTCCATGATGTAATGATCTGTTGGTACATTTTGGCTATTAGGTTGCGCAACTACATAGTATAAAATTTATGATTATTATTATATTTTTTATAATATATATGTATAAAATATAAATTTATTTAAAAAATTCAAAACACGTGTCCCGCTTATGCTTCTGCATTCCGCTTATACTCTATGCAGTACCCTGACCGAACGCATACCACATAACGCATTTCAGAACATTAATCTGGCCCTCTATTTTCAAGGACGCTCACAACTATGTCAACTCGTGTGACGGGTGTCAACAATCTGGTAATATTTGAAGAGGGGTGAGATGCCACTCAATCTTTGACAGGAAGTTGAGATATTCGACGCTTAGGTGTGGACTACATCGATCTGTTCCCCTTCTTTTATGGCTTCTCCTACATTCTTCTCGATACTTCAATTAAATTATCCACAACCTTAGGAAGATTGATGTGAAGATAGAGGACAAGGTTCAAGAAATTTTATTGCTTTGTACCCTTATACCGTCCTAATGGAATCTCCGAGATGTGATGATATTCCGAGAGTCAAAGACTATCTCACTCCATGAAATCAAAACAGCCCATCTCAAGAGAAATTAGAGAAGGATCTTAGTTCATCGAAAGTAGCGGGTGAAGCATTAGCCGCTAGAGGATGTGAGCGTCACATGAAAAAGCACCTGAAAGTTCAATACAAAAGGAGAAAAAGTCAAAGTCACATAAAATAAAGAGGTGCAACGATTTCAAGAACATTGATCCTATACATGATAAATGCTACAAGTAACAAAACAACTAAAAGTATGAGAAATCTAATAATATTAGAGCTCATGCAAAGGTGGCTCATGGAGGTTCTGAAGACGACGGCTAAGTTCTTGCTTCATCGTCATCCTATATCTACAACAAGTATTGGGTTCTTGATTTAGTATACACATACCACATGACGGAGCGTAAGGATTCTTTCCATACCTATGAATCACATCAAGATGGAGACATCCTCATGGGTGGCATTCGTCCTTGCAAGACAATTGGTGTTGGAATAGTGAAGATCAAGATGTTTGATGGTAAAGTCAAAACATTAACAGACATTCAACATGTTGTCAGGTTGAAAAAGAGTCTCATCTCATTATGAAAACTTGAAGACAAGGGTTGCAAGTTCTCAAATGAAGATGGAGGTATTGATATTCTTAAAGCTAATTGGGTCCTTGAAAAGGCGTGAGAAATGCAGGCAAATTGTACATCTTGCAAGGTTCCACTATCTTGAGCTTCGCAACAGTTACAACTTCATCTAAAGACCCCACAAGGCTCTGGCATATGCGTTTGAGACACGTCTAAGAAAGGGATGATGCTTCTGAGCAAGAAAGGGTTGTTGTGCGGCAAAAATATTGGAAGGTTAGATTAATGTGAACATCGTGTTATGAAGAAGGTCAAATATAATAGCTTGGACACAATTCACCAAGGAAGAAAATGTCCGATTTTGATGCCATTTCGGTGGCCACAGAAACATAAATTTTGACAAAAAAATTCGACAAATGCGTTCTTGGCGTTTCGACGGCAAAATAAACGAATTAATTTATGAAATTTTACCAGAATGATCTACTAGTGTAGATCTACTCAAATATGTAATAATATTTCATATTGGATACGTGGGGGTGGGGTTTTGTCATTTTTTAGTGAATGACCCTGAACTGTTTCGATGTGCATTTTGATGGGGATTTTCTATGTCAATTTTCAATGGTGAAATCAATGAATTAATTCATTATCTGCAAGCACAATATATAGACTTAAAGACAAAAAACGGTGCAAAAAATATGCTCTAGGTAGTACATAGTATATGAAAAATTAGAAGAAAAAAAATCGATGATCTGCTTGTTTTGAGAGTTTCGTCAGTCAATTTTGATGTCCGATTGCCATGGAAACAGAAATTTTGGTCGAAATTTCGACCATTTCGTCGAAATTTTAAACATTGCAATTCACTCTTCCAAGGATGCTCTGGATCAATCTATGGGGCCCTTCTTGTGTTCTTCTAAAGGTGGTGTTGAATACACGGTGGCCTTCATTAATGATTACACAAAGAAGGTTTGGGTTCATTTTTCTCAAGAGCAAGGATGAGGCTTTCTTTAAATTCAAGCATTGGAAGGCTCTTATTGAGAATCAAATCAAAAGGAGCATAAAGAATTTTTAGACTGATTACGACTTGGAGTTTTTACTAACGCGTTCAATAACTCTTGTAGTGATCATGGGATCAAAAGACATCGTACAATGTATCACACGCCCCAATAGAGTGTTGCAATAGAAAGAATGAACAAAATGTTATTGAAAAAGGCAAGCTGCATGCTTCTCAATGTGGACTTGGATAAATCTTTCTGGGCTGAAGCTATACCAACATTGTGTTATTTGGTAAATAGTTCTTCATCATCTTCTTTTAACTTCAAGACTCCTAAAGAAGCTTGGCCCGAGAAACTTGTTGATTATTCAAATCTTTATATATTTGATTGCCCTGCTTATGCTCATTCTGATACTAACAAATTAGAACCTAGATCGATCAAATGCATATGCTTTTAGAGTGAAAGGATATTGTCTTTTGTGCAAGGATCCTTCTTCACCATGTTTCTTGGTAGAGTGCAGCATTGCTTTTAACGAATATGCCATGGTGTCTACTATGCAAGACACAAAATAGCTCACTGATAGTTTCTTAGGTCCCTTTTCTATGCCAAATGATATGATGCCTAGTGAAGACAAAGAGACTCCAGAGAGTTCCTACAGTATAGGGCTAACAAAAAATCAAACCACACCAACGATATGGCTTTGATGACTCCAAGGTGGTATATGCCCTTTTTAATGTTGTGGAAGTGGATATCGGTGATGAGCCCACCAATTTCCATGACATGATCCACTATGGATTAATGCAATGAAGGAAGATATGGAATTTCTTCACAAGAATCAAACTTGGGAGTTGGTGTTACCTCCCAGATGCAAAATGTAGTAGGTTGCAAGTGGTTCTATAAGAAGAAAGGTGACAAATTCAAGGAACACCTTGTTGTAAAAGGTTACAATCAGATTAAAAGCATTGATTATAATGAAGTCTTCTCACCCATCGTCAAACATACTTCCATATGCGTGCTTCTTTCTTTGGTAGCCATTAAAGACCTAGAGATGCAGCATCTAGATGTATAGATAGTTATTTTGCACGATCAACTAAAGAAAAAATCTATATACAACACCCAAAGGGTTTTGAAGACAAAGAGAACCATTGTGCTTGCTCAAGAGGTCTCTCTATGGGATGAAGCAATCTCCTAGACAATGGTACAGGAGATTTGAGTTTTCATGACACACAATGGATTTTCCAAGAGTAGTTAAGATGCTTATGTCTACTAGAAAGGGTTAGATGACAATTCCTTTATTTACCTACTGTTGTATGTTGATCATACGTTGAACGCTTCTAGACACAAGTCTGAGATTGCCAAGGTGAAATCTCTTCTTAGTGGAGATTTTGATACAAAAGATCAAGGTGAAACTATAAATACTCTTAGCATGGAGACTTAAAGGGACCGAAAAGATAGAAGGCTTATCCTAACGCAAGAGAAGTATATCAAGAAGGTTTTTTACATGTTCCACATATTTGATGTAAATCCTATTTCAACTACATTGGTTGCTCACTTCAGCTTATCGACTATGTTGTCTCCATAGTTTGATGTAGAAGAGAGAGAGATTGGTGATGTACCTTACTCTCGTGCCATTGGTAGCACCATATATGCTATCATTTGCATTGGACTAGGAATCACTTGTGCAGTCAATGTGGTTAGTCTTTTCAAGGTTCATCCTGACAAGGAACATTGGTAAGTTGTTAAGTGGATTATGAGGTTTTTGGAGAGCACTTCAAATACTTGATTAGTTTTTTGTGGAGTTCAAGTCATCATGACAGGGTATGTAGGCGACCTCGACAAGAGGATATCTCTCACATGTTACATGTTCATAGTGTGTTAGTTGGAAAGCCACTGTGCAAAGTATGATTACATTGTTCACTATTGAACCAAGTACATGGTGGCAATATAAGCGGTGACGGAGGCTTTATGGCTCAAGGGTCTGATGAACTAATTGAGCATGGATATTGTGACAGTCAAAGTGCCATACATCTTAGCAAAGATCAGATGTTCCATAAGAGAACAAGCACATTGAACTCGTACCGCTTCATTAGAGAAGTCATATATGAAGGTGAGATTCAAATAAAGAAGACTGGCACGTCTGAGACTTCAGCCAACATGATGACAAAAACACTTTGCTTAAAATTAGTTGGTCTTCTTTCAACTTGAGCTTTACTTGTGAAGGGCAACTGGAGACGGAATTCTTATTTTGGTTTTTGGAATCAGAGAAGATTACAATTTCTTTTCTACTTCTATCGTTTCAAGATGAAGACAACATGGAGTTTGTTGACAATGTTTTCAACCTGTAGAAAAGTTTCATTGACGGATTGGACGTCTACACTGAGCCTCGACTTTTTTGTGATGCATTTTGGGCTCTATGTATGGATTTACGGTTAGCCAACTGACCATATATGGTCCCCATAGATTGTATATGAGCAAGAGCAACAGAAGGAGCATTTATGGTCCTGGCCAGACCGTATACATTCCAACTAGATAGTAATTTGGCATGCATACTGATTTAAGGTCCAACTAGTTACGGTATACAGTCTAGTCCGACTGTAAACACGGTTGGAAAAGAACCAAATGACTTTGTGACTTTGAGACTTTAGATATCGGTCATGTTCTTATACATAACACCCCCCTCCAACTTGTCTTAAACGTGAAGAGCAGCAAAGAGACGTCAATTTTGAGAGCTAAAGCCACAAACGGACCTAGGGCTTCCCTTAGGGTTCCGAACCTCTAAGAGCTCCTCTCCAAGCAAATTGGGAATTTTTTGAACCATTATAAATCTTGCTTTGGGTTGCTTACTTGCTCCATCATTGATCTTAGTTGTACGTATTTGGAGGATTGCTCAATCTCACGGCTTGTATCTTCATTACAAGCTAGTTGGGCTATGTTGTTCGAGTCTTCCATCACCATAATATCCCAACATTATGTTTGTTGGCTTTCACGTTAATGGTATTAATCGTTTCGCGTTGTTTCTATTAGAGAGTCTATTTATCTATGTTATTAAGTGTCTTTGTAATATGGGCCCAAGTATGTCTTGGCCCATTAGGGTTAATTGTGTTTGTACGCTTCCATATTCTCCTATTTATAGGAGCAAGATTTCCTCTTATCAATACAACAACTAGTCATCTTTTACTTCTTGACATGGTATCAGAGCAGTGATCCAACCCTAGAGGAGACAAAAAAAATTTCCTTCCGCCTACGGGCGACAGCCGTCTTTCCAGGCTTGGCCGCCCGCTGGGCAATCTTGGCCGCAGCCGATCAATTCTTTGCTAAGTCTTGCTCTCCAATCCCTGTCTTTTTTTTCTGTTCTAGTCTAGTCGTCTCCCTTTTCTTGCCGCTATAGCCCTCTCTTCCTACCTCCTCCTTGGCTGATACCCGTCGCCATCTGCTGTCTAACATCAAAAAACCTGCCGCCACCCCCTAACTACCCATTGTTTTTTTTCTGTTGCTATCTCTATTTTGCGGCCGTCATATCCCAGCGTATGAAAACCCTTCTCCCGGTACGGTTATTCCCTACCTTCACCCGCCGTACCACTCCTACCGTACGGTGTTCCTTGTACTCCTGCCTCTAGCCAAACTCGCGTCCCTGCTCCTCTCTCAACCCGGCACCCACGCACGTTGCTGCAAAATCAAACCTAAGCCTTCCATCTCCGTTACCCACCTCGTCAATCCCGCAAGCATCCGCCTTTAGTATTATCGTAAAAAGACATTACCTTTCGTATCCTCTACGGCTGAGATCCTTTACCACCATCCACGTGGTCAAAGGCATTGCCTTGTATGATTGTATTGCATCAGACATATCTCACACCAACCACCGACAAACATCCAATGCAATCACTCCCGCTGGAATATCCGCTTGCTATTGGCGGTTCTGTTCTGTTGTTGCATCTATTTTTAGGATTGTATCTCCAGAAATTGTGGCCTTAAGCTCAGCTTTTTGTATTGCCATGTTGCTCTCCGGGCATGCTAGCTAATAAGACATCAATCTGAATCAACATGTGTAAGCATCCACAAGCACTGTCTAACTCATCAATCCTTCAGCCTTGTGTGCTCGATATTTGGTGGGGTACTGGGCAGGCTAGTGTCAAATCGCACAATTCTTGTTCAAGGTCGTGCCTTCTCCAAATAATTTAATGGAAGTTGCATCAAAAGTTGTGTGGTGTGGAATGCTAAAAGGATCACAGTTCTCCTTGTGCTAGTTGATGCCGCAACACTAGTGCTTCTTGCGAAAACAAAAATTGCTCTTTTATTATTTGGCTACAATGTGCTGCTGCATATTTGGTTTCTCACGGTACTGTGGCATCGTTCGTGTTGCTACAATCAACCAATATTCAACTTATTTGGCATTGTAATCAAGTTGAAAAAGCATTTACAATGAGGCTCACTTTTGTACCCCCAGCAGTGCTACGACTTATTTTTCAGAGATGTTTCTTAATAATTGTCTACCTCAAACACTTTTGATTTTTTCCATAGTTGGTGTGAGGGGGAGAATAGAGAAGAGATGGAGGAGAGGAAAATTATATTTTGCTGCTTGATATATATATATATATACACACATACATACATACATATATGTAGATCTTTATGCACTTGGAAGAGCTTGTGGAATGAAAAGTCTTTTACTGCTATATGCTTCTTGGAGAGATTAATATTTGGAGCTTTATGTCTACTGCTTGCTTATCTAAGCCGATGGTCTTCTATCCGGCTACGTCGACTATATTGTCTACTTTTTGTCCGTGCTTTCTTTGCATGTTGACTACTTCTACTGTGAACCAGCACTCTCTGAACTTTTCTACTGTGAACCAGCACTCTCTGGACTTTTCTACTGTGAACTAGCACTCTCTGGCTTATCCATGCTTTACGCATGTTGACCTTTTTACTTGTATGTGCCTTATTTGCACGTCGACTTTCTGCTTCTGTGTGCTAGCACTCTCTGGCCTGTCCGAGCTCTGTTTCGCACGTGGACTACTACTACTACTATTATGACCCAGCACTCTGGGTTGCGACGTTAGCGATTGTGATAGAGACCATGTAATGATGTTGCTTACTTATGCTCCAGATGATCAAGAAACTTCTGCTCCAGATGATTGAGAAACTTTTGCGACTTGTTTGCTTGCTTGCCTGCTATGGATTATCTATTTGAGGGGGAGTGTCTAAGTGTTTGAGCGCTTAATTGTAATATTGAGGGGAAGAAAATTTTTGTATGGGCTTGGCTTATCCATTTTTTTCTAGTATGTCTGTCTATTTCCAAACTGATTTGAGACTCTCCCAACGTCAGCTCGAGGGGGAGTATTAGAGAGTCTATATATCATGATGAGAAGAAACTATGCCTATCTTTTCGTACATTTTGTGTAAATATAGTCGGTCTCAAGCCCAAGTTAAGGAGGAGGGTTGGTGGTAGGTTGACAGCCAGCCATAAAAACTTTGACACTCTTTCTATGACATGGATCCTTACAAAAAATTTGTTGGAGCGTCCCTACCTAGCGACACGCTGCATCGGCACCCGGGTGCAGTGATAAATATGCAACAGGTTTCGACACAACGACGCCCGGTTGTGTTGAAGGACAAACAAGGGTTTCCACATCTTGGACGGGTGTGGGTAAAGAAACTAGTCCCGCTGCATCATCGTCCGGATGTAGCGAAAAATGTGCAAGGGTTCCCACATCTTGGACGGGTGTGGGTAAAGAAGCTAGTCCCGCCGCATTGTAGTGAAAAATTTGCAAGGGCAACATTTCCGAAGAAGGCAGGTAAAGAAGCAAGTTCAACAAAAAATGATTAGAGATGGATCTTGGAATATTGGCTCACTGACATGGAAATCTTTGAAGATAGTAGATACCATGATGAGAAGAAAAGTCAATATAGCTTGCTTGCAGGAAACCAAGTGGACAGGGGAACGTTGTAGAGAGATTAGAGACACAAGTTACAAAATCTAGTATACAGGTATTGATAAACATAGAAATGGTGTAGGTATTATTGTTGATAAGATGTTGAAGGATGATGTTGCAAAGATCACAAGGATGGGCAATAGAATCATCGCTATCAAGGTTGTTCTTGGGGGAAATATTTTTAACATTATTAGCGCTTATGCCCCCCAAGTTGGCCTTAGCGAGGAGGCTAAGAAGGAGTTTTGGGATGACATGGATGAATTGATGCAGGGAATACCTACAGAGGAGAAGATTATTATTGGGAGTGATTTAAATGGCCATGTGGGGAGTAGCAATGTTGAATACGAGAGAGTTCATGGTGGTTTTGGATATGACAGTAGAAATGGAGGAGAGAGGATTTTAGATTTTGCAGTTGCATATGATATGATTTTGGCTAACACCCATTTCAAGAAAAGAGAATCTCATAAGATTACTTTCAAGAGTGGGTACAATTGTAGCCAAATTGATTATCTCCTTACGAGGCGGGTGGATCGTAACATATGCAAGGATTGTAAAGTGATTCCTGGCGAAGAACTCACAACCCAACATAGGCTGGTGGTTTTGGATATTAACATGAAGATCAATAAAGGCAAGCAAAACTAAAACCAAGATAGCAGGATCAAGTGGTGGAATCTTAAAGGAGAAAAGAAATTGGCTTTTCATGATAAACTCAACGAGGAGGGAACTTGGAACTTGGAATCTGATGTTACACTATGAGGCATAGCATGAGCTCCAGCATAACAAAAATTTCCAAAGAGGTTTTGGGGGAGTCCAAAGGTTGTGGGCCTCCACAAAAAGAGACTTGGTGGTGGAATGATGAAGTACAGAAGGTTATTAAACTGAAAAGGGAGATCTATGGGAGCTTGCCCAAATCTCGAGATGAAGCAACGTTCTAAAGATACAAGCAATCAAAGAAAGAAGCTAAAAAGGTTGTCCAGGAGGCAAGGTCTAGATACTTTGATGATATTTATAAGAAGTTGAACACAAGAGAAGGGAAAAAAAGGTATATATAAAATGGCTCGTATAAGAGAAAGGAAAGGAAGAGACTTGAGTCAAGTGAAATGCATCAAGAATGAAGATGGCCGGGTGTTGGAGAAGGACGATGATATCAAGAACCAGTGGAGAAATTACTTCCATAAGTTTTTCAATGGAGATACTACAAATAATGTTAGAGACTCGTGTGATATGAATACAAGAGATATCATTTACACACGACGAGTTTCACCATTTAAGGTCAAGAATGTTTTGAAGAAGATGAAAATGAGAAAGGCATGCGGACCAGACGGTATTCCCATTGATGTATGGAAGAGTATGGGGGATGAAGGAGTTATGTGGTTAACAAAGCTCTTTAACAAGATTATGAAGACCAAGAAGATGTTGGATGAGTGGAGAAATAGTACTATAGTCCCCATCTACAAGAACAAAGGTGATGTTCAGAGTTGCACAAAGTACAGAGGTATCAAATTGATGAGTCACACAATGAAGCTTTGGGAGAGGATTATTGAGCAGAGGCTAAGATCTATGACACAGATATCAAACAACTAATTTGGTTTCATACCTGGAAGATCAACAACAGATGTTATTTTTCTAATAAGGAGGCTTATGGAGAAGTATAGAGAAAGCAAAAGAGATCTCCATATGGTGTTTATTGATTTGGAAAAGGCTTATGACCGAGTACCCAGAGAAATGTTGTGGGTGGTTTTATAGAAAAAAGGTGTGTCTATCCAATACATTGACTTGATCAAAGACATGTATGATAGCTCTACTGCAAGTGGAGACTCCTGAAGGAGAGACACCAACTTTTTCTATCACAGTTGGGGTATACCAAGGATCCACACTCAGCCCATATTTTTTCGTTCTTGTTATGGATGAGCTGACAAAGAATGTTCAAGATGATATTCCTTGGTGTATGTTATTTGTTGATGATATTGTTTTGATTGACGAAACTAAAGATGGATTAAATGATAAAGTTGAACAGTGGAGAGAGGCATTGGAATCAAATGGGTTGATGATTAGCAGGAGTAAAACTGAGTATATGCATTGCAATTCCAGCCAACCCCGCAGTGTGAATGATGGAGCCAAGCTGGACGGAGTAGATATACCAAAATGTGATAAATTTCGTTACTCGGGTTCTATTATTTAAATAGATGGGGATGTCCAAAATGACGTTTGTCACAGCATCACTGCAGGATGGTTGAAATGGAGGAGTGCAACTGGGGTATTATGTAATCGGAAGATCCCTCTCAGGTTAAAAAGTAAGTTTTATAGAACAGCTATACGGCCAGCCATGCTCTATGAGAGTGAATGTTAGGCGGTGAAAAAACAAGGTCTCAACAAGATGAACGTGGTTGAAATGCGTATGCTGAGATGGATGTGTAGGAAGACAAGAAAAAATTGTTTGAGAAATGATTATATCAGGAATAAAGTGGGGGTGTCGAGAATTGAGGACAAGTTGCGCAAGGGCCGACTCAGATGGTACGGACATGTGCAATGCAGACCGACTAATGCACTTATACGAAGCAATGCTATTGAGTCAAGCACAATAAATAGAAGAAGAGGAGACCTAAATTAACATAGGATGAGCTTATAAAGAGAGATTTTGAATCTCTACACCTCAACCAGAATATGGCCGATGATAGAGTTGAATGGAAACAAAGGATCCATGTAGCCGACCCCAACATAGTCGGGATTGAGGCTTAGATGATGATGATGATTAAGTGTCTTTGTAATATGGGTCCAAGTATGTCTTGGCCCATTAGGGTTAAGTTGTGTCTGTACGCTTCCATATTCTCCTATTTATAGGAGCAAGGTTTCCTCTTATCAATACAACAACTAGCCGTCTTTTACTTCTTGACAGTTTCTATTAGGTAAGATGTAGTTACAACTTCAACAGAGGAAGCTCTTTACGTCCTCGTCAACACTCATTGTTCACCTCACCATTGTCATTTTCAATTTCTGTTCTGCAAGCTCTAAGATACCTCTGTGTTTTTTTAAATATGGTCAGGTCTGGTCGCAAGCTAGGCAAAATGATATGTGCCCAAAAAGACCGTAGTTTGTTTATTCTGCATAATGAGACTACATAGCACAATTTGTTTTCACGACATACATAGCAGCTACACTACATCAAACACAGATAGTTAGAAACAAACGCAGTTGAAACATTTTCAGTACAACCAGATGGGCTCTCACTCACCTGTATGCAACCCCCAAGTGAGAGGTTGTGCATAATCATATGGGAATAGATCGATTCAATTGCAGACGATGTACGGAATTGACTGATGCAAATTTTCATACTTTTTTTGTGTTTTAAATTTTACAAGAGTATAAATTATATTGGTGTTATATATTATGATTTCGGTGTGCCATTGAAAAAGTATCACAACGGTATTGGTGTTGACGACAAGTGGACTAAGCAAGAAAGAAATGCAAATGTTGAGAAGAGAAACATTGTGGCAGTTTTTGGCAACAGCAGAGCAGCAAGAGCCAAATGCAACCAGAGGTGGTGGGAATTCAAGCGTAGTAAAGTACATTTTCAATGGAAGAAATAGTAGGAAAAGTGTTGAAAGACAATCTTCGGGATGCATGGAAGGCATTTATGATAATAATGACTGCAGAGGAAAATCGACGGCTGAAAATGAGAGGCTCTAATGAAGCACTAGTGGACAGTGATGCCATCCATGCTAGGAAGCACAGATACTTCTATACAGTTTATCATTTATCTTTGTTTCAGTTCATCGTGTAACCTTTCCATCATATGTAGCAAAACTGAGCGGAGTGGACTTTGCTAACCTTAAGCCCTTCTACCATTGAGAAGTAGCATTATTTAGAATATATTTACAGTTCATGGGCCACTCTTCCCACATGATAAACCACTTTGACAAATACTTGAACTATTTTGCGTGTTTGATGAATGCTTAGAGTAAGCACATGCCTCCAGACAAATCAACGTCTTCACATTAATGCTAATTGCTTACTGGACAAGCTATTTCGTGGATGACAAGTGACAACAAATGTCAGAGTCTTTAAAAATTATAGTAATGCAAAAAAAGGGCACAGTGCGACTCTTAGACCATCTCAGTTGGGCAAGTGAATTTCGGCCCGTTTGACAAAACCCATTTGGTTTAAAAATGTAAGCTACCCTTTAACTAATTACACTTGCGAAGATGTATGATAATGTATCCAAATAAAAGGTCCTTCTTTGCTGCATTAAAGTCTAAACTAAGCTCAGAGAGGTAGTGAAACTTTTGGGATCATGAAACCTCCAGCGTTTGTTTAATGCCTTAACTATCCAAGCTGATAATAAAAATTTCTTTGCTGCATTCCTCAGCACAGACCACGGATGATGAAAGAAAAAGAAACTTCCCCAAAACACAGTTCAGACAGCTTTTCCAGCAAAATGCATTTCGCAGATAAACCTGAAAACAACGGAACTTACAGAGTGAGCAATTCACCCATCTGTCCAAGGTAGTGCTCGTTATACTCCACTGTTTTTCCGTATGACTCATCATGCCGATCCCAAGGGGAGAGGTATACACCCATTCCAATACCGGCCTCCCTAGCGGCGTCAGCTAGCTCCCCCACAACATCCCCAGCTCCGCCCTTCCACGGGCTGGACTTCACAGAGTAATTGGTGTAGGCCGAGGGCCAGAGGCAGAACCCATCGTGGTGCTTCGCTGTGAGGACGACCCGCGAGAAACCGGCGTCCAAAGCAGCACGGACCCACTGCCGGGCGTCTAAGTCCGAAGGGTTAAAAAGTGAGGGGTCGGCGCAGCCGGATCCCCACTCGGAGTCGGTGAACGTGTTGATCCCAAAATGGATGAAGAGGGCCATCTCTCCTAGCTGCCATGCGAGCTGCGCGGCGGAGGGCAGGGGCAAGACTGGAAGCGGGGGAGGAACTTGGGAGTAACACAGCGGGAGAAGAGCTAGGAGGAACAATATCCGGACACTTTGAGTAGTGGAGTGCTCCACAGTCGTCAACGGCATCATGCTGCAGAAAGCGATGAACAGAGCTCGGCAGCAGGAGAGCGTGGACTAATGAATTACCAAACATGATAAAGGCAAGAAAGGTTTACTTTGCCCCTTTCTACCATGATAAACAGCTTGCTTGTTTTGCAGGTTTTTGGATAATTGCACTAAACGCCACGTCAAGTTGCATGAAAGCGATAAAAAGAGATTGTATTGTTTGATAAAAGGCAATTGTATAATTAGTTGTGATTCGTGGGGGTTTTACATGGGTTCCTGACGACGGCGCACTGCTTACAGGTTATGATTAGATTAAAATTTTATGCAATATACATACTTGAGAATATCAAATTGTTTAAAAACTAGTGTGGTGGTACGCTTATTTTATTTAGTAAAAGAATGGTTTTTGGTTACTAGACATTAGTTATATTTTACTTGGTTTTGTTTGCGCTGCTCTAAAACTTAATATTGTACCAAATACATTCTTAAGAAGACCAATAAAAAGGTGAAATGGATAATGAGGGGATCATATAAATAATAAAAAGAAAAAATGGACAGAGGAAATTGATCTAGACTCCCACACACCAGAGAGAATGAAAGTTGTTTCTTGATGTTGATAATATTATTGCAGCTTTACCTCCTTAGGCGTTGACTCTCTGTGTATTTTTAATCCTAAAAAATGGAAAAACATGGTGTAACATAGTGTAGATAGTAGTAGGAGCAACTATTACTACGTATGTAAAGCCTTGTTAGAATGCAATCCTACTATGATTTTCAGAACAAATTTAAAATTTAAATAATTAAATGTGAATATTGCATGTAATCACTCCCGCATAATAAATTCGTGTGTTACGAAAAAATGAGGACTATATGATTGTGCCTTATTACAACGTTCCGAAACCTATTTGTAAAAGATATGTCCAATCATCATGGTGAAAGAAGACATTGTTCTGGAACGGCGTGTTAGATCCAGAGGCATCAAGACTGACAAGGCAAACATAGATGTGATCGTCAAATTACCTCCTCCAACTATTGTCAAAGAAGTCTGAGTAATTCTGGGACATGTCAGATTTTACAGGTTCATTCATCAATTTAGCAAGACACAAAACCTCCTATATATCTTTTTCAAAAGGATGTGGACTTCATCTTCAAGTTTGAATGTATAAAGAGCTTCAACACCTTAAAGGAAGCTCTCATCTCTACCCCCATCGATGATTGGTCTCTTCCTTTTGAGATCATGTGTGATGCCATTGACTACGTCGTAGATTGCATTGAGAATGAAAAGAAGAAGTTCATGTCAGACATCTAGCGTTACTATTGGGATGAGCCTTTTCTATTTCAGTTGTGTTCAGACGACCTTTACTATCGATGTATCTCTGAAGAGGAATCTCGTCTCATTCTAGAACATTGTCAGTCTAACCTATTGGAATCAACATGAGCTCCAAAACACCACCATCAAAGATCCTTTAATGTGGGTTCATCTAGCCCTCTATTTTCAAGGACACTCACAACTATGCCAACTTGTGTGACCAGTGTCAGTAATCTGGTAATAATTGTAAGAGGGGTGAGATGTCACTCAAACTGATACACCCCGATCTCACAATTACCATTAATCATGAGATTAGGGCATAAATTGAGGATTTAACATAATACAAAGATCACCCTTAACTTTTTCTTCTTTTTCAAACTCTTTATTTCTCATATTGAACCACAAACTAATTTTACAAGGGAATCTAAACATTGATTTCTCTAATATGATTTCAACAGTAAAAATGCATGTATGAACATTCATTATGTTTCTCATACTTTTAAGCACATAGGACTTGTTGTTTCGCATATATTGCTAAAAGAGGAATAATGGTATACAACATCATTTACAACTCTCTCTTATTTCTTTATAAGGACCTAGAGTGACAATGACTGACTGAACTTAACTATACTTAGACTTAACTCTTGTGGCAGATCTACTGTGATGCAATGATATCTTCAATCCCCACGGTTTCCCTAAAAATTTTGAGTAGAGGGGTGAGCCTACTCGCTCAGTGAATGAGTACTTCAAAGAAATAGTCTAAAGCACTGATATAGTTATAGATATACTTTTGAGCAACTAATATCAATTATAACAACAGTAAGCTTTAAAGAGTCTAATTGATAATAATAAATATGACAGGATACTCTAGATATCTACAAGAGTATATCAATATATGAACATGCTTGATTAATCTCAAAGAGAACTAATAATTCAGAAACATACAAAGGATAATTGAATAACTGCACACACTTGTTTAACCTCTCATTCATCTTATTATGCCCTGAACCCACATGGTGTACCACAACATGTGAAAGAATCACAACAAGCTACGATCTCACCGTACAAGACTTAGCTGACACACTCAAGATGCTAAGCCTGACAACGTCGCTGGTCTGCAACAGGAAAATGGCTCTCTGGCCTCGACACACCTATGGGCCATAAAACTAGACTCCACCTCTCAACCTGGGTACATAGGTGGTGAGTCAAGCCACATATTGGATTTTCTGTACTAGCGCCACCAGGATCTCTGGTTGATGTTGGACACTACATACTATATTTTTAAGGAGATTTCCACTAGGGCTTCGTCCCCCGTACCACCTGTTAGTATGTTCTGACCCCCGTATACTGGACACTGACAGGGTTAGGTCATTTCATCCCTACCGTGCAAACCTCTCATAGGGAATCTACGGTATTCAGGGCATCTACATGTCTGATTCACTCTTTACATTCACAATTCAATCATCACATTACATATCTTAGTTTAGCTCTGTAAACCATTCGTTTCATAGACCATCTGTTAACATTCACCACAACCGAACTATTAAGCTTCACCACATCTCATACTGAAAACACGATAATTACAATGCTTAATTCATTGAACACCCTATCCTTAGGGTTTCGTTTACCTCATTCACTTATCACATGGATCTCATAAGGATTTCATGTGACATAAACATTCACTGAATAAAGACTACTATCAACATATCATATAAAATCAATATTTGTATGAAACCTTGGAACTGAGATGAATTTGGTTTTCCATGCCATTCACTAAAATAACATGCATCAATAATAAAATTGAATAAATAAAGTATATCATGTCAAGAAAACCCGTTCAAATGGATTTCACGATATCTATTCGTAAATATCCAACTTTCCTCGCATCTAGGGTTTCACCCTCTTTACTGAGATATCAAACAAACACTATTCACCTTAAACGAAATCCAAGATAGTATCTGACATATATGTACTACACATTCAGATAAACAATCATTCATAACTAAGGGGATCCAGATAAACAAATTCCTCTATTTCATTATACAACAATTTCAGTCATAGACAAATTCCCTATATTTCAGTTTACTCTTATAACCTATGTGAATACTTAGGGAATTCTCATTAGGATGTATTGTATACATTTCTAATATGATTTTATCATCTGAAATTCATCCAAACAAAGGAAGAATCTGTTTTATATCATTTTGCAACAACTTAGATCAACACATAATTCAGGGTTTGTAGTCGTATACTAAGCAATTAAAGATTATGGATGATTTAACCAATTTTCATGCAATATATTGTCTAAAGGAAGTTCCCACTCACCCTAAGGTGTGAAAACACCATAAAAACGCATCTCATCCATGAAAATCTCGATCTCATATCAAATCCCTAGCAATTCACCCGATTCTTCTTCCTTTCAACTCGGAAACCCTAAAAATGAGGGATTATGAAGAAAGAGTGAGAAAAGGGGAAGTTTTGACACCATTTCAGATAAAATCAGAGGAGGGATGGAATCTTGACATGTGAGAGAAGATTCACCATGAAACTATATCCAAAGAGGCTAAACTTACATGATTTCATCATTCCTCGGACAGCAAAACCCTAGGTCAACATCTCCATCACTTTCTCCTCTCAAACCCTAACTCTCCCTCTCTATCTAGGATTTTGTTTCTCGGGATTGAATCACAAATTATGAGAGATCCTTGTGTGTTAGGTTGACCATACAGAGCAATTGAGTTGCTTGGGTCAATTGCACATTGACCCCTCACTATACTTTCTCTTATTTCAGCTGAATTTTCTATCATAAAAATATTATTGTAATTCATCTATTGATAAGCTTTAAATGCATACAAAAATTATTAAAATTTTACATGTTGTTTATGATTGAGTTTCCGATCTCCAGTTAAAATTTCATATCATTTGGAGTTACCTATAAATAATTAAAAATAAAACACTACACTATTGAAAAGTACTTTGTCAACATTTTGATCGAAGTATAGTTCGACCGAGAACCACATTTAAAGAACACTCAACTATTCTGAAATTTTTCTCCAATATGCATGATTGAGTTATACATATCATATCCAAAATTTAATTAAATACAAAATTTTTAGAAAATATGAAAAATTATTTACCACACTGCTATCCTGATCAAATTCCATATTCATGTACTATCAAAACCCTAATTTTTGCCGATTAGGGTTTACATTTCTCAAACCCTAATTCTTCAAAATAAAATCATAGTTAGAGTTTCTTCTTATTTTTGAAACATCACAGTAGATCTACTATCATTAATCAAGTCTAAACGATGTTCAATCTAATCAAGTATATAATCATTCAGGTAAACTCTAGTTTACCAATTAAGCACAAATGTGGTCATTACACAAACTTTCATAGGAAGTTGAGTTATTCAATGCTTGGGGTGTGGACTATATGGATCCATTCCCCTCTTCTTATGTCTTCTCCTACATTCTTGTTATTTTGTATTATGTTTCTATGTGGGTTGCAACTCTTGCAACAGTTTCCAGCAACTTCAAAATTGTCATCAAGCTTTTCAAAAACATCATCTTTCCATGCTTTGTAGTCATCCACCTGTTATTTCTGGTGGTAGATATCACTTCCTTGAGTGTAGCTTTGAAGATCTCATTTGTAAATGTGGTGTCTCTCACCATGTGGCTACTTCACACCACCCCCATATGAGTCGTCAAGTGGAGGTTTTAAATTGTTAAATCAAAGCCATTCTCAAAAAGATAGTTGGTGGGACAAGGCAAGATTGGGATCACAACTTGAATGGCACACTGTGGGATTACAGAACTACTTATAAGACTCTCATGGACACTATACCTTTTCACTTAATTTATGGGAATTCTTGTCACCTACCAGTGGAGTTTGCACACAAGGATCAGTGGCCCATCAAATGTATAAATTTTAATTGTTGGATGGCAAAAGAAAACCTACTACTTCAAGGCGTAAGAGCTAGAATAGCTATGTCCAACAAGGTATGAGAATGTAGGCATTTACAAGGAGCGCACCAAGATGTATCATGATGGCTTCCTAAAGAGGAAGGATTTACATGTCACAGACCAGGTGTTATTGCATAACTCTCATCTCCAAATCTTTCTAGAAAAGCTCAAGACTAGATGGTAGGGTCCATTTGTCATAAAGCATATCTTCCCTCATGAAGTCATTACATTTATAGCAAGAAGACATGTAAATATAAAGTCAACATTTAGTGTTTAAATACTACTTCACAATCGATGACATGTAGGCTGACGAATCGCTAACACTTCTTCCTTCTCCACCTAATAATTGAGCTTCAAGCGTCGATCCTTTGACATTAAGCAAAGGCATTTCTCAGGAGGCAACCCAAGCTTACTTTCATTTCTAGTTGCTTTCCCATGTGCATCATCATTGCATCTATTAGACAGTGCATCCCAAGTTCTGATCATAATTTTTAACACTTTTGATTGTTGTTGGATGATTTTTGTTGAATGAGTTACAACCACGGCTCATGGTCCAACCGACATGGTTCTTCCCCTCCATCTCAAAATTTAGTGTTTGCTTGAGGACAAGTAAATATATAAGTTGTGGGTGGAGGGTGGATGGTACGTATTCTAATTTCTTCCCACACCTATTTGTCTTTTACTTATGATCTCATCATTGAATTTTGCACTACATTTAGCTAAAAGAAAATTGCTTTTACAGTAATCAAAGCTATTATCTAATTCGGCTCCAATTCAAACTTTTGATTACATCCATGCATGTTTTAATCACTTAACTCTCATTAATTGAAGAAACATCTCAACGATCACCAACCTTTAAAACTAACCAATGGTTAGAAATCACCCTATGTGGTCTAGTAACCCAAACATCATGTTTTCCCCAGAAATATGGAAAGCATTTGAGGAACTAAAAGGGATCAAACATATCATTTTTCTAATTGAGTAATGAAGCAAAATCATGGAATCATTGATTTTTCCCTCATTGTGTCTCTATTTGAGCATAATGGGACTAGGAGAACAACTTGTTGCACTAAATTGTAAATCAAGTTACATTTGATACAACGTTTCTTTTACACTTCTTCTTCCATCTTCTTACCGTCCATCCTCCAAAAAGAATAAGAAGAAACCATAAAAAAGTGCCAAAACCTAAGTTTTGGATGAGACGCCCCCTTACTACTTTGTGCACTTCTTCTATACCCCTCTATATATGATAGGGTTGTACCACTCAAAATAAGAAAAGACGCTAATAAGCATATCAAGAAAGTCTTTTCAATTATCCAAGGTAAACATAAAAAGAAAAAATGCAATATCAAGTTGAATAGAGGGGAGATCTACATATTCCTTATGCATCCCCTTCTCTCCATTTTCCACCTAGAGAAGTAACAAATGTCTCATTTGACATACTTCTTACGCACCCAAGTGTCAGATCACATGCGTGCTTGTTATTTTGTGGAATTCTCTAAACTTCCATGAAACTCTTGGTGAGGAGGTGTTTTTAAGAATAAAAATTAGAATCTAAGACATGGATAGATGTTTTTTGTGATCTTAGGGTGTCATGCATCTTGTCCATATCAAGTGGTAGGGAAATGAGCATGATGTGAGGATGAGGCAACCACATGGGTTGAAAGTATTCACTTAGTGAATGTTCTAGATTTTGTGTTACTCGAGGATTAACTATGTTTAATTTCATAATTACTTGATAAATGCATACTCATCCCAGTTTTAGTTGCACTTTTGGATTATTATTGAATCCATATTCGTTGTCTTACTTTAAAGTAAGATTCCATCTAGTTTTTTTTTCAATTTTATGTTAATGTGTAAGGTTAGATACAATTCTTTGCTTTTCATGGTAGGTTTGAGCTAAATTCTCTACACACTAGAGTATGACCACTGGTCATGTTGGTCTACCATTGAACCAAAGAAGTTTTTGATATTGGGTTAGATTTTCATCGATATGGCCGTTTCATCAATTGACATTTTTACCAGTTAACACTTTCATCAAAGTAGTCACATTGGCCTATAAAAATAGCCTCCCAGGGTTGGGTTTGTTTCTATCAAAATATTAATTAGTTCTCGTCATCCAACCATTCTGTCAGTAACCAATGGATGGATTCCCCACACACCAAGAATTAATGGAAAGTCATGCTTAGTGACTGAAAAACCTTCTACTTTTCCATTAGTAACATCTGATGAATTGTAGCAGCTATCAATTAATTATCTATGTTGCAACTTGTATCACACTTAACTAGTAATCATAGGGTAAGAGATAACCCTATTATTTAATTAAGGTCCTTAATATCTTAGTTATCTTGTGAATTATCTTAATTTGATATTTTGAAACAAGTTGTTGCACAAAAATGTACGAAATTTATTTATGAATCTATGGAAACAAGACAGAACCAAACTTGAGTTGAAATGGAGAAGTTATAGCCTTTTTTATCTTCTATAGGATTTCCATTAGTTGATAACTGAAGGATTAAGATTGAAGGTTTTTACATGTCCTTGGACCAAAGGTTTCTCTTAGTTGACAATCGATGGTTACAAAATAAAAGTTTTCTTGACTGCTTACATCAATGGTTGCACAAAGCCTCAATTCGATAGTTTTTTAGATTGATGGGGGCACTAACCATAAATAGAAGGTTGGGTAGTGTTGGGAATCGGGGCGACAGATAAGACAGCAGAAAAAAAAAATTTAAATCTCAATTCCCCAATCAGCAAGATCACGTCAACAACAATGTATCTAGAAAGGAAGGTTTGCAAGGTCATACATGGTCCTGGAGCAAGTCCAATGGCATTACCCTTACAGTAGTGTGCTTCTTCTTTAAGCAGCAACTGACTTCTTCTTCTTCAGCAGTAGCACTCAAACATGGTTGATGGTGTCCTCCTAGTGGGAAAAACTCCTTGCCTCTAGAGTAGTCCACGCGGACCACCGAGAACTCCATGTTGCGCTACTAGAGTCAATGGAAGGAGTTGTCCTTCGAACGTTGATATGCTAGGATCGATTCCCTCTCCCACAATTGTATCACCCTTGTTATCCCTCCCTTTATTGGGTAGGCTTGCTCGGGCTCTCTATTGATTACCACAACAAGAGAGGACAATAATTGTCAGAGCTAATTGTCATTGTTGAGAAGCCCCCAATACCCCTCTATTTATACGAGAGGCTAGGGTCAGGATTCCTAGTATGTGAGGTAGTGAAAAGGAAATAATTCACAAATTTATGGAAACTTGAGATGGAGAAGCGGTCGGTTCACATGTCCAACCAGTAGATTGGTGCATGAACCTGTTCTAAATCATATTGGTATTCAATGCACGATTGATGCAAAATATGATATCAACATTAATCCTTGATCTAGTTGAATTTACCATTGAATTGGGCAACCCAGATGATGAACTGATCGGTTCACAACATGAAATGGTTGGTTGGGACAATGAACTGGTCAGTTCACTAGGTGAATCGGTCAGTTCATGCCCTGGTTCAGGCATTGTTCAACCAATATTGATTCTTGTTGACCTGGCAATCTAACTGATTGATTCCATACTTGAAATGGTTGGTTCAGAGTCCAGTCAGTCAATTTTGAACTATTGGTTGTTTAATTGAATACCTAAACACTTTTAGTAATTAAGTTAAACATCATTCATGTATATACTCCTATTCCAAGTGTATCCTATGTGTGTGACCCTATAGGTCCAGAATTACATTGGTAGTAAATGTGCTTAACCAACTTATGACATCACAAGCAATGAGATGTGTCTAGAAACACATCATTAATACCCAAGTAATTTAGAAAGTTGGAGAACAACTTCAACATACAATCCATGATCAGTGTTATCATGATTGTATAGTTCCTTTATCTCTGATATTTAGATTGAACCAAGGCATGGAGTCCTCATCCTCTTCAACATTCTATCCATGTTCCTTGAACTAGAGCAGACTGTCTGAGATACATGTGAGTTCATATTCACATATTTAATCGCATGAGTATGGCCATACATTTACCAGTCTCACTTATTAAGTGTCATGGATATCAAAATCCTTTGGACAAATCCCATCTACATCTCTCACACTCAATCTCCATGTGTCACAATGCACCTAAGCATCACCTTTATGGCAACCCTTATTCAAGGCCACGTTGGATGATGTCTAAATACATTGAAAAACATGTGATGAGTGTAGTGACTTCAGGTCTAAGAACCACAATCACCCACTATCAGTATGAGAGATGATTATCCATGTATCACTCTCAAGATGGGTCTGTTTGATACATTGTTCTCTAACATGTATCTATGTGCTTGACTTGATATCACATATCATGACTAATGAGATGTTGCCATCAGTCAACACACACTCTACTCTTATGTATTACTATCTTCTATTTTTCTTCCATAGCAATATCTAACTCGAGACGTAACAAGAATGTATGTACTCTTATCATACATATGATCTCATTGTTCAGGTCATCAAGTAACATCATTCTTTAGACATCTACTATGTATGTGTCACCATCTCATGAGTGAGATAAACATAATAGATGGAATTACCTTTATTATTATCAAATCAAGTACCTAATGTTGCATTCTAATCAACATATGATTGGCTCTCTGGACATACATACCAACAAACTCCCACATGCATTTAGAGACAATCACCCACGAATCCTATTCCAAGTGATTTTAACATATCCATCATATTTTTGTTGCATAAATGCTTATGTAGTGGGTTAGAAACATTTGCTTCAAGTCAGTATGTTGCAAGTTTCACATCTCCTCACTGTACAACATCTCGTATGAGATGGAAGTGTCGTAGTATGTTATTTAATATTCTTTGCCTAACATGTAGCTCCAATGTTGTCAAAATATTTCTAATGTGTCATCAATGGTTGGAACCTCCCACAAGTTCATTTGTATGAACTTCTAGATCCAAATAGTATCCTTTGTTGTGCTCATAACCCCAAGAAACTCAGCTTGTATTATAGAATTAAATGACTACCTCCAGCTCAGAACTTTTCCATCTTGCAATTCTCGTTTAAGGTCAAACACATATCACAATCATTTTATTTGTCATTTTGGAAGCTTGCATCAGTGTAACCCCTTACAATCAACTCTTCCTTATTGCCATAACCAAGGAACTAATTCTTTTAGTGCTTCTCATGTAGTTAAGGATGTTCTTTATGACATTTCAATGACTTTTAGTGGGATGTGACAGATATCCATTCATCATGTGCATTACATACGAGATAACTGGATGAGTATGTATATCTTCTCATCATGCCCAATACATATGAGATAACGGGATGAGTACATAACATTGCATACATGATACATAACATTGCATACAAGATATATCCAACTATGAATGCATATGGTATCTATCCATGTGTTCCTATTCTTCATAAGAACTAGGACACTTGGCTCCTAAGAGACTAATTCCATGGAACATAGATAAGTTTTATCTCATTGATTCTTGCATGCTAAACACCTTCAACATCTTTCCAATGTATATGCTCTTTCTTAGGTGAAGAATCTTTCTAGATCTATCTCTATAGATCTCAATTCCTATCACATAGGATGCTTCGCCTAAACCCTTCCTAGAGAAGGTACTTTCTTTGCTAGGTTTTAACATATGTAGTATACGGATGTTCTTCTCCATAATTATATGGAATATAAATATTCTCCCACTAAATTTCTTTGTCATCACTAATTTCATCTTAATTTTGACTCAACTCAAACTCTTTGACTATCTTGTCAAATTGAAGATTCCGATTCTGAGATGCTTGCATCAATCACATTGATTGACCTTCATAGCTTACATATTTTTTTTGCATTATTAGATTTATAAAACCTTTAGGTGGTGTCACCCACACATCCTTGTGAATATTCTCATTATGCGATGCAATTTTAACATCCATTTTGCCTAATCTCATAGTCATACCAAACTACAATGGCAATCATGATCTTAATGGATTTAACCATGGCAACTGGTGAACCAATCTACTCTTATAGGTTTGTATACTACTATCTATGTTGGTCTTTTCTCAAAGACCCAAATGCACCCTATGGAGTTTACCCCTTTAGGTGGATCCACCAAGGTCATACCTTATTGGTTGACATGAACTCCATCTTAGATCTCATGGCCTTAAGCCATTTCTCAAACTCTGGTTCATCAATAGCTTCTAGGTATGTTGTTGACTCATCATCTATGATCAAATCACCACCTTTTGAGTTATAAGATATCATAATCTTTCAAACTCAAGGCATGTTCTACTATAACTATGAGGTTTTGTGTTACATAAGGAACTTGAGATTCCACAACAATTTGTGATTCTCGTTGTTCCTTTTATACATCTTTAGGCTCAACATTTTCTTGTTTGTCTTAAACTTTTTGAGTTCTACTTTTAATCCCAGTGATTCCTTTGGAACTAAGTCCCCCTTCAGGAATACAATCATCATGATCAACAAACAACTTTGTTGTTGGATTGGGATAAGAGTAGTATTTTAACAAAATAACATTTATGTGATTTATGGACAAAGCTTTTCAAGAAACTATATTCTTACATAAGCTTTCATCCTTTACCACTATTAAAAGACATATAGGGACACTTCACATGCCATATCTCATATGGTGTCTTTTAAACCATTTTAGACATTATATCATTTTAGTGTAAAGCATGTGCCAAAAGCAAATTCAAAGATTATCTAGATTTATTAATAATTGCACCATGACTTAATAAGGTGTGATTTCCTCTTTTTGATACACTATCACTGTGTTTCAGGTGGAGTCCTTTGTGATACACTATCATGTTCTCTAGAAGGTCCTCAAACTATTGGTTTAAATATTTCACCATCAATCACATTGAAGTGTCTTAATACTTTTACCAAGTCAGTTATGTACTTCATTCACAATCTCCTTGAACATTTCAAGATATTCATACTTGTATTTCATTAGATGCAAATTAACTTCCATATCTACTAATAGAATCAGTACATATAATGAAGTACTTGTAACTACCTTTAGTATTTATTCTAAAATCTCTATATACATCAGTATGTATTATCCCTAATAGAATAGTTGCTCTCCCACTACATGTATTGAATATGCTTTGTCATATTGCCCTGGAAATAAGACTTGCATGTCTCTATCGATTCAATAACCAAAAGGGTCTAGATAACCATCGTTATGGATTCTAGAAATGTAATTCTCATTTACATGCTTTAGATGACGATGCTAGAGGTATTCATTGTTTGAGTCATCGAGTCATTCAATATATGTGTCATACACATATTTGTCTTTAGAACTATTAAGTAAAGTTTGTGAGACATAGGGCATTTCCATGAAACATCAATTCTTGTCCATAAAAGATACATGATGTTTTCACAAATGGAAAATACATAATAGCAATTCACTAATTCTATCATGTTCCCATGAATGACAACTTCCAATTGTAGTGGCAGCAACCCTTGCTCTGCATAGTTTTAGCTTACTTCTTCTCATGCCCTGAAGTAGAGATCTCTAACTCTTTTTGCTTCCTCTTTTTAAAGAGGATAGTTCATTTCCAGTGTCCAGGCAGGTGACAATGGTGGCACTTTCTGTTACAACCCCAACTTTTGGGTTCATTTGGTGAGAAATGTAATTTGTCATATTAAAGATATTGGAACAAATAATGATATAATTTGTTTTGAATAAACAGATTTCATTTACAATAGCCTTGATGATTGTTTTGTGGGCTTTATTGGCTAGGGCCATAGGATCCACTAAACCATTGACTGATTGGCTCAACATGAAGGCCATCAGATCATGCCAGCTAGATCGACCATCAAGTGTTGGCTGAATAAGCAAACAAGCCATCAGAAGGGACCAAGCATAGAAGAACCATCGAGTCTGCCAAACCATCGAGTGTTGACACTCTATGCCACAATCGGGTGATGAAGTAGTGACATCATTGGATGACACATCCTAACCATCAAGTGTTAGCTGAGCAGACAAGCCATCAGATGATTATGTTGACCAACCATCGATTTCTAAGACACTATCAGATGTCGCATGCCGCCTTACCATTGGATGATGAGTTCAAGCAAGCCATCAGATGATCGCAAGGACTGTCCATCTGTAACACCCCCATTAAGCATACATATAATAATGGAAGCAACTCCCATGTTTTCCATAACATGGGGTATTTTTGCTCAAAGGGATGTCACAATCATAATAACCGTTACAAATAAAGTAAACAATAACCATGCATAGATATTAAACATAATGTACACATTGTTCATAAGTGAGTTCTTGAACTGAAACTAACTAAGATATACATGATTATACATTATTGAAGACATACATGTGATTATCTATACTCTTTAGGATCTCCTATCGTAGATGGCACCCCACCATGTGAGTATCTTATCAACCTCAATATATTCCTTCAGTTGACCTTCATTGGGATTTATTCTGGAAGTTGCCTTGTACCTGCGGGCATCGCGCCCCCAGCCATGCATGCAATAAAAGAATGTCAGAGTAAGTGGCATTGAGTATTATTGTGACAAAATAATAATTGGGAAAAAGAAAACAAAAACATGATACTGATTGAACAATAGATTTGTATTCACATAACTAAATCTTGGTGGTTGATTATAGTATCCTCGATATTATTTGCACCAATGGTGCTCATAAGGCACGTAGGATCAACATTATCATGATGAGAAAAAAATAGTACAACCTATTACATGATTCGTCATTAACTTGACATAATTAACTTTAATTGGATTTCCATAATCATAACATGAATTCTTGGAGACAGAACTTGAAAGCATAAGAATCATATAATAACATTATAGCAAGAAGTACCTCAATTGAAGTACATGGCTACGCACATAGTTTAACTTGATCATCATGATTCAATAAACATAAAGCGATTGAAAATTTATATTAAATACTCAAAGTGCATGAATCCGCTTACGTCTCTCATAGGAGAGATCTTAGTTATTTTCTTTGGGTTGATGGAACCCTAATCACCATGTTAATTCAATAATCATCCATTAATGAATAATCCATAACATCATTTCTAGGGTTTAATGGCTTGTTAAATCCTAATTACACTAAGTCTGATGTTTCGTGAAAAGCAAGACAAAGCGGGAATTAGAACCTTATCCATCATCTAGATCTCAAAAAACTGAGCAAAATTCATATATGGGTCATTGTCATATGACACCTGTAGCATTTTCTATGAATTTGTACAGATCATATATATTCTGACTAATCAGAGGCGAGGAAAACCGATCAATGCTAATTCAGTAAATCTAGGAGTCGATTTAAAATAGGATTTCAATTTACTATTGTGCCCTTGCATTATCAATCTGAGACAGGAGGCGTGACAGGGCATATGAGTAAAATAGTCCTTAGCATATTTGCAACGATACTGATATATATAAATTTCAAAACACCCATAATACCCCTGGGCCTGCAATACATCGATTGAAATCGTGGGGGCAACCAGGAAAACTAAACATCAGGCTTCTTCCAGCCTTGGCCATGGCTCCGATCGTTAGTACTGGAACTTCAACCTGTGCTCTCTGAAGCTCCAAGTTCCCATCATAACTCGAAGTGTGCTTGACCAAGGTCGAGGAGGGCATCTCCATGGCTTTCGTCATGCTCCTGTGGCCTCAGAGAGCCATTGACGAAGCTCTGGTATGCCAAGAAGAGAATGCCTCATACTTCCAGCCATGGTAGGACGGACTGAGGAAGACGGATGTGCAAAAAAAAATACCATGCGGAGAAGCAACTGAGACTTCAACTGAAATCATGAGGACTAGACAATATAGGCGATCAATCCACAGAACCAAAGGACCAAACTCCCTTTGAAACACCTCATAGATCGTTGAAAACAGGGTATAAAACTCGGAATTCAAACCTATCATTAAGTGACTTATCAAGTAAAACCACTACGCCATCATCATCGCGGGTATGTATAGAAGCTTGGAGACTGGTTTTGTGGCCTAAAAGTGGTTGCCTGAACTAGCTAGGAGTCGAGCTCACAAGCCTGGAACTGGTTTTTGGTCGGAGCATATAGGAGTATCACGACGCTGAAATAATGTGTTGTATAGATAGCTAAGTGTAGTAAGATGCTAACTGGAGGTCGAATTGGACTGGGATGGAAGGAGGTCCGCGCTCGAGCTTGCCGGTGCCGCCGAGGTAGATCGAGTCCGCGACGGTTCCTTGGCTAGGCTCGGTCCAAATTGGAGGCGGAGGAAGCTTACTCAATAGCCATCCTTGCTTTCTGGGTAGCTAGATCTTGGTCCGATGGACCTACTTGGCTTGGGGATGGCGGCGTCGTCGACTGGGGGGAGAGGGTTTTTGGGCGTTTTTGCTACGAGCAGAGCTAGGGTTCGAGTAGGGGATCTTTCAACTCAGAATAACCTCCTAAAATCATTGGTGTCGAGATAACAAGGAACCGTTGAGAAGGGGTCAAGGAATCATTGGCGACGGCTGGGGGTTCTGTTCCCTCTCCCTACGCGGGTAAAGCGGGAGGTAGGGGATGAGGTCCCTGCCCTCAGATCTAGATCGAACGGCTCATGAAGGGCCATGTTTTTCTAAAGTAGCGTGTGACGCTGCGTTGTCTGTTAATTGGCAAAATTTTCAGGATAATCATATACATTACTAAACAATTAGGTCATAAATTGACATTATCTTTCCCTTTTCTTCTTAATATATTTTGGAGCATCTATGATTATACAAATCCAACCAAATTTGGTGGGCAAGCAAATTCGACCATGAGGAATCTAATTATCCAATCAGATTTCAGATATGAATTAGGGAAATAGGTGTTTTACATTATTATCTACTTAGGGTAATTAACACATTAATAATCATTGGAAAGGAATTTTATTACCAAAATATGAGGGAAGCTCTATTATTCTATTATCTAATCATATACCAATTAATGGGATACATTATACATGTATGTGAGTCCAAATTATCACTCAACCTTAACTAGTCACCATTGCATAATTAGGGTTAGATTTTTGTGCATTAAATGGAATTGATGTCAATAAGTATTGATGCATTATGTAAAAGATTCATTCAAAGTTCACATGATGTCTACATTTTGTGTTAACTCATTTTTGCATCCTAATTGAGCATGGTCTCAACTTAAGTCAACAAATGAAAGACAAATTCTTTCAACTTAGAATTTCATCTTTATTAAAGGTAAGAAATTTTTGGGACTGAATTTTGAGGGTTGTTACACCATCACATATGATGATCCAACAAGTGTTTAACATGTGGTTTTTGACATCCGATGGTCAACCAAGAGACACATAACTATTAAAGGGGTCAAGAAACCACCGTGCCGATCCATCATATCCCCTCTTCGTAACCCTAACCGTAAGAGGGCTCCAGAGCCACAACGACCGGAGAGACTTGAACGCCCCAACTATACCAACGGAAAACACTGTCTTCTACCTCCTGGTCACCGACTAAAGAGATAAAAGGAATGATGGCCATCACAATGCTAGAATAGAGCCATCACACACCCTTTGTTTGAAGCATCAGGCTGAGACCTACCACTGATTCGTCGACTGACTGAGGGCAAAGATCCAAACGTCGGAGACATGTAGTAAACCTAAATCCTAGTTTTTGTTCCAATGATATTCATAATCAATTTACATCCAAAAAATCCCTATGAATGAAAACCATAAACCCTGCCACGATCCACAACAGAAACTGAACCCAAACATGAAGGAGGTTGTCCGCTTAGAAATTATCAAACTTTTGACTGCAAGGATCATTTACCCCATTTCTGATTCACCATGGGTTAGCCCTGTTCAAGTTGTTCCCAAGAAGGGAGGTACTACTATGGTTAGAAATGACAAGGACGAACTCATCCCCACTCGCACCGTCACAGGATGGTGAATGTGCATTGACTATAGAAAACTCAACACAACTACTAGGAAAGATCACTTCCCACTCCCATTCCTAGACCAAGTCCTTGAGCACTTAGCCCATCAGCAATACTTCTGTTACTTTGGTTATTCAGGATTTTACCAAATTCCCATCCATCCTGACGACCAAGAAAAGGCCACCTTCATATGTCCCTTTGGCACATACGCGTTTAGGAGAATTCCCTTTGGCTTGTGCAATGCACCAGCCACTTTCCAAAGATGTATGTCAGCCATTTTCACAGGATTAACCGAGACAATCATGGAAGTGTTCATGGATGATTTCTCCTTCTATGGAAACAACTTCGAATCTTGCCTCAAAAACCTTGCCCTCATCCTTGATAGATGTGTGGAGTCTCACTTGATCCTTAATTGGGAAAAGTGTCACTTCATGGTTAAGCAGGGAATCGTCCTAGGCCATAGAGTTAGCAGTGAAGGAATAGAAGTCGATAAGGCTAAAATTGAGGTCATTTCCAAGCTCCCACCCCCAGCTTTAGTCAAGGATATTCGTTCTTTCCTAGGGCATGCCAGTTTCTATCAGCTATTCATCCGAGACTTCTCCAAGATCACCAAACCTCTCACCAACCTCCTCCAAAAGGAGGTACCCTTCATTTTCGATGAACAATGCATGGAGAGCTTTTTGTGTCTGAAAAACATCCTTACCACGACCCCCATCATTCGTGCACCTGATTTTTTACTTCCTTTCAAGATCATGTGCGATGCTAGTGACTTTGTCGTAGGAGCAATCCTAGGGCAACTTGTTGACAAGAAACATCACGTCATATGCTATGCATCGAAGACCCTAGATGAGGCACAACACAATTACACTGTCACAGAAAAGGAGATGCTTGCCATTGTGTATGCCTTTGACAAATTTCATTCATACCTAGTTGGCTCTAAAGTCATTGTCTGCACTGACCATGCGGCTATCTGCTACCTCATGACTAAAAAAGATGCCAAACCCAGACTCATTAGATGGATCCTGCTATTGCAGGAATTTGACCTAGAAATTCTGGACAAAAAGGGGACAGAAAACGTTGTAGCTGATCATCTAAGCTGCCTTAGCTATATTCAACCTGATGATACCCCCATAAATGAGTCTCTTCCTGATGATCAATTGCTTAGGGTAGATTCCCAATTTCCATGGTTCGCGGATTATGTAAATTACTTAGCTGCTGGTTGTACTGCACCCTGAATACAAGGGACATTCTAAAGCTAAGTTTTTACATGATGTTAAAAACTATTATTGGGATGAACCTTATTTGTTCAAGCTTTGTGCCGACAGTCTTTATCGTCATTGTGTTTCCCAGGAAGAGAGCATTGACATTCTGGAACAATGCCATTCCTGTCCCTATGGGGGGCATATGAGCTCCCATAATACCGCTAGGAAAATCCTCCAGTGTGGGTTCTTTTGGTCCACTATCTTTAAAGATTCCTATGAGTTTGTTCTTAGCTGCGATCAATGTCAAAGAACCAGAAACATTTCTAAATGCGACCAAATGCCCCTAACCTCTTGGCAAGAACTAGAAATTTTTGATGTTTGGGGCATTGACTACATGGGCCCCTTCCCTTCCTCTTATGGGTACAAGTACATCCTGGTCACCGTTGACTATGTGACCAAGTGGGTCGAAGCCATACCCACCAAGACTTGCGATTCCAAACCTGTTAAAAAATGTTCAAAGATATCATTTTTTCAAGATTTGGGTCCCACACACCGTTATTTCTGACGAGGGATCTCATTTTTTAGAAAAAAGCTTTGAAACCCTTCTGAAAAAGTATGGAGTCCACCACAAGGTCTCCACACCCTACCATCCTCAGACCAGTGGGAAAGTAGAGGTTTTGAATAGGCAAATCAAATCCATCTTAGAGAAAACCGTCAACCACACTAGGAAAGATTGGGCCTCTAAAATAAATGACGCGTTATGGGCCTACAGGACTGCCTACAAAACTCCTATTGGCACTACACCCTTCTGGCTTGTCTATGGAAAATCATGCCATCTCCCCATTGAACTAGAACACAAGATCAGCTGGGCCATCAAAAGCTTGAACTTTGATCTTGCCACCGCAGGAGAAAAACACCTTCTCCAAATAAATGAATTCGACGAACTTAGGATGACTGCGTACGAAAATGCGAGAATCTACAAAGACCATACTAAAATGTGGCATGACGGTCATATAAAATGCAAGGACATCAAAGAAGGTGATTTAGTTTTAATGTACAACTCCAGGTTAAGACTTTTTCCTAGAAAACTTAAATCTAAGTGGTATGGGCCATATACTATGAAGTCTGCTTACCCAAATGACACATTTCTCCTCTGGGATAAGCATTTAGGTGAACTCAAGGTGAATGGGGCCCGTCTCAAAAGATACTTGACAACCAAAGATTTTCTTGCCTCTAAAACAAATAAATGCTCTTTCTTGGATGATCTCACCTTGACCGATCCACAAATCGCTTCTGAACACCAGCCTGAGACTTGAGTTTTCTCGTGTCGAGCCTCAACATTAAACAGGACGCTAGTTGGGAGGCAACCCAATGCTATCTTTCCTTCCAACTGTTTCTTTCCTTGTTTTGCTTTCGTTCTGCTTTTCCCTTTCCTTCCTCTGAACCACATGTATCTCATGCAGCACTCGCAGAAGTCCTGGCATGTGGATTGCGGCACTACACTCCTAGCCGCCCATCATATTAGGAGTATGGGGGCGTGCAGGCTTATCCGGATCCCAACTCCCCTTACTGGGGAAACTTCCACCTCCACAGCAGTGATCTTCTTCCCTCCATCTCAGTCTAAGGTTTGCTCTGGACGAGCAAAACTCTAAGTCCGGGGTGGGGGTGGGTGGTACGTGATCCGCCCCATTATCTTCCCTTTTTCCACATTTCTTTTCTGTACCCTTTATTATATTGCATGTAATTTTCTTTTTCTAAAAATTTTGGCCTTTACCTAGTCGGCCAATTGCTGTATTTTCTGCCAAAATTGAATTATAAAGCAACTTTCCTGCAAAACAAATTGTCACCAAAACATCTATGAGCTGAAATTTGCATGCTCCCTATGACCTAAATTAGCATTAGATTTGGAAAAGATGGCAAGCCTTAGAGTATCAATCAAAATCAAATGAAACATTTTCCTATTTTAAGCATTGATTAAATGATCTTTTTTGTTTATGCAATGTATCTTCATGTTCTGTCTTACCAATACTTCAAAAAAAAGAGTTTGAAATTCACACATGGGGACAAATAAATCTTCTTGCCAAACCCTAAGTCCGGGGTGGCAAACCCCTTCTCCCTCTCTCTTCCATACCCCTCGTAAATATAATAGGGGTGTACCGCAAAAAGATGCCAAAAAAAAGAGCACACAAAAAATTGTGGTCAATGTAACCACAAGTCCATAAATAATATCCCAAGTCGAATAGAGGAGGGATCCATCTTCCACACCCCCACTTCTCTCGTCCCCGTGAATGAAAATTGAAAAAGAAAATAGAAAAAAAATGAGAAAAAAAAGAAAAAAAAAAGAAATTATTGTTGAAGTAGAAGTAGGATGAAAAACATATTTTACAAAGTGTGGACTTAAAAGAAAAGTTATGAAAATTGCTATCATAAGAAATATAGAACCTCACGTTTTGTGATTCTAGGAGATTTGGTTGCTTGGCCATGAAAAGGATATAAATCTTTTCTAATTGGAGAGGATGAACATGTTTCTTTTATAGACAGATATTTTGTGATTTTATTTCCTTGGGGACAAGCAAAAGCTTAAGTCCGCGGTATTTTGATGCATGCCATTCTAGCATTAATTTTGGATAATGTTGCACTCTTGATTTCATAGATTTTCTTTATTAACTGACTGACATGCAATAAAATAACTTCTACCTATCTCTATCACAAATAAATTGTACTTTGATCCTCTCAATATTTTTTTTTTGAATTCTTATAATATTTCCCTCAATTTTTAGGAATGAATGAAGATAAGAAGAGATGAAGGTAAGAGGCAATTCAGTTTCTAGCAGTGCTGACTTAAATGCATACCTTGCACCAAAATTAGCATAACTCTCACATCCCAAGGCTGAATTTAATGTTCAAATATGATTTGGAAAGGGAATTCAAAGGCCTACATGAAAATCATATTTTAGGGCGCACTTTAAATTGTCTTGATAGTGAAAATTCACTCAAAATCACTGCTACGAGAATCTGCATTAAAGAAAGATAATCAAGAGTTTGTTGACTAGATCTAAAAATTCAAACTGATGGTTCCCCCTCTTTTCCCCCCTCTTTTGAGGAAAGCCTACCCTATCCTTCTCCTATAAAAGGAGGGGGGTTCTCCATCTTTCACCATCTCATTTTTTGTACGGAAATTCTGGACATTGTATCTTCTAGTTCAGTTTAATAAAGCAAGATTTGGAGCATTGTTCGTGTTCTTCAGATTTAGTTTCTTTAAGTTGTTCTTCCTTCCTTCGGATCATTCGAGTTACTGTTGGAGTTCTTCATCGGCCTCCTTCTCCACCTTCTTCCTTTTCTCGCTATAGTCTAGTTCTTCTTCTTTACCCCCCTTCTTTAGATCCGGAGCAAGGGACTAAGCGCTAGCCATTTAATTATCTCTAGCATAGGGATTCGTCTCCCTTCTAAGATTAGACTATGGCTCAAATGCTTTCTTCCTGACACAATTTTACTGTGCGCTAAAACGCAAGTGAACGCGTCGAGTAGTGCAGGCCTTTGTGAGGCCCGAGTCGAACACATGGATACTGGGAATTGTTGGAGACTCCTACTAACTATTTGTGATCAGCTAAGCCGAAAACAAAATTGAGAGTTGTTGTTGAAATTAAAAGAAAAATAGAAATAAAACAAAACAAACAAACAATTAAATGTTGATTTAATCAATTCAAAAGGGTATCTTTAGGATTGCGGTTTCACCGCGGGTTTTCATTGTATTAGATTTTATATAATGCCTCAATTTTATCTCTCTATCTGGGTAGTGGCCTAAAAACATAATTGCCCACTGTCGTGGTGCAATTCACTACCTAAGTCTAGGTCGGTTCCACTGTCGTAGTAACCTATACCCTAAACTAGGTGCATTATGAACGATCTCTCGGTATCCACCATTAATTTTACACCACCTTGGTTAAGGGATTTGTCGATTAATGTGAATTCCGTCTCTTTTCAGCCATTAATCCTTCTTTCAAAGTGATTAAGGGCATTAGGTTATTATTATGGTGATCAAGCATAACAACATATTGAGAAAATGAAATTATACCACGGATTTAAGAGATAAAATATGAATTACTATTATAAAATTGTCATACAACGAATTCCCAGGCTACTCCCGGTCCTAAAGACGAAGGGGATTAGCCCCGCATGTTCATCTTAAACAAGTACAAGGTAGAGATAGGGGAAATCATATGAAACACGTGAATTGAGAGGTGAAACCCCTGAATGGAGAAGAACCGGTTGATCCTTCGTGAAGAACACGTGCTCTCCCGCCTTTCGGTGGTGGAATCCGTCGTCTTCGGTGTCTGGATCAACTGGTATGAGCTTCTGGCCTCCGTTCTCCTCTCTACTGCTCCTCGGTACTCGTGCAATGGCTCATCAGATCCACTCTATGTCTGGGCGACCGTCATTAGGTATATCTCCCTTATCAAGTCGCTAATTAACCACGGCCGTTCGATTAAGATCATTCTGAATCAAACACATATCTTACGATGTCGATACCATCGACGCGGGTCGATGGTATCAACCCAGTGTGGTAGCGGCAACCCTTCTTTCCTTTCGTCCGAGTGCCTGATGTAGTCTCGATACCATCAACGCGGGTCGATGGTATCGACTACCATATAGCGACGGTTTTGTCATTTTGCGTCGTTGTAGCCTCCGTGCGTCGATGGTATCGACTTGGTGTCAATACTATCAACTGCTTCTTCGCCAGCAACCTGATGATAGCTCGATACCATCGACATCCCTGTCGATAGTATCAACTTTTTGCTGATACTCGCGCCTGGCAGCCTGTGGTCTGGTCGATGGTATCGACTTCCGTCGATGGTATCGACGAAAGCAGATACTTATTTTTCCTGAAATTCAAACACGAAACCACATAAATTCACACAAATAATAATATTTTGACAATTGATGCTCAAAATGATGAAATAAAGGGGATTTGACATAAAATAGTAGCAAAGACCAAAGTGGATGAATTATGCAACATTAACCATAAAAATGACTAATAAAAGAATAAAACACATATCAAACAGGTCTATAAATGCGACTCAAAATCATCACATCAAACTCCCCTAAGCTTGAACGTTGCTCGCCCTCGAGCAACTAATCCTTAGAATAGAATTGCTAATGTCAACTGAAAAACAACACACCACACCCAACATCCCATATGACTCCCACCAGACATTCACATACCGACCCTCTCTAACCACAGAACGGTAATTACCCTGAAGGCGACAATAATCATCCATAAAAGAAATTGACCTCAAAATTGATGAACACTATCACATAAGGCAGTTAATATAATAAAACTCACCGGTTCTGACTTGGTGCATCTTGTGATCTCCTATACTACATTGCTCGCCCTAACTACCATCTACATGGAAGCAGTTCTCCTGATATACCTTAGTGAGGAGAAATTCACGGTGGCCTATCAATCCGAGCAACGGGTGGATGAAGATGGGTGGTTCATGGAAGAAAGTGGAAGTATTGTACAGTTTCAACATACATAAAACAAAAATGTCCTAAATGATGCAAATGCACATGAAAATTGCCCTAATGCCTAAAATTGGGTGGAATGATGCATGTACTAACCATCCATCTCAAAACAAAATGGACATCTAATTAAGCTACATCATGTACTCAATTATCTTGAAATGTAGGTGATATTATGTTCCTTTCTCCTTCTTATTATTGTTGCTTCTACATAACTCTTTTTTTTCATTTTTCAACCCTTGTATCCATAATTGATAATGAATATTTTAGTGGGCTTATTTTTCTTCATACTCAGAAATTTGCACTACTTAGAAGGTATGGAACAATTTAATTCACCATTGGAGAAAAATTGAGATACATGATATACTTTATGCATGAAAATTATGCATGCAACTACATGGCATGCACCTAAGGGTAATGTGCATGTATCACTATTCTAATTTTTTGTTCTTTCTTTTTTTATGCAAAACATATGGAAATAAATTCAATGCAGGACCTATCTATATGAAATGCTGTCAAAGAAGTTAAAACTGTAAAGTACTTCCAATTCTTGTGGTGGATTGTGAAAACAATGAGGTGGAAAGATCACAAGACTAGATGACTGAACCTTAGAAAGATATTATGTGTCCCTCCTTACTGACCTGTGTAGTAGTTAAGAGGTTTCTCTCTCTTACATCCAATTAGAGTCTCATTACCATTTGGTCAATTTAGGCTCAAACAACCATTTCCGTCCACTTTCATGAATCATTAGGAGTACAGTTGTGAAATTTTGTTTTAAAGTTGACAAAACCAATCATTTTCATAGGATATGTGCCCAAGGTTAAACAAGACAAGCTTTGCAAACACACAAAAAAAATTTAAATTTCCCTTGATTTTCCCATGCACAATTAATGAGATGACACAAACTTTATGACATCCACGATTACACTAGATAGCATGTGGATCCTACAAAAACTAAAATTGCAAGAAACAATTAACAAGAACAAAAACAATAAAGTTAAAAACTAAAAAAATAATAAAAGATAAAGATGTTCCAACTACCCCCCCAAGCTTGAATTCGACTATGGCCTCATAGTCAAAAACAAACTTAAAGATTGGAACAGTGATACCGGATCACTCCTGTGGTGGTGGAGGTGGGTACTGCGGCGCCGTGGGGTCCCAAGACGTGTACTGCCCCTGGAATGTCGGATCGTACTGGGGCATTGGCGGAGGCTGTGGATACCCCCCCCAAAATAATTCTGTCTCCAGTAATGATCGAAAAACAGCTGTTGTTGCACTTCCATCCTGTACAACCTATCATGGATGTTCTGCTGATTCTCGAAAAGAAGGCGCTCATTCTCAAAAATCTCCTGCTGATTGACAAAGAGTCGGTTGGTAGTATCTTGAATACCGACAAAAGTGGTTGTGTGGCCATGTTGGGTCTGCTGGATGTCTTGCAGCATCGCGTACAAGCCCTGCATAGAATAGGCATCCTCGCTTGGCTGCGAGGGCGGTGGTGGTGGCGGCGTAGGCTGTGATGATGAAGATGCACCCGGATGCATCCGAGGACGCTTCTGGGGTGCCACTCGTGCTCGAAGAGGTGTGAATGCCTCCTCTTCCTCCTCAGCCTCACCGTCATTTCCGTCGTCGCCACCGTCATTGCCGCCTTCATCATCGGAGTCGGCGATGGCTATGATTGGCCACCAGAAGTGTTGCGCCCCCTCGATGTTGAAGACCGGATCAGGCAACGAGCACTCCTGATAGGCATGGTTGACGTGGCAATGCGCATACGCCAAACCATCTTGAAGAAGTAGGAGATTGGACCGGTGTAGATGTTGTAAGTTCACCTTGCTTCTTGTAGAGAGAGGAGTCAGCTGCTCGACATTCAACCCCAGGTAGATGGCCAGCTTAGTGATAAGCCTGCCAAAGTGAATCGGGGCTTTCCTTGTACTCCTCTTCACGTCCAATACTCGCTGTAGAAAGAAGGCACCCCAATTGCATTCTTGTCTCTTCAGGAGTTTATATAGAAAGAATAGGTCCGACCCCTGAAATTTGCTAAGGGCCCGATCACCCTGGGCAAAAAGCATAGAACTCAACATCCGATGCAGTACCCGGACGAAAGGGTGCTCGAAATCGGCTACCGCGGCATTGTGGTAGCTCACTGACTTCCCTTGCGGCACCATCACCAGCTCAGAGAAAATGGCGTCGTAGTCGGTGCGGTTGTCCGGCCACCGGTGGTCGTACTGCGAATGGTTCCAGTTGAATATCCTGTTGAACTGCTTGAGCGTGAGGGTGTAGTCGTGGTTGTACAGCCTCAAAGACACCCGACCCTTGATCCACTCACGATCGGTAGTTACGATGTCGTTGGGCACGACACAGACGTCCAATGACGCCATGAACTCCGCCACCAATTCCTTGTACGTGGGCCAGTCGCCGAAGAACGGTTGACCATCTGCATGAAATTCCAGCTCTCCAGGCCTTATTGGTGTGTGGCAGGCCTGCTCCTTCAGAACGTAGGCCAAGTTGGCCTCGAATCCGAGATCTCGGATCATTTCCCGGTCCACATACCGGGTGGGCTCTATCTTCCTCCGCATGATCGCCTCGTAGATCTTCCAGACCTCCGAGGAAGGATGGCCAAGTCGGGGACGTGCGATCAACGATGGCGGTGGTGGCACAAATTCCTGAATGTCCATCAGATTCGCACACGAGGAGGAAGCTCCGGCCACATACGCCATGTTTGCGACGAGAAATGGGGATCAGAAAGAAAGCTCAGTGACATTTGGAGAGTTGAATCTCCACTCGATGAAGACCTTCGCTCGGTGCTGCTCGTCGTCGGCTTGGAAGTCTCGGGGGGTCGCTCGGCACAAGAGAAGGAAGTTTCTCTGAAAGCATGACCTTAACTGACGCAATCACTCCCCTTAAATAGATGTGGCCGGTGCTACTGTTGACCCGTCGATACCATTGACGCGAGTCGATGGTATCGACACTTGTCGATGCTAGCCACCCCCTCACTGGTATCGACGGTCGTCGATGGCTGGATCTGGAAACCAAGATCGCTGATGTGTCGATACGATCGACATGGGTCGATGGTATCGACGCTGCACCCAGATCGACCGTCTTGATTTCGCGATCGCTGTTGATTTGTTTGCGCGGATCGGTGACGTGGATGGTCGATACCATCGACGGAAGTCGATAGTATCGACCCTCTGATTAGGGCAAATCCTCGCGAGGCCCGTCCGCCGCCTTTTTCACTTGAATGTGTCGATACCATCGACACGCCCGTCGATGGTATCGACTTTACTGAGTCGATTTCTTCTGTAAATCTTCAGAGATCTCGATGGTATCGACAGGCATCTCGATACCATCGACTTTTTCTTCACGACCTGCCTGTAGGTAGGTCGATACCATCGACGAGGCCATCGATGGTATCGATGCAGAGCAAAATCTACAGTCGTCAACCTGTGCCATGGTCGATACCATCGACCAGTGTGTCGATGGTATCGACTCTGCCTCAGCCTGCACAAGGAACAAATCAATCACGGTATCTTTTTTTTACACTAAATATTGAACTAAAACAAATCAACCTACGATTGTACATGAACTACACTAAGGTACCGATGGTTGGGTTGCCTCCCAACAAGCGCCCTTATTTAACATCTTAGGCTAGACGACTTTAGGGCACCTCATTCATCCGAAAGTGAAATGAGTTTGACCTCATTCACCTTCCTCTTGTAATTTTCACCAAAGTAGAGCTTCAATCTTTGTCCATTCACTAAAAACGTGGTCTCACCATCATGCACCAAGATTGCGCCGTGTGGTTTGACCTCTTCTACCACGAACGGCCCACTCCACCGGGATTTGAGCTTCCCGAGATGCAACTTCAGTCGTGAATTGAACAGCAATACAATATCTCCTTTCTTGAACGTGCGCAACTGGATGTGGCGATCGTGGATTAACTTGGTGCGCTCTTTGTATATCCGCGAGTTTTCGTATGTCGTCATCCGCAGCTCATCCAACTCATTCAATTCAAGCATTCTTTTCCTCCCTGCTCCATCATAACTCAAGTTGAGCCTTCTAAGCACCCAATGTGCTTTGTGCTCTAACTCTACCGGTAAGTGACAAGCCCGACCATATGCCAACCTAAAAGGCGTGGTGCCTATAGGTGTTTTGTAAGCCGTCCTGTACGCCCACAATGCATCCGGTAGTAGGGCACTCCAGTTCTTCCTCGTGGACGCCACCGTATGCTCCAAAATCTTCTTAATTTCGCGATTGGAGACTTCCACCTGTCCTTGAGTCTGCGGGTGATATGGGGTACCTATGTTGTGTTTGACCCCATATTTCTTCAACAATGCCGAGAACTTATGATTCCTGAAATGCGTACCCCCATCATTGATTATCATTCGGGGCACTCCAAACCTACATAAAATGTTTTCTTTCACGAACCTACACACTACAGTGGAATCGTTAGTCCTGGTGGGTATTGCTTCTACCCACTTTGACACGTAATCAACTGCTAAAAGAATATATAAATTTGAATTTGAGGACACAAAGGGTCCCATGAAATCTATGCCCCATAGATCAAATACTTCCACTTCTTGGAACACATTTAGGGGCATCTCTTGTCTCTTTGAGATATTACCTGCTCGTTGGCAGGAATCACATTGCCTTACAAACTCATAGGCGTCTCGGAATAAGGTTGGCCAATAAAGGCCACTCTCCAGAACTTTAGCTGCCGTACGAGAGCTAGCGTGGTGTCCTTCCGTAGGTAGTGCGTGGCAATGATGGAGAACACTCTCGTACTCCACCTCAGGCACACACCTGCGTAGGATACCATCCCTGCATTGCTTAAGAAGAATCGTGTCATCCCAAAAATAATATCGTAAATAATATAAAAATCTTTTCTTCTCTTGGTATGACCAATCTTCCGGGATGATCCCGCAAGCCAAATAATTCACAATCTCAGCAAACCAAGGGTCTTTAGAAGTAACTTTCAAAATATGTTCATCTGGAAATGTCTCGGTTATGGGTATATGTAAATATTTTTCATCCACCCTCTCTAACCTAGACAGATGATCCGCCATAACATTTTCAATCCCAGCTTTATCCTTGATTTCGATGTCAAATTCTTGTAAGAGCAAAATCCACCTAATTAATCTAGGCTTTGTGTCTTTTTTCTCTATTAAATATTTAATTGCGGCATGGTCAGTCCAAACGACTACTTTAGATCCAACTAAATATTGCTGAAATTTTTCAAAAGCGAAAACAACGGCGAGTAATTCTTTTTCAGTAGTTGTATAATTTAATTGGGCGTCATTCAGAGTCTTTGAAGTGTAGAAAATCATGACGGGTTTATTTTCCACCCGCTGCCCCAACACGGCTCCTACCGCAAAGTCAGAAGTGTCACACATGAGTTCGAACGGTTTAGTCCAATCCGGCGTTTGAACAACCGGTGCAGAAATTAGTTTCTCCTTCAACACGTCGAACGCATGTAGACATTTGTCATTGAAATCAAATACAACGTCTTTCTCAAGCAGTTCGGATAGAGGTTTCGCGATTTTTGAAAAATCTTTTATAAACTGACGATAAAATCCGGCATGTCCCAAGAAACTCCTTACCCCTTTAACAGAATTTGGTGGGGGCAATTTGGAAATGACTTCAATTTTTACCGGATCCACCTCTAAACCTTTGCTAGACACCTTGTATCCTAGCACTATCCCCTCAGTCACCATCATGTGACATTTTTCCCAGTTGAGGACCAAATGTGTGTCCTCGCAGCGCTGTAAAACTTTGTCCAGATTATAGAGACATTCGTCAAACGATGCACCATACACCAAAAAGTCATCCATAAATACCTCAAGACAACGTTCTACCATGTCAGAAAAGATAGCGAGCATGCAACGCTGAAAAGTCGCAAGTGCATTGCATAAACCAAAAGGCATTCGGCGATACGCGAAAGTCCCATAGGGACAATTGAAAGTAGATTTCTCTTGGTCTGAAGGATCAATTGAAATCTGGTTGTACCCCGAGTACCCGTCGAGAAAACAGAAGTGCGATCGGTCGGCAAGACACTCTAGAATTTGATCGATAAAAGGTAAAGGAAAGTGATTCTTTAGCGTAGCGGCATTCAGACGACGGTAATCAATACAAACTCGCCACCCGATTACCAATCGGGTGGTGACAGGTTCATTTAAAATATTTTGGGTGACATTAATTCCCCCTTTTTAGGGACTACCTGTGTGGGACTCACCCATGTCGAGTCTGATATTGCGTAAATGATACATGCAGCAAGAAGTTTAATAACCTCCTTCTTCAAAACCTCCATCATGCTTGGATTGAGACGTCGTTGAGGTTGGATCACGGGCTTGGCTCCCTCTTCGAGCCGAATCTTGTGCTGACACAATGTAGGGGAAATCCCCTTGATATCTGCAACGGACCACCCAAAAGCTCCCCGGTGGTTCTTCAGCACTGTCAACAATTGTTCCTCCTCATCCACACTCAAATAAGCGGAAATGATCACCGGTAACTTGTCTTCCGCAGCTAGAAAGACATATTTGAGGTGCGGTGGCAGCGGCTTTAATTCTAACTCCGGCGGGCTGGTCAGAGATGATTGAAGCGGCGGGGGAAGTTCACCTAAATCTTCATAGTGCCTCGCATAAAAGCATGGAAGCATCTGAAGCATTTTAGCGCACTCCTTGAGTGATTTGCTCCACATCCAATCATGTGTAATATTTACCAAGCAAGCCTCCAATGGTAATTCAGGATATGCATCAAAAATAGAAATTGCAATAACATCATCTTCTGTAGAAGGCAGAATGTCCTCATCCTCATCATTAGGGAACCCCACAACTTTACACAGAGATACTACCTTGGTCTGTTCCATGATGTCCACAGCCAAAGTTCCATTGTCCACTTTGCTCATCACATGAGCCATGTCCAGAAAAGGCTTCCCAAGACAGAGTGAAATATTATTATCCAGATGTTTCACCAAACGACATTGTTCCTTTGCTTTAGACAACACAGTACTCGAAGGCATGACCATCTCAAATCGGTCATCGGCTATATCCAAGGTCAAACGACCTCTCCCCATCTCCAAAATCATATCGGCTGTAGCTTGGAAAGGATGTCCAAGTAATAGCTCGTTTCCATGTTCATCCTGCATCTCCATGACTACAAAATCTGCTGGAAAAACAAATCTGTCCACTTTCACTAACACATCTTCACAGATTCCATATGGCTTTAATACTGAGTTGTCTGCCAATTGAATAGTCATGTTGCTTGGCCGTGACTCCTTCAATCCCAGCTTTTTGAATGTAGAAAGGGGCATCAAGTTGATGCTTGCCCCTGCGTCACATAATGCATCACCAAATTTGACTTTTCCAATATAACAAGAAATGTTAAAACAGCCTAGATCTTGCCTCTTTGGCGGTAAAGTGCCCATGATGAAGGCACTCACTTGCTCCTTGAGCACGACAACCTTTGTATCCGGAATTTTCCTCTTCTTCGAAATGACGTCCTTTAGAAATTTCCCGTAAGATGGGATTTGCTCAATGGCTTCCAATAGAGGGATATTGACCGAAAGCTTCCGGAAACTGTCTAACAACTTCTTAAATTGTGCATCTACCTTCCTTGCCTTAGCACTGTTTGGATACGGGACCGGGACCGCTTGTGCCCTTTGATGAGGTGGCACATAGGGTGTCTTTTTCTGAGGTCCTTCCTCCTCTGCAATCGAGTCTTCAGTAGGATCTACAACTGTGTCATTGACTGAATCTGTGGCCAGTGCGGGCTGCTCCTCATTGGCGTCACCTTCTACTTCAGCTTGTGGTGTGCTTGTCTCCTTGGCCTTTGGATTTAACAACTTCTTGCCGCTTCTTAGCAAGATGGTCTTTGCCTGCTGGTTTCCCCCTGGAACATTGGTGTTTCCTGGAAAACCTGGATGTGCCGGTTTCTTCAAACTGTCTATCTCTGCTGCCATCTGTGCCATGGATGTCTCAATGGTCCTCATTTGCGCCCCATGACTCTGCAGTGTTTGCCCAAACTGATTCATAAACTCCCCTTGTTGTTTAATTTGCTGGCCGAACGTAGTCATGAGTTCTTAATTTTGCTTTATCACCTGATTGAGAAGCTCTGTGCTCTTATCCTCTACTACTGGCTGGGGTTTGGCATTCGGATCCTGCAGAAAATTGTTTGGATCCTTCCACGAGAACTTCTTGTCTTTTCTCCATGCGTAGTCGTTGTTCCTGTAACCTGGCTGCTGCCTCATAAATTTCACTTGAGCCTCGTCCTTGGACTCAGTATCCTCCTTTGCGAGCAATTTCTTTGTGAGAAGGTCCATCTTCTCATTCAATTCTTTTATTGCCTTAGATTCTCCTACTGCTCGGACCTGCTCCACGGCGCCTCTTTCGCCCCATGATTGTTTCCTAGCCATGTTCTTTAATATCTCCCAACACCTGGTGTCCGTGTTGTTCAAAAAGAATCCTGACCCAGCTGAATCAAGGTTGCTCCTATCGTGCTCGGAGAGAGAAAAATAGAAGATCTTTACCTGTATTTCTTTATCTAGCCCGTGATGCGGGCACCGTCTCAGCATGACCTGAAACCTCTCCCAGGTCTCAGAATGTGTCTCACCTGCCTGTTGGGTAAAGTTATGGATCTTCCTAATCATGTCGTTGGTTTTCTCAGGAGGAAAGAACCTCTCAAAGAAAACCTCCACCATATGGTCCCAGGACTCCACAAACTCATCATCTAAATTGTGTAGCCATTCTCGCGCGGATCCTGCCAATGAACTCGGGAAAAGCTTAAGATAAAGTGCATCCTGTGGAAACCTGTCGATTTTAACCATGCCACAGTTCTCAACAAACTGACTTATGTGCGCGACAGGGTCCTCATTCTTGAGCCCATGAAAAGCATTGGACTTCACCAGATTTATCAAAGCCGGATCAATCTTATATGTAGGTATGTTGATTGCTTGCTTCTTTATAGGCCCTTTTGACGCGGATGCAGAAGAAGCCTTAATCTTCTCCCATATTGTCTGTGGCTTGTCCATCTCTTCTTGTTCAGGTTCTGACTCTGTTTCTTCTAACTGGTCTCGATTGTGGCTTTCCTCGTCGTCTGGTCCCGGTAGCGGAACCTCTAGTGCGCGACCTGCATAGTCAGTACTACGTGTCTGTACCATGCACAGTACCTGAAAATGGAAATTTTAACTTAGTACTGTGCCTGACGATTGCAAATACTCAGAAAATAGATTATGGATTTTTGGAATGATAAAAAAAATAAAAAAAGTGGCCTAGAGTGCCCGCTCACAGCACTCGAAGTGCCAACAAATTGCCGTATCCCCGACAACGGAGCCAAAAACTTGACGCAATTTTACTGTGCGCTAAAACGCAAGTGAACGCGTCGAGTAGTACATGCCTTTGTGAGGCCCGAGTCGAACACATGGATACTGGGAATTGTTGGAGACTCCTACTAACTATTTGCGATCAGCTAAGCCGAAAAACAAATTGAGAGTTGTTGTTGAAATTAAAAGAAAAATAGAAATAAAACAAAACAAACGAACGATTAAATGTTGATTTAATCAATTCAAAAAGGTATCTTTAGGATTGCGGTTTCACCGTAGGTTTTCATTGTATTAGATTTTATATAATGCCTCAATTTTATCTCTCTATCTGGGTAGTGGCCTGAAAACAGAATTGCCCACTGTCGTGGTGCAATTCACTACCTAAGTCTAGGTCGGTTCCACTGTCGTAGTAACCTATACCCTAAACTAGGTGCATTATGAACGATCTCTCAGTATCCACCATTAATTTTACACCACCTTGGTCAAGGGATTTGTCGATTAATGTGAATTCCGTCTCTTTTCAGCCATTAATCCTTCTTTCAAAGTGATTAAGGGCATTAGGTTATTATTATGGTGATCAAGCATAACAACATATTGAGAAAACGAAATTATACCACATATTTAAGAGATAAAATATGAATTACTATTATAAAATTGTCATACAACGAATTCCCGGGCTACTCCCGGTCCTAAAGACGAAGGGGATTAGCCCCGCATGTTCATCTCAAACAAGTACAAGGTAGAGATAGGGGAAATCATATGAACCCCGTGAATTGAGAGGTGAAACCCCTGAACGGAGAAGAACCGGTTGATCCTTTACGAAGAACACATGCTCTCTCGCCTTTCGGTGGTGGAATCGCATCATCTTCGGTGTCCGGATCAACTGGTATGAGCTTCTGGCCTTCGTTCTCCTCTCTACTGCTCCTCGGTACTCGTGCAATGGCTCATCAGATCCTCTCTACGTCTGGGCGGCCGTCATTAGGTATATCTCCCTCATTAGGTCGCTAATTAACCACGGCCGTCCGATTAAGATCATTCTGAATCAAACGCATATCTTACAGTGTCGATACCATCGACGCGGGTCGATGGTATCGACCCAATGTGGTAGTGGAAGCCCTTCTTTCCTTTCGTCCGAGTGTCTGATGTAGTCTCGATACCATCGACGCGGGTCGATGGTATCGACTGCGACAGTTTTGTCGTTTTGCGTCGCTGTAGCCTCCGTGCGTCGATGGTATCGACTTGGTGTCGATACTATCGACTGCTTCTTCACCAGCAACCTGATGATAGCTCGATACCATCGACATCCCTATCGATAGTATCGACTTTTTGCTTATACTCGCGGCTGGCAGCCTGTGGTCCGGTCGATGGTATCGACTTTTGTCGATGGTATCGACGGAAGCAGATACTTGTTTATCCTAAAATTCAAACACGAAACCACATAAATTCACACAAATAATAATATTTTGACAATTGATGCTCAAAATGATGAAATAAAGGGGATTTGACATAAAATAGTAGCAAAGACCAAAGTGGATGAATTATGCAACATTAACCATAAAAATGACTAATAAAAACATAAAACACATATCAAACAGGTCTATAAATGCGACTCAAAATCATCGCATCACTTCCTCCACCTCCTTTTACTCCTCAAGCATGAGTGAGTAGTCCTTTATCGAGGCAAGGGGACTAGCCCCTTATCCATGGTTTTGATTCAGATTTTTCTTGATCAGTTTTATTAGATGGCATTTGATTTAGATAATCGATGATCTAGTAAAGTGATTGCTCGCTAGATGCATATGTTAATCCGGATGGAAATGACCATGGAAATCTAGATTTAGAATGATTAAATCATTTGCATAGGGATTTTGAAATGACTGTGTTTTTCCTTTTTGGATGACGAACTAGGAAGCATGAGCACCAAGACCAATGGGCTCATGTGGAATTCATCTTTTGTGGATTTATAATCCACATGCCGTCGTCTAAATTATCGATCAAGTTGATTCATTTCTCGCCATGGCTAAGGTGGTGAAAACCCCTTAAAGCCTCAAAGTTTTAAATCTGAATTCAATCTTCTTCACAACCAAGAGTAACTCATCTTCTTATTTGTGCTAACATTCTTCTTCTTCTTTTCAATTTAGCAGGTTGTGTAATCTTTACTTTTGCATTTAATTCTTGTTGTAGTGTAACTCTAATTCTTGTTGTTTGGTTCTCTCCTTAGATAAATACCCAACCTTCAACTGTTTGATTTACTTTCTGTTCATTAAAAATGAAAATAACAAAAATAAGAATCAACTGTTTGGGATTAGAGAAACCTTTCTTAATCACGTTGTTCCTTGGGACCGACCCTTCTATGCTACCCTTAACCAGAGAGTAAAAAAAGGTTAAACTATAGGATAATTATCTTAGTGATTGAGAGTGCAAAATGACACATTATCATCCATTGTTCAATAGAACTCCTAGTTGATGACCAACATATTGATTGAAACTCAAAAAATTTATTGATTTGCACAACCATGAGTCAAACAAATGACATATTAATTGATTAATTAGATCACATCATATCCTCTACATAACTAAGAACCATTCTAATTATGTTAGTGATAGACAACTTATTTTTATTGAGTATCCTTATGAGTGTGACCCTGTAGGTTCCGCACTATGTTGGCAATGATGTAAAATGCTTCACAAGTAATGGGATCTATCAGTGACATTTTTACCCAAGAAATTGAAGAGTTGGATAACAACCTCAATTTATAAGTGACCAATGTTACCACGACTGTATAATCCCTTTGTCACCACTATCCATAGTGAACCAGAGGCATGGACTAGTCATCCTCTTAATGTTCAATCTATGTTTCTTGAACCAAAGAATACTATTGAGACTCAATGAGATCAATACTATATATTTCTTCACATGAGCATGGCCATGCATTTCATAGTTTCACTTGTTAGGTGGTAGAGATATCACTCCAACAGGAGGGAAAAATTCTATCTAAATCACTTACAATAATCCACAAGTTTCACAATACATCCAATCACTACATGTATGTCAAACCTTATTCGTGGCTACTTTGAGTAGTGTTAAATTACACAAAATGACATGTGATTACTTACCTGACCAAGTCTATGGATGAAGTCAATATTGTTACATTGATACATGACTATGACTACCATGACATGGATTCCATGTGTCATTATCATAGTGGGTCAGTCCAACATGACTTTTTCTATGACACATACCCATTTGTATGACTTGATATCTAATACTATGACTAAAGAGATATAGTCACCAGTTAGTACACATACTAGTCATATGTATTACTATTATCCTATAATATTAACAATAATATATATGCCTCTAGGGGAACCATTCTCATGTTCAAGTCCTAGACACAAACAAGATGACATTGAATCAAAACATTTTAGGACATTATTATGTTTAATCATTGTTTTAATACTAAATCAACCATAACAATCGAAATTTCCTTTTCTTAATATTAATAAAATTATATACAAAGTATCCCACTAGAAGAATCACATGTTGGTTCTCAAGGCATAAAACCAATAGTCTCCCATCTGCACTAGAGACAATCAAACATGAATCTAGTTTCATGTGATCTAACTTGACCATCATGCTTACGTTGTGAATGTGATTTCATCAAGAGATCAATAACATTATTTTCAGTTGATAGTCTACAAAGATTTGCATCTCCTCACTCAATGATCTTTCATATTAGATGGTATTGTTGTAGTATGTGCTTGGAGAACTATGTGATTTTAGTTCGTTATCTTATGCAATGGCTCCACCAGTGTCATAGTACAACTCTGCCTCATTGCCAATGGTTGGAACCACCCAAATTAACTTATATCATTTTTGATCCATAACACTTACTTTCCTGCATATTATGCGGCAATATACTTAATCTATTTTGTAGAATCAATGACTATCTCTTGCTTAGAACTCTTTAAACTTACAACTCAACCATTTAGTCTAATCATCAAAACTTGATTGCAATTAGTATACATACTTGCCAGTTTTGAAGTTTGCATCAATGTAACACTTTACAACTAAGTCCTACACATACCATATATGAAGAATCGATCTTCAGTTCTTCTCAAGTACTTGATGATATTCCTTAAGACAGTCCAGTGGCCTCTGCTAAGATATGAATGATACCTGGTTATCATGCTCAAAGCATATAAGATATAAGGGAGTGTACACAAAATTTTATACATGATAGATCAAATTGCTAAGGCATATGAATTATTACTAATGTGTGCCCACTTTTCCAAAGAGCTAGGACATTGGGATCTAGAGAAACTTATTCTATGATACATCAGTAAGTTTCCTCTCTTAGAGTCATGCATGCTAAACCATTTTAGTAATTTTTTAAATTTATGTGCTCTAGATTATGTCAAGAGTCCTTCTAGATCTTTATTACTAGAATATAGGATGCTTCACATAAGTCCATTATGTATAAGGTTATTTCCAAACTAGGTACTATCCAATTGTAGAGTATGAATGTTATTTCCCATCAATAGCATGTCATCCACATAAAATATGAGAATAGAATTATACCCCACTAACCTTCTTGTAAACAAAAGGTTAAAATTCATTTTTAATAAAGTAAACTTTGTTGCTTACCAACTTTAGTGGATTCATTTGAAGTAATAAAACATTCTATTTGTGTAGTGTACACTTCCTCTAGAAGATTCCCATTAAGAAATGCAATCATGAACTCCATTTTCCAATCTCATAGTCATTATTAACTATTATCATAAGCATGATCCTAATGGATTTAACAATGGTAATATGTGAAAAGGTTTTATCATAGTCAACACCTTGAAAATGATATAAAATCTTTTGCAACCAATCACCATTAATATGTTTCTACATTCATTACCATCCATATCATCCTTCTTCTTGAAGCACCACTTGCACCCTATGGGTTTAACCCCTTCACATGCATCCACCAAAGTCCATTCTTTGTTGGTGTATATGGAGTTCCATTTCAAATATCCTAGACTTGAGCTATATATTAGAATATTGTTACAACCCCAACTTTTGGGTTCATTTGGTGAGAAATGTAATTTCTCATATTAAGATATTGGAACAAATAATAATATAATTTGTTTTGAATAAATGATTTTCGTAGTCTTGTTGGTTGTTTTGTGGTCTTTATTGGCTATTGGGCCCAATAACAAGGAAAAGATAAAAGGAATTTCATTATTAATAAGAAATGGAGAAAAGAAAAATGTAGAAACCTCTAGAAGGCAAAAGAAGATAATCCAAAGTTGGATTTAGTGCCTCTTGGGTTCCTTGGGTCTCAAGGAGTCTAATGTTACAAAGATAATGCAACAAGAAAGAAAAGAGCAATTAAATATTTCTTTTATTAAAGAAGAAATAAAAAACAATGATAAAATGTGGAAAATAAGTGGAAAGAGGTATGATTGAGTTATCCTTGGTGGATTTTCATATCCAAAAGATTCCTAATGTTAAATGGAATGCCAATGAGGAAAATAAAAAGAAAGATAAAGAGAAATCCTCAAAAAGAGATATTTTAATAAGAAATAAATAAGATAATGGGAAATAAGGAATATAGATGCATCTAGAAGGATAATGAGTATCCATTAAAAAAGATTTTGAAATATTAGAGTTTATTGGGGTCCAAGGAGCCCCAATGGAGAAAAAGAAAGAGAAAATATCAATAAATACAAAATAAGAGGATAATGTGCTACATAATTAATGACTTTTTATATTATCAAAAGAGGATGTTAATTGCTTTAAGAAAGTGGATTTTCGTGGCCAATGGATTAAAAAGTGAAGCATGATGATGATGAAAGAGATGATTTTCAAATCCTTAATGACCAAGGATCATGGATAAACAAGGAATTGCTAAAGAGAGAGAAAATACTTCTTAATTAAGGAAAATTCCTTTCCTATTAGGAAAAGCCTTGTTTGCTTTGTGGGCAAGCGTTCTGGGGTGTGGATACCCTCCCCTATATAAACGGGTAGAGCCTCTGGATCGAGTTCCAGAGAAATCCCTTGAAACTCTCTCTTCCTTCTTCATCTTCTTCTTCTTCTTTTGTGCAAACCCTAACCAAGAGGGTAGAGAGAACCTTGGTGCAAACAAAGGGCCAAGGAGTGGCATGAATGGTGGCTTGACGTTCCCACAATGTCCGAGGATGATTAACCATCACCCCTGGACTCTCACGTAAGAATTGCACTCGTGGGAGGGCTGCACTTAGGCGTCGAGTTGCAGATCGACCCAGCTCAGACCAGCTATGCTAGTCATGATCTAGGTGGTGCCCCAAGGGTGGCGGAGGGAGACAGAGCCAGGGTAGGGGTCGGCGATAGCCATCGGGGCCCTGGAGGAGAGAGGATGCGCCCGCAACCTACTGCAGATCGATGGTTCTGCTAGGTTGCGTGAGGTTGAAGATGATGGTCTTCGTTGGATGGAAATACCCTCCGCGGGCTGAAGAAACCCCGACTTAAACAAGGGGCAAAATTGACTTTTTGAAATGTTTTCCAAGCAGCAAGCAACATTGCATGTATAGAGGTGACGTCGCACCCTTTGATTGGTTCAAGTAAGTGAATTTTTACAAAAATCATATCTCCTTATTGGTAGCTCGGATGGACATGCATAAAATATGAAAATTGCTCAGAAAAATGAGGGGAATACAATAAAAATATATTTAGAGTCTAATTCCTCTTGCGATGTGAAATGTAATGGAAGTTATCAACTTTAATGCTTTAATGATTAAGAAACCCTATTTTGAGATGATTAATGTAATTAGTAGAGTTTAATGGATGATTAAAGTTGATATTAACCTGTTAATCATGAAAAGGTATATTAAGAACAAAAAGGATGAACTTTTCACGTAATTGGTTTAATTTAGAAGTTCATGTGCATAAATATGCTTTAATGGGCCTTGGAACCCTAATATTAGTAAATGTGACTCATAATGGTTTTAATTATTCAAAATCATGAATAAAGTTGAGATATAATAATTCCAAGCCATTTCAAGTATAAAAGTTCCTAATTGTGGATAAATACCCTTAATGTAGTAATTAGGGTTTTCTAACAGATAAAGATAGAATTAATGACAAATAGAGTTGATATGTGATTAGACCATAATGAACTATGAATTGATGATAAATGAGCATAATGATCTTGTCATGGATTAAAAGGATAAAAATGGTTTCTTTAATGTAAAAGAGGCTTAATGGACTTAATTGATGATTAAAGAAACCTATGGGTAATGCCATGCGACTCTTTAGCACACCATGAGTTAGGGATTGGGATACCTATGGGTAGTGCCATGCGACTCAACCCTAGATATTGATCTACCTACTAGGTAGGATCATGTGGGGTTTAATGGGGATCTACCATAAGGAAGGTAGCATCCAGGTCCACTGTAGGGACAACGCAGAGGCTAGGATATGTATGGATTGAGCAGTTATGCTGAAAATGTAAAGTTGTTTGCTAAATCATAATTGACTGCAATATGTTGTTACAACTAATTGCATGATTATCATTTCTCTCACATACCAGCTTTATGCTGATTGACATTTTATTTGTCGGCATTTTAGGTACACGTGAAAAGAACAAAAAGTAAAGTGGCATATGTGGAATTAAATATCATTTAAAGTTCAAAGGAGGATTAGTTAGAATAGACTCCATGTGGATAGAAGTAGATATCCAAGTTTTTGAAAAAGGTATGAAAAGTTTAATTTTATTACAGTCTTTCAGTTTAGTTTAGTAGAATTTGATCATTATTATCGATTATTTGTAGAACCTTGATCTGGAAATTGGGATAACAACTCTGACCTCTTGGTCTCCCTTAATTGAGGGTTATTGGGAGGTGGGGTTGTTACAAATATGATCCCCCGATGTTTTCATTTTAGATTTTTGGTTTATCATCATTCATGACCATTGTTCAAGAAAGCGGTATGTGATGTATGGGTGGAGGGGCTACTGTATAGAGTATATGTGGTAGTATATACAGGAGTATATGTAGTTTTGAATTTTTTTCATTCAAAAATTTAATTATCTATAGAATGATATATTGAGATCATAAATAAAAGTATATATATATATATACATTAGGCACTAATATATATATATATATATATATATATATATATATATATATATATATATACATTAAAACATACAAATATGCATGTATGATATGCTTATATATGTATACATGTCTATATATGGAATGTGTTTGTAATATATGTACAAATATTAAATTGTATGTATATCAATGTATGAATGTTTACAAATTTGCTCTCTCTCTAGGGTTTGCTCTGCCTTCTCTCTAGAATCCTCCCCGACAGCTATCGTTGGGGGGAGGGAGCACTGCTGCAACGCTTTCCTCCCCCTGGCGCTCATCGTCTCCAGTTTGGTTTCTTGCAGGCGGACATATCCTAGAGGCGCCGTCCCTAGGCGTATCGAAGTGGACCTCTGGAGGAAGGAGTCGGGCGTCATTACTGGTGCTGTCTCGGTGGTTCGGGGTGAGAGGGTGAGGTGATACACGCGCGACGATCAGATCTGGCTGGGTTCGGCTACCTCGACTCAGTCGACTCCATCCCGTTCAAGCGTGATAGATGGAGAGAAGCTGTCTGCTCTAGATCCGTAGATCGTTGCTGCTCACCTCACTGACATCCTCTCTTCCCCTCTCTGAGTGTTGCTGTGCTGGCGGCGTGCTGCTCCAGGATGATGGTGCTTCCTCCAACGGCGTTCCCTAGTGACAATGATCAGATCTGGGCGAGGTGATACACACATGACAATCAGATCTGTGGTGGGTTCGGATACCTCGACTGGTGGCGGCGGGTGGCCTCTATCGCTGGGTGGTGCGTTCCCTCTTCGTCCATCTGGCGATTGGTGGTGCGCTCCACCCATATAGGTTCTGTTCACCCCCAAGCTGTTCGAGCTTTGTCGCTGCCGTGCCTCATGCTCACAGGGGTTCTCTGCTAAAGCTGGTCTGGAACACCTTCAAGGTGTTTGACGAAATGCTATACGCATACAGGTGCATCATGAGCGTTGGGTTTTAGAGGGGGATTCCTCTTCTCTTCTTCTCTGACTGTTTGCTCTTGAGTGCAGGAAACACCCTTGGGTGTTTGTGATTGCTGTTGTGTACCAACGTTTACTGATAGATCAAGGTCCAGTGCTGATGAGCAGCTATGTTGTTTGGGGGTTGTCATCTCGAAGGATCTCCCTTATATTGGCATAGTACCACAATTTGTGGGTACTTTTATTAGATAGCTGGTGCTATGCTACATATGAAGGAGTGATTTGGTGCTAAATTGTTCGTCCAAATCTTTGTTGTTTATTCGCGTTGGTTCTTGTTTCTTTTGTGTTTTGTTTCAACTTCATGCTGATCTGTTGCTAGGGGTCCTCTTTTTGGGTTTTGCCCTTTATGTTACATGGAGTTGGGATGCTGAGAAGGCCAAAATCTTCATGTCTAGCTACAGGCTGGATTGCTTGTGGTTGTTCTATGTCAAGTTGCTATTACTCTTTGTGGGTACATTGAATGTATGTAATAGTAGCTTGTTGTAGTCTTCTTCTAGTTGGTCTGCCCGGACCTAGCTTGTCTAGGTTGTTTTGGTTTTCTTAGTGTTATTCTTTGCCTAGAAAGTTTGTATGTCCCCCTATGTGGGGATTTTGAACCTTATCGAGCTTTTTAGCTCTCTGTTGATGTAATGAGGGTACTTAGTGCTCAAAGTTTTTGGTATTAATAGTAACACACTTTTTGACTGACCAAAAAAATGTCTACAAATTTGAATAAATCAAAATGTATACATGCATGCCCATATATGTATGTATACAATGAAAATGTCAAAATGTATTCATATAAATGTACAAATGTATGAGGAAACTATTGTATGTAATACATTGTATACTGTGATGGAGTGAACTTTTGATGATTGAATCACAAGCTGGAGATTGGAATAATAGACATGTGTCAATATGTAATGCGACGACGATGATGATGTATATATGTTTGATGTTAATATTATGATTAATGACCCTAATTATGCACCACCTTGTATTAAGTGTTTAAATGATCAAATAATGGTAACTTAACACCAAAATGGAATGGAATGTGTCGTGAGTTGTAATAAAGCAATGGTTCAAGTTTCATTAAGTTTCGACATCTGTAGACAAAGCAATTTAGGGTTGTAATTAGAGGGAAAATACACATCATTGATGATTTATAGCCTAAGTTCTGATATATCAGTGTCATGCTACCCTTTTTTTTATGCATACAGGCTACACACTCTTTTTAAAAGCCACATATTGACCTTGAGGGGAGAAAATCCTAGATCGTGTTTTGGATCGGATTGATGAGGCTCACCCCCTACCTTGTGTTTGACTGGAAATCGTGGGGTCGCATCAATGACAAACCCAACCCACCCCACCCCATGTCATGTTCATGGATCGTTGGAGGAAACTGAAGGAGAAATTATCCTTAACACCGATAGATGAGAGAGAACAACCTCGCCCTCTATGTCATCTCCTTTGCAACATGTAGAGAACGCAAGCCATGGAAATAGAATCCTAGAACTTTCCCCGTTCATCGAGAAAGAGAAAACACAACATGGGATGTGAGGTCGGTGGAGTCTTCAGAGGTTGGAGATGAGGAACATGGATTGCAGATGCCCAACTGGTGCCATGGAGGTCCGCTTCCACTACAACTCAAAGTCTAAATAGGTGCTTCAAGGGAAGATGGCACTAGAGACCTCGTTGTCCCACACCTCCAAGGAACATGGAAGCTTTTACAAGAATCAGCAGAGGATGAAGAGCGGTAGTTAGCAATCTTTCCTTCACCATGAATTGAAGCTAAGATGGTGTTTGAGAGCAGGTAGAGGTGGTAGGCTCATACACACCCCTAACAGAGAATGTAGTCGGGCGTCGGTCATGCTCACAAGCGTTGGTGGTAAGAAGGCAATCTGGAGGGTGGTGATGACTTACTTTGGAAGGGTAGATCGGGCATCAAAATGCGATCAAAGATGAGGATGAGTCGGGTGTCAGACTTGCATGGGACCATAGATAGACAGAGGTGAGAGGGGTGACACTGATCTCTCATCGGAGACCCTAGAGGAGAGGTACAATGACAAAAGGGGATCCGTATAGCCGAAGTCTGTTCGTGTGGGAGATGGATCGCGAAGGAAGGGAGAAGAGGGAGTGTGCAGTTTAGCCAGACCAACCCCAAACGAACCGAATTATAACGAACTAGGTCCAAGCCAAGAGAACCGGACCACAATAAGAAAAGGATGTGCGCCAGCCCAAGTGGACACACGACGAGACACCCATTGGCCCAAAAAGGTAATTTTTTTATAAAACACTCAGATCTTAGAAAATGCTTAATAATTAGCACAAATGTCAGAAAAATACAAACAATATACCAAAATTCTCAGTAAAATAAGTAGAATAACATTGAACCATCAAATTAGTCTTTTGATGCATAAATGTAGATGATATCATGTAAGATATTATACACTTGTTTAATGAATAATAAATAGTAAATGATGACCTAAAATTATGAAAATGCATCAATATCTTTAAAATATGATCTATAACCCATATGATGTCAAATATGATGATGTTGATGCATGAATTCATGTAATCTGCTGCATATGGCTAATTAGGGCCAATGACCCTAAATAAAATGCAATAAATACTTACATGCTCAATAAATGATGGAATTTATGGAACACCCTTATATATGTAACTAGAAGCTAATATGTAACTTTGATGTCAATTAGATGCATATAATTCTTATTATACAAAGATGACCCTTAATACATGTTATGAAACCCTAATTTAGGTCAATGATGTAACCTAAGGTTACTCTGTTCACATAATAATGTGAAACACAATTATCAGTAAATGAACTATAATACGAAATATGACATCAATAAGATAACTCCAAGACAAGAATACAAGTAATTATGAGAATATCTTAATGACTAAACCAAACCCTAAAATGGACATAGTTAGGGTTTAGACAAGATATAAAGCAATAAAGAATCTGATGATAGTACATGGCCTTCTCTTAATCAGGGTTTGACCAAGAGGTTGGGGATGACAAGGATATAGTTGATATCAGGAATGTATGTAATAGATTTGTCTTTCTTGATCTAAGGTATTCCATTACCTCTTACTTGACTTATTATACAATATGCTTGTGTTATATGCATAGTAAATACTTGGCATATGATATTGGATGAGATGATTGTTCTTTTATGATATCTTTCTTAGTTTTCCATACTTATATGGATATGAACACATGAAGCATAAGATGTCTGATCCATTATATGATAGCACTAAATCTTTTTGGTAGAATAGTGCATTAATGAAAGCACTAAATCTCTTTGGCAGAATAGTGCATTTATAAAAGTACTAAATCTCTTTGGCAGAATAGTACATGTGAGCACTAAATCTCCTTGGTAGAATAGTGCATGTGATTGAACAACTTTACATATAATGGAAATAAGCCTAAAATATGCGTTCTCTTTTGGTAACAAATATCTTTATGCATGTATACACCTTTTCTTATATTTTTTTAATTTCTTCCAAGTATTAGTTTTATCTTATTGCCAAGCTTAGTAATGACAGGTATATAAAAAGACACATAGGCACACTCAGTATAATATTCTTGAATATTGTGCTGACGTGTACCACATGTAATCTTTTATTTAGGTTGTGGACATATGATCTTGAAGAATCAGGATAGTTGAGAGTTGTGTGGCGAGATGATGTACAAGTGGACATGTTGTCTTAAGATCCTGTTGTCTAGTGGTAGTACATGTACATGTTAAAGTTTGCGGTTCAATATGTAATATCAAATGTTGTAACAATTCATCATGTAATTATATGTTAAATGGTGAACATGTGTTGTATGGTTTTATTATTATTCATGTGCATGTGCTATTGTTGTTTCCTTCTGACTTCCTCTGATTTTCTTCTTCTTAGCCTAGTGTGTGGTGTTTAAATTGGGATGCTCGCTGAGGTGAGGTTTCAATTTAGATGTCACACATCAGATTAAGTTTTAGAAAATCCAGGGAGGTCACAGGTGGTATCAGAGCATGAACAATAGCAAAGCCTGACATTTGCTCATTATGCAACTTGAAACTAAAGAACCTTGAACTTAAAACAAATCTTTAGGGTTAGATTAGTTGTCTCTTAGAGACTAGATCTGACCTAGCATCTAGGTTAGCACCTAGATGTCAGCGAACTAGGTCTAGACTGGTGTTTGTTGTATAGCAGGTCCTTAGGTGTCGTTCTTTCCTTATAATGCAGCGGTATGGGACATTGCATTATTTGGAAATGACGTACATCACGGGAAGAGAAACCTTTGACATATGATGCATCTATGTTTTGGGTAGCTACACCTGTCTACAGCCTGTTCTCACCCTTTTCACTAGTTTTCATGACATTGTAGTCTCTATAATCTGTGGGACACTTGTTTTCTAGATTTGGTTTTTGATTCCAATCAGATCGAACCTTGATAGTTTTCTCTGACACATGTTTTATCGGAGAACAAACTATATCATACTTTATTATATATGTAAGTATTATAAAAATGTGTCCCCATACATGTACGAGTAGGAGGTTGCCATGCAACCTAAGTGAAAGTGAATGACATCAATCTAGAAGAGAGAGTAGATCTAGATTAGATGTCTAGAGCCTTGTTAGAATATATGATAGATGCAATAGATGAAACAATTTTAGATGATGATCTAAGTCTTATATAGATGATATATGATCGGTTATGATGATACATGATGTTTTTCTTTGAGAATCTAAGTTCGGATTTGAGGATTTAAGATAAGTTTTGATGATGCAAGTAACTAGGCTTCTATGAGATACGATATGTTAAGGTAAGACAAGAAGTGAATTAGCATGAGCCTCAAGATCTTTTACGAAGGAGAACCTCTAGTGTTAGGATCAGTTATAGGGTTAACTCTAGAGAGAGTGAGACCCAGAGGGAGAAGGTCAGAGAACCTAAACTCCAATATATGAGAATTATGAGAAATATATGATATGATATGTCCTAAACTAGAATACTCCTAAGTGATTGAGTTGAGTCACTTTATGCATGATTCCTATAGTCTTGTTGAACCCTAGATGTCCTTGGGAGGACCAAACCCTAGAGGAAAAGAGAGGATGGTTATTTGCACATATGTGAATATGAGTATGAGAACTTATCATATGGGTGAGGGAGAGAGATCCCAAGACCCTGGAGGAGGTAAATATGTTAGTTCCTATAAAGCCTCATGCTCAGGTTGGTGGTTTCCCATGTAGGACTCTAGTGGTGTATATATATATAGAGAGTTTTGGGTAAGCATGTTTCATGGGTAGAGATCTATGAAGAGTATGTTATAGCATGTTTAGGTTGTGCTATGTGGCTAGATCTTGTAAAGATATCCACCAGTACCAATGAGGTAGACCTTATAACATTAGACTAAAAGAGGGAAGATAAAGTTTTTGGTTATGAGATACTCATAGAGTTGAGTGAGATCAGAGAGTCTGAGCATGACACTACCCTCATGATTTGGGTTTGGAGAATCTCAGTTGGACTAGATGAAGTTTTGATATATGTTTAACAAGCCACTCACATAAGTTTGTTTGGCACAACCATGAGATAATATATGTAAGAACATAATCTAATCTCGAGATGTGATATAAGTAGATATGGCATGATGGAACAATGAGTGTAGTTTGATAGATCTCTATGTATTAGTGGTTAACCATATACATGGATAATGATGATATTGTGATATTGTTGGTTAATCTTGTAACAAAATCACTAGTAAATGTTGCAATTTATTATGAACAATGAAATAAGATCATATGAATGAAACATGTTACATGACGTGTTAATATTAGTGCTTAATAATGATGAAAAATATAGCTTGACAGTTGGCACAACATAACGATTATGACACCTTGATATGATCTAGATGGATAAAGTGGGGTAACTATAGTTAACTCCCTCATAAAGGGCATATGCTAATACTGAACACGTTCTAACAATTAGCTCAATAAAAAGTTGATGACACCTTGATATAATGGGCTAACTTTAGATAACTCCTTTAGAACATGGTAATATGATGTGGAAACCCTAATGCTTGGGTAAAAATAAGGATACAACCCTATCATATGAGATGTGTTATGATATAACATAAGTTTCTAAAACCTTGTTTCAACTTTGCATGAAGTGATGGTGCACCCAAGATGCTTGAAAACCTCAAGGAGTGGTTAAGAAAGACATATACCTCTTGTTAATGGAGATGTTGCACCTAGAATAGTACCAAATATGGGGATGAGGACATTTAAGTATTCCATAGAGTATGGGCATTTCTTAATTTCAAGGACGAAATTTTCTTTTATATGATGTGAAAGACTGAATTTTGTCTTAATTTTGATGACGAAATTTCTTTTAAGGTGTGTAGGATGTGATGGAGTGAACTTTTGATGTTCTTAAATATCCAATTAGATAATAGAATCACGAGCTAGAGATTGGAATAATAGACATGTGTCAATATGTAATGCGACGATGATGATGATGTACATATGTTTGATGTTAATATTATGATTAATGATCCTAATTATGCACCACCTTGGTTTAAGTGTTTGACTGATCAAGTAATGGTAACTTATCACAGAAATGGAGTGGAACATGTCGTGAGTTGTGATAAAGCAAAGGTTCAAGTTTCAAGAAGTTTCGACATCCGTAGAGAAAGCAATTTAGGGTTGAAATTGGAGGAATAATACACATCATTGATGATTTATAGCCTAAGTTCTGATATATCAGTGTCACACTACCCCTTTTCTTATGCATATAGGCTACACACTCTTTTCAAAATCCACAAATTGACCTTGAGGGGAGCAGATCCTAGATCGTGTTTTGGATCGAATTGATGAGGCTCACCCCTACTTTGATCCAAATCAATGACAAACCCAACCCACCCCACGTCCTGTTCGTGGCTCATTGGAGGGAACTGAAGGAGAAGTTATCCTTGACATTGATAGATGAGAGAGAATGGTCTCCATATCTATGTCTTCTCCTTTGCAACCTATAGAGAATGCAAGCCATGGAAACAAAAGCCCAAAACTTTCCCCGTTCATCGAGAAGGAGCAAATACAACATGGGATGCGAGGTCCGTGGAGTCTTCAGAGGTTGGAGATGAGGAACATGGATTGTAGATGCCCAACTAGTGCCATCGAGGTCCGTCACCACTACAACTTGGAGTCTGAATAGGTGATTTAAGGGAAGATGGCGCTAGAGACCTCGTTGTCCCACACCTCCAAGGAACATGGAAGCTTTTAAAGGAATCAATTGAGGATGAAGAGCGGTAGTTAGTGATCTTTCCCTCACCATAAATTGAATCTACAATGGTGTTTGAGAGAAGGAAGAGGTGACAGGCTCGCGTACACCCTGAATGGAGAACGCAGGCGGGCATCGGACGTGCTCGCGAGCGTTGGTTGTGAGAAGGCAATCTGGAGGGCAGCGACGGCTTGCTTCGGAAGGGTAGATCAGGCATCGAAATGCGATCGAAGATGAGGATTAGTTTGGCATCAAACTGGTATGAGACTAGAGATAGATAGAGGTGAGAGGGGAGACACTAGTATCTCACCAGAGACCCTAGCGTGGAGGCGCAACAACAAAAGGGGTGGGAGTTGCACAGCCGACGTCTGTTCATGTGGGAGATGGATTACAAAGGAAGGGAGAAGAGGGAGCATGCAGTTTAGCCAGACCAACCCCAAACTGATCAAATCATAGCAAACTGGGTCCAAGCCAATAGAACTGGCCCACAACAAGCAAAGGATGCACACCAGCCCAAGTGGACTCGCGGCGAGACACCATTGGCCCAAAAAGGTACAAATTTCAAAAAAATGCTTAGATCTTAGAAAATACTTAATAATTAGCAAGAATGTCAGAAAAATACAAACAATATACCAAAATTCTCAAAAAATAAGTAGAATAACATGGAACCATAATATCAGTCTTTTAATGCATAAATGTGGACGATATCATGTAAGATATTATACACTTGTTTCATGAATAATAAATAGTTGATGATGACCTAAAAATATGAAAATGCATCAATATCTCTAAAATATGTTATATAATCATATTATGTCAAATATGATGATGTTGATGCACGAATTCATGTAATCTTCTCCATATGGCTAATTAGGGCTAATAACCCTAAATAAAATGCAATAAATACATACATGCTCAATAAATGATGGAATTTATGGAACACCCTTATATATGTAACTAGAAGCTAATATGAAACTTTGATATTAGTTAGATGCATAGAATTATTGTTATACAAAGATGACCCCTAATACATGTTATGAAACCCTAATTTAGGTTAATGATGTAACCTAAGGTTACTCTGTTCACATAATAATGTGAAACATAATTATCAGTAAATGAACTACAATACAGAATATGACATCAATAAGATAACTCCAAGACAAGAATACAAGTAATTATGAGAATATCTTAATGACTAAACCAAATCCTAAAATGGACATAGTCAGGGTTTAGATAAGATATAAAGCAATAAAGAGTCTGATGATAGTGCATGGCCTTCTCTTAATTAGGGTTTGACCAAGAGGTTAGGGTTGACAAGGATATAGTTGATATCAAGAAAGCGTGGATTAGATTTGTCTTTCTTGATCTAAGGTACACCATTACCTCTTACTTGGCTTATTATACAATATGCTTGTGTTATATGCGTAGTAAATACTTGACATATGATATTGGAGGAGATGATTGTTCTTTTATGATATCTTTCTTGATTTTCCATACTTATATGGCTATGAACACATGAAACATAAGATGTCTGATCCATTATATGATAGCACTAAATCTCTTTGGTAGAATAGTGCATTGATGAAAGCACTAAGTCTCTTTGGCAGAATAGTGCACTTGTGAAAGTACTAAATCTCTTTAGAAGAATAGTACATGTGAGCACTAAATATCCTTGGTAGAGTAGTGCATGTGGTTGATCAACATTACATATAATGGAAATGAGCCTAAAATGTGTGTTCTCTTTTGGTAACAAATATCTTTGTTCAAATATACACCTTTTCTTATATTTTGTTTATTCCTGCCAAGTATTAGTTTTATCTTATTGCCAAGCTTAGTAATGAGAGGTATATAAAAAGACACGTAGACGTACTCAGTACAATATTCTTGAATATTATGCTGACGTGTACCAATATAATCTTTTGTTTAAGTTGTGGACATATAATCTTGAAGAATCAAGATAGTTGAGAGTTGTATGGCGAGCTAATGTACAGGTGGACCTGTTGTCTTAAGATCATGTTGTCTAGTGGTAGTAGATGTACATGTTAAAGTTTGCTGTTCAATATGTAATATTAAATGTTGTAACAATTCATTATGTAATATCAAATATTGTAACAATTCATCATGTAATTGTATGTTGAATGGTAAACATGTGTTTTATGGTTTTATTATTATTCATGTGCACGTTCTACTATTATTTCCTTCTGACCTCCTCTGATTTTCTTCTTCTTAGCCTAGTGTGTGGTGTTTAAATTGGGATGCTTGTTGAGGTGAGGTTTCAATTTAGATGTCACACATCAGATTAAGCTTTATAAATTCGGGGACCTCACATATACATATAAATAAATGAATATATATTTAAATTTTAATATGTAATAAAATGTGTGCCTATGTAAGCATGTATTTATGAAAGGTGTGGACATAAGTTGCGGGCTTTTCAAAAACTGGAGTTTAACTGGCCGCTTAATCGGCCAAGAATGAGTGTATGCGGCCCATGACTGCTTAATGGACCAATTAACAATATGCGGTGCGGTAGGATGACCGAATAGGCATAAGTGGGAGTATATGCATTCGTGTGGACCGATTTTCCAAACAATGTTCATGACCAACAAATCATCTGATTGATCCACAAGAAATCCAAACCTTTTGGGGTTTAGACATGTTCTACTAGACCTTCTAGATTCTTTTACTACATTAGGAAATTGATATCTCGTGATACCTTGTGATTCTTCTTATTATTCATCTACCTCCACAGGTTCAATATTATTTTGTTGGTCCCAAAACATTTTTGAGATCTATTTTCCTCCCACTAGTATGGACTTTCAATTTCTAGCAACACACATTTTTTTCCGGGTGGAACATAGAAGTAAAATCCTTTAGTTCCCTTAAGATATCCAACAAAGTAGCATTTATCAGATTTGGGTATAAGATTTTTAAATAACTATTTCCTGACATAAGCTTCACATCCCCAAATCTTCACAAAAGACATATTGGGATGTTTCCCACTCCATATCTCATATTGTGTCTTCTGAACTGATTCAGAAGTTACATTGTTTAAGTGTAAAGGCGACTGTTTTATGAGAATACTCCCATAAGAAAGTCAAAAGATTGGCTAAACTCGTCATTGATCATACTTTGTCAAAGAAGGTGTGCTTTTTTATTTCTGATACATCATTATATTGTAGTGTTATAGGCGGAGTCAGCTGAGGTACAATTCCACAGTCTCTCATAAGGGCCTCAAACTCTTGGCTTAGATGTTCTCCACCATGATTAGATTGTAGTCCCTTCCTATTCTGTCCAAATTGGTTCTGTCCTTCATTCATGATTTCATTGAACTTTTCATAAGGTAAATATATCTATATCTACTAAAGTCATTAGTAAATGTGATATAGTATAAATATACACATGTAGAAGTTGTCCTAAAAGGTCTACATATAGTCACTTGATCTCTCACTACTACCAGTAACATGTGCTTTTGTCATCTTTCCCAATAAATAAAATTCACATGTATCAATTGATTCATAAACAAAAGAGTCTAGATAACCATATTTTTGGAGTTTTGAAATGTGCTTCTGATATATGTACCTTTGATTATAGTGTCGAAGATAATTTTATTCGAGTCATCAATTTTAAATTATTTTTATTTATATTATATGTGCATGTCTCAAGAAGCAATAAATGAATACCATAAGACATTCATGAATGGTCATAGAAGTTCTTATCTCTTAAAATGGAAACTCATCCATTCTTTATTAGAAATTCAAAATCATTCTTGTAAAGACATGACATATAAATGATATTCCTATTTATGAAATTTACATAATAGAAGTTTAATAGCTCAATTACAACCTTACTAAGTAAAGATAAATTATAGGTGCCTATTTCTAGGACAAAGTTCTTTCTCCATTAGCAACACATAGATCCACCTATCCCTTTAGTAAGGGGTTTACTTATTTTTAGACCCTACATATTAAAATATATGTGAGGTCCACATCTGACATCCAATACATATGATCAAGAAGTACAAGTTTATATGTATAACATACATACATGAAGTAGAGATGTCTATTTCATTCTTCTTCTTCTTTAGTTCCTCTGGGTAGAGATGGTGATTTCTTTTCTAATATCCAACATGGTGATAATTGCCTTACTTTTGTACTCCTCTAGTTTTAAGTGCAAAATGCTAGGAATTTTGGCCATATTTTGAACTTTTCTTAGATTTGCCTTTTCCCTTAGACTTTACTTTTCTTTAATTGAATATCAACACAACCTTTAGATTGTCTTTCTTCTGAGTCTCATCTTTCTTAACACGTAAGAAAATATGACAACAATCGAATGAAGTTGTTCAAGTTGTCATTAATGACAAACTAGTTGTAAGAGTTCACAAAAGATTACATGATTACATCAATAGCCAACTCTTGGCCCAAGGAAAATCCCAATCTCTCTAGGGGAGTGTCTAGAGTGTTCAAGGATGATAAATAGCGATTACAGTTGAGTCAATGTAGGTGCAATGACTAATTTGATCGTTAATAAAATTTGCATTCCAGAACCCATCTTGGTCAAAAAATTATCAACCGAAGTGACTCCCTTAAGAAATTCTTCGATCGATGTTGGTATAAGTGTGCAACTTGGTTCTAATGGCTAAGTTTCGTTCTAACTTCTTGGTCAACTAGTTTAAAGGTCTTTTCTCAGTCCAAAAAATCTTTGACTGAGATTGTCTAGGTCGACAAAATTTATGACCGAGAAGGATTCAAAGCTAACTATATTGTATGAGTTCTTTTGGTGCTCTGAATCCTCAACCGATAGTGCTCTAAATCCTCAATCGTGGGGAGTCTCGGTCAACAATTTCTTTGACTGAGAGAATCTTAGTTGACAAGTTTCTCGACCGAGGAAAATCCCTATAAATTGGTTTGCAAATTTTTGTAAAACCTATCTAATGATTTCCCAAATGTGACCTACCAACCATAGACACTTAGTTTTGGTTTGAGATAGGTAGGTTTGGTCTATAGCTTTATTTTACATGAGTTCTAAATACTTATACATTTGTACTACAAATAAGCACATATACACAATAATTCAAGCATTTGATAGTCCAATCTTGATCAATCTTTCTCAAGATGTACTTGGTACCTAAAACACTAAGAAAGCATGTTAAATCCACAATAAGAAATATTCGTCATCATTAAAAGATAAGATGAGCTATTGTCCAATTTAGCCAACATAAATATACCCCAATTTCAAGATAATGAAGGTTTTATATATGTTCTATGTCTTCTTACAAAATTATGTTGAGGAAATAAAAAATAGGAAGGGAAACTTTTACATGGTTGAGGTTGGTTTAATTGTTGAAACTCAATCATAGTTCCCTTACCATAATTACAATTATCTTTGTTTCAATTGATCTTTATTTTGGTTTATGAGTAAACTAATTCATTCCTTTTCTAGAATACCAATTTAAAGACTTTTGATTCAACTAAACCAAGTCAAGTCTTTTTGATCCTTATGTTGTTGTTTCTCCTTATCCATGTGTTCTGCCCCATATTACCACAACAAACTCCATATTGAGTTGCGAACGTCTGATGAAGTTGGGTATAAATTTAAAATCCAATAACTTTGATTAGACAAATTGTGTTTTCAGTTTCAACCTATGTTTAAGGGTGATGATGCCTCTAGGTGTTTAATCCTATTTAACCATGTTAAGTCCAAACCCAAAGTTGAAAACAATAAGCTATGCACCCTACTTTTATGTACCCACATACTTAGTGTCAGACTTCCCCAAAATAGAACACACCATGCTTTGGTGTGCCTACATATAGTTGAACAATATTTTCATATGTGTTTCACAATGGAAGGGATATTAAACTTAATATTTATGTTGATATATCTAATAATAATATTAAAATGTATCTAATCACCATTACATATACATTATTAAACACATCACATACTTTCATGATCACCAAATTTGATAAAAGAGGATATGTTAACTAGCACAATGACTTGAGCCAACAAGTGTTATGAACAAAAAAGACAACAAATTACATACAATATAATCCTAGTATTGCTTTTACAGTCTGTCTAGTTGATCAAATGGAAAGCCATTTGATCAGATAGCAATCCAGTTGATTGGATGGCAATCTAGTCAATTAATTCCATTGCAAGTTTGATCAATTATTTGGTTGTAAATGGAATCACCACTTCATCTTCATCAAAAACCTTCCAAGGACCCTCCTTGTTGATGTATGCTTATGATCAAATCCTCCTCTCCATCACTATCCATTGGTGATGTCATTAAAACATCCTAATCTAATTGCATGAACTAAATTTACATAGATAATGTAAAGCCAGGGGTTAATACATAGGCCATATACATGTTACAAGTCTTAATTAAGAATCAAAAACCACAATTACATGTTCCACACATAAAAATTCATCACGTGGCCTAATTTCCATATCCACATCCACCAAACAAAACCAATTTTAAAGGCATTACATTACTTTATATAATATACATATATAATATGATATGCAATAATTGTGTTTGTCAAGGATATACAACAAACAAGTCTTCCAATGACAATAACTATGGTTCAAAACCCAAAACCAATGAGAAAGGTGTTTCATGCAAATTTGATACCACTATAGTTATTTGGGGAAGGGGGCACCACATAAAAATAATATCGTACAAAAACCCTAAACCATAGACCTCTCCTAGCCATAAAACATCAATAAAATATAGATAAGAAGGGATATTAATCATACCTTAGCATGATCTATCTTTCCTACAACAAGATACATCAAACTCAATGTTGATCTCATACATTCAGATCTGGATCCAAAGTTGCAATTGTACAACAACTTGGTCATTCCCATAGTAGCAACAAGAGAGATCATATTCTCTCAAGCATCCATGCACGTGCCTCAACCTCTACCTCATCCATATAGATGAAGAAAATATATGGAATGCCACTTGGCCTCCAAGTAGAAGTGGATTAGGAGTGTTGATGTGCTAGCATCCACCTATCCTCCTTTTATTGTGTGGTGACTGTCAGGTATGTCTTTCTCTCTCTAAGGGAATATCTTGGGAAACTTGTGTCCAATTGTGTGCCCCATCACCTGGATGTCTCCCCCTTTTTATAGGGGAAGCATAGGTCATATTTTCCAAAAACCCAAATCCTTTTCCTAATTGTAGTCTATAATTAAACAAAAGATAGGAAAAACATGGAATAATCCAATAGATTGACTACAAAGTTAGTCGATTGATTGGTACTACAATTATGTGCAAATTTCATGTCATTCAATTGGCCACACCTCAGTCATTCAGGTGGACAGGTAAGCTGATCAATTCACACTTTAATTAATAGTTAATACTTCTGCATCACTTTTCTAATCCATATACCATTCGATCATTTGATACATCTCTAGGTTGATGATTAATGGATTGATTAACACTCAATCAAGTTATAGGTTTCATCAAACATGAGTGATAAAAAAACCTATTAGTCAATTGTTTTGATCTGGGTATATACCAAATTTAGAAGCATTCTAATTATGAAGGTGATCACAAGGTTTTTTTCCCTTGAACATCCTTGTGTGTGTGTGACCCTGTAGGTTCCACATGGCCTCACATTTCATAGTCTCACATATCAAAAATCAACAATCCAATAGGAGGGATATATTCCATCTGTTCATTGATAATAAATCCACAAGTGTCAAAATACACCCTATCATTACCTATGTGGCAACCCTCATTTTTGAGTCACATTGAGTGGTCTTTAAGTACACAAAATGACATTTGATTATTGTAGTGACTTCAGGTCTCGCATTCACAATCATCATATTACATTGAGACTTGACTCTAGCTTCCATGACATGGACATGTGCCATTCTCAAGGTCGGTCTATCCAATGCAACTTGTACTATAACATGTACCTATGTGTCTGAATTGACATCTAGTAACATCAACAAAAAATATCTCACAAATACATAACAAGAATATTACTCTAAGTATACATATGATCTCATGTTTAGGTCCTCATCTCAACCATATGTCAACAAGTCAAAACATTCTTAGGATATTACATTTAATCATCATCTCAATGCTGAAAGAAACATAATAAGTGGAAGTGCCTTATTTTATTAATAATTAAATCATATAGAAAATATCCTATTACAATAATCACATGATGGATCCTAGGGCATACAAGCAACCCACATATCCATTTTTTCAATACAATAATACCAATGAAGTTTAATAACTGAGACATCTAGACAGTTAAGATGGAAGCAAGGTGGAGTCAAGAAAATTTAAGGTGAGGAGACATTGGGATATGTAGTTAATACTTTTACAACACGCCATCATGACAATATTTCAAGTAAAACTTCTTAAAAATATGTTGTAATGCATTACCAATTATAGTATGCCTATTAAATGTAAAAGTCAAGACACTTATTTTGGTTCATACGAAAAGGGTTTATAGAAACCCTTCTAATAAAAACTTGGTGTGACACATAACCCCACTTACAACGCACTGACTAATGACATAAAAAAATGCATCTTATATGTTACCACAACACACATAATAAGTACAGACTCATGATTGTGCATAAGGAAGGATTTTGGGATTCATATAAACCTAAAAGTGACAATAATATAAGTAACACATATGACCATGTTAATATTGAATTTTATGCAATACAATTGGCTAATTCAATGTGGAAGTCCATGATTGTACCTTAATTCAAACAATTTATATTTCAATTACTACATAGAGTGATAATGGAAGGCACAAATATGCTTGATTTACTTTTCTTTCATTTTCATGAGAGGGATGAAAATGTTGTAGGCCAGATAATATAAACATAGATCATTTACGCACATTGGGTTGTCAAAGTTACTTCAAATCTATGAACCTTACTCATCTAATTTTTGGAATGTTGACTGCCAAAAAATAGGAAACTTATTCTTATATTTTATATAGATAAATCATTGCAAGATTGTAAGTATGCATACGAAGCAAGTAGACATATCATGATGCATGTATTTGAATTTTTTCAACCAAACTAGAGAACAACCTCAAGCATGTATGCCGAGCTTAAATAAAGTTAATCTACAATGATTTATCATAAAGTAAAATTTCATATTTATCATTGAAGTTATCATTCCTATTTGTTGTAAGAGAACATATCACACAACTCATACTTATCAGATAAAAAATAAATAATGAGAGAAATGCCATAATTTGTACTTAATAAGCAACTTAGATGTACTTTTTCCTTACACTTGCAAGTTTTAAGGAAAACTCAATAAGGGGAGAGATAGTCACAACCCTACTTCTGGTTGATAGATAATTTAGGGCTTAAGGAATCCCAATTTTATTTTGATAGCTTGTTTATCTTTTATTCATAATTAAACTAACTTCATATGTATTCATTAGGGTTGAAAAAACAAGACCCGACATGATTGACCCGACCCGAACCCAAAATTTTAAGCAAGTTTAGGGTCTAAGATTTTTCAACCCGACCTGAAATTGACCTGAACCCAAAGAATCCGAAATTAATTTAGGGTGGGTCTTGGTTTGGACTTTAGACCCGAATTGACCTGATTGATGAGAAATTTAGAATTATATTTTCAAATAAAATTACAAATACTATCCTTTGAAGACACTCAATGACCCATTAGTTTACTGATCCATCAACCATGAAGTTTGCTTTGTTAATTCTACATGGTTTTGTATTGAGTTGTATGATTTATTATACTAATTATATTAGGAATTTGTGTTTAAAACTCTCAAACAAACTACAACTGGCTTTATATGTTTTTCTCAATCACATTGTAAGTTCACAACAAATTTTGTTAATTTCACCTGGGAATTATCAATGACTAGACCAATCATAACATTTTTATAAAACTATTGTCTTAGTGTTGGATTTACGGGTCAGACCCAATAGACCCAAAAATATTTGCGGGTCAGGTTAGGATCAAGGGTTTCGACCTGAAAATCCATCTTTTGCAAGTTTATGGTCTAGCCAAAAAGTGTTGACCTGAAATGACCTGAAATAAAACCCGCTCAACCCGAACCCAATTTCCACCCCTAGTATTCATAATCAGTTTACTTACATGTATAGTATAGAGTAAAACCTTAACTTAACATATTAATATCTTAACAAACAATAATTCAATGTATTTTAGGTTCTTGCATAATATGATAATTCTGTAAGAACTTCGGTAACTGAATCTATACAGAGGGATTTTAGTCCTAATTTGAGCCAAGAAATAGCGTCACCTTGTAATGACACACTAACTGAAAGGCGAGTGTAAAAGACAATGGAGAACACATATATACACACTCAACTATGTTAGAGATGGTTTTGAAAACATACATTAAAACTAAAAGAATTTAATAATACAATAATCCATGAGAAATGAGAAGTCAACCAACTAGTAGAGAACTCAGACTAAGTTTGGTGGGTGACTATTGAGAAGATGACAACACAGTTTAGTAAACAATATCATTAGGCTACCTAGATATTGAGATCAACTATCTAAAAGTCCATCGACTATTTGTTTGTACTGCACAAAGATTATTTGAGTCTTTGACTACTTTATGAATCTATTATAAGCTAAGATTCAATCTTTGTTTCCTCTCACTTACTTCAATGATTCAAAACTCTAAGTTTCTTTAGAAGAGAAATTTGGCGTGATTTCATGAAAATTTCCCAAAAATAGTAAACCTTGAGCTCTATTCTTTGTTTTGATTCTAAGAGTAGTTAATTATAGAAGCTGGTTCCTTTAGCTTATACTACATAATTAAGTCACACATTCTTTGCTACATATCCTCTTGTGTCCTTTCTATTCTTTCTTCCCTAAATCTTGATCCTTGAAATAAGTAGATGACTTGGTTCAAAGGGGAAGACTCAATCTAGATTTAGATTCATGATTTTGGGTTTTTGATTTAATTTGATTTGGGTTTGTCACTTAGAAGCAATTTTTGAATGGGTATTTCCAATTAACAAACCGTGTGCTGAAATAGATTGAATTAATCAATTTCTTTATTTTTTCTATATACAATATTAAGTCAAATATTTTCAAAATAACTCAAATTATTATAAGAGAATTTAGATATGTATGGTTTACTCACTCTAATAATATTGAAATGATGAGTTAACAATCGAAATGTATGTAACTAAGATAGTAGAGATTTGAGATCTATTGTAGAATCAACAAAAAAATAAAAATAGATTTTCTAGGTAATTTGAACAATGGCATAGGCAGGCTTGGAATGTTTATAAAGTTTATACTTTTGCACATATAATTATTGAATTATTTGTGAGTAAGTAATAGAGTTTCCAATTAAAATTATTCACGTTTCATGATATAAGTGATGTGAAAACCCTAGCTTAGCCTTATACAAAGATTACATTCAAATATTCAATTGTGTATGAGTTAGTAGATTTTTTTTTCATTAGACTAAAATTTTAATTATATTTTATTATATATCTAAGAAGTGGTACCTATTGTGCATGCCTTACAACTATGCACTTTAAGCAGTTCCTGAGTGTGCGGGGTGCTCAGGCCCCAAGAGTTTTATGTTGTCTTGGGGTGATCACAAAGTGACCCATCTACGATGGCAGTTCTCTTGATAAAAAAAAAGAAATGTTCAACATGGATATAAAAGTAAAAATATAAAAACAAGTTATTCAATACATCATCATTCTTACTGTAATGTTTCTCATTATTACTAGCAAAGTATATTAATGAGTTGGTGGCATATGAAAAGAAAGCGATTCATCTAATGAAAGTCATGACCAGAGTAATAGTAATATTTAGTGAGGGGAAAAAAGTGAGGGAGTGGGTGACTCTACACCGTATGCCACCTTCCTGGTGCCCTAGTTAGATTTAGAGAGGAAAAAGGAGACCGAGAGGAGCATATAGAAGATGTAGAACATGAAACTATTCCCTCTCAATATCCAAGGTGTTATATGCAAATATTTGAGACTAAAAGAACTATAAATTCCTTTTCATTGTGATAGAAGGAGATCACAGTGATTGATGGAAAACTAGTATATACTAAACCAAAAGTAAAGGAGAATGCAATTTAATGGAGTGAATGGATAATAGGATACATTATGGATTTCAAGCCTCACCCACAACTTTGCTAAACTACCCATACTAGTTGTGCAATCTTAGAGGCTCACTGGAAATTTTAAATTATGGTTGTGGAATTTTATTAATTTGATTGTCTATAGTTTTAGATATGACTCATAATTTATTGGGGAATTGGTTTGTTTAGAACAGATCAATGTTGCTCCCAAAATGGCATAAGGGAAACAAGATTACAAAGATAAAACTAAAAGATGTACCAATATGGGTCCAAATTTATCATCTACCTCTAGAACTCTGGGGGATTATCATATGTTTGAAGGAATTGATTCCTTTCTTGGAAACTTGAATGTATTGGAAAACCCACTAGGCTTTGTTCAAGAATGGAATATGCAAGATTTCAAGTTCTAATATCTCTTAATTAAGTTCTCTTGAACATCTAGCTTAAAAAAGTGATCAAGGTGATTTTCTCATAGTATATATCTCTTATGAATGGTTCCCATATAAGTATCAATCATGTGAGCATTTTGATGACAAAGAAGAATATTGTAAGCCTAGGATCCCAAAGGAACATAAATAAAACCAAACTTGGAGAGTGAAAGTGACTTAGTCAATGTCTGATTCTTCTAATCCATAGAGAAAAGCAATTTATTGATAATACCATCAATATGAATATCATTTGGTACTACCCATAATGTAGAACTTGTTTGAGAAAATATCCAAATGAGGACAAATGATGGAGGTAGGTCAATTCCTACTACCTCGATGCCTATTTTCTGCCAAACCTCACCAGCTACAACTAGTACCAGAAAGGAGAAAGACCAAGATGGTTTTCAGGTGGTTAGAAGAAGACACAACTCACCACCAAAATGCATACAATCATGGTGATTTTTCATAGAGTTGAAATTCTATATTCTCACCAATGCACAATTGATATGGAGGTTTGCAGATTATCAATGAAGACATTAATGTTGAGGCATATAGATTAACATCCCAAGTTATCAAATGAATCCATAACTCAACATATATTCTTGGAATGTCAGGGAAATCCACAAAAAAATGAAGGACATTCAAGAAGAAATAAGAGATTCAAGAAGTGATATTCTTATTCTTAATAAGACAAATCTCAGAGTCAGTAAAGTTCCTCAGTCTATGGACATAAATTACCCTAAATATAATTGGGTTTCAAACCATGACTCTCACTTGGTTTAAGTTGACCGTGTTTTACATGGCATAATCATCAAGATGTTATTGATTTTATCACCTTAAAGATTTACATGATTTTATATAATTAGGATTTCTTATCTATCATTCTCAAGTTTCATGGTGAATTGTGTGAAAACATGTTAGAAATCATAGAAGGATTTCTCTTCCCCTTAGAAAACCTAGAATTGTGAAGGCCTCTTTTCGATTTATGAATGTGTGGACTACACATGAGGACTTCTTACTTGTTGCTGAAGTGTTTGGAGTATGGATATTGAAGGTTATGCTGATCTTTTTGACAAATCTAGAATTGCAAAAATATTGCTCTTATTGCTCAGGTGGAAGCTGACCAGAACCCTCTTTATGAAGTGGTAACAGAAAATGTAAGAAAATAAAGACCCAAAGCTAAAGAAACATCTTTTGCTGAAGAATCTTTTGTTAGATTGAAAACAAGGACTAAAAAGGGAGATTCTAGCACAATGTTTTGGTACACCTCCATGAAAAAATGACTGAGGGGATAAAACTGATTAAATCCGCAATTTCCTATACACATTTATATTGGGTTTTCTCCTTTCCGATCCCTAGTTCTTTTCTTAATGAGACTAACAAGATATACAAAGACTTTCTTTGGGGTAAAATTGAGGATTACACAAATTTACACTTAGTAAAATGAGATAAGGTTAAAAAGAGGGTGTTCTTGGTCTAAATAAAAGCAATGAGGTCTCAAGAGCCCGACTAGTGTTGAATGGTTGAGATATTTCCAGGAAAAAGGATTCACTTTGGGTTAAATGGATTAGTGAGAATTATCTAAAAACATAATTTCTAGAGCATTGATGACTCCTCTAGCCTTTTCATGCCTATTCAACAATGTCCTAAGAATCAGTCCTACTCTTCTTTACCTATTTATTTTTCACAATTTAGAAGGAGATTTGCTTAAACTGTGAAAGGATCCTTGGATTAATGCTAAGTTTCTTGGGAATCTTATTGACAAAGATATGATCATTAGATTAGGTATCTTATTACCAAAAGTTTAGAGATCACTATAAATCTTATTATGGAAAACATGTCAACTTATGTGATAAGGATCATATTACATGTAAAGGAAAAAATGACAAATTGTAGCATGGTCTAGGACAATATTAGTATCAAGAGTGTTGAGGACCCTAATTTTGATTGGGTATGGAATTTCAAAGCCTTAAAGAAGTGTTTCATTCATCTCTGGAAAGTCAAGCACAACAAGCTACCCACTTCTAAGTACACTAGAAGGAGGGGGATTCAAGTAGCATCTATCTGCTTCCTCTATATGAGTGGTTTTGAAGATCTACATCACATAAATTTTCCTTGCCCTTATTCAAAGATTTATGGAACAATGTTATGATTGCATGTCTTTTGGATATTAAACCAAGGAACTAGTACGAGTTAACCAACGTGAATACATGAACTTTAAAAATTACTTATGCCATGATTACCTATTATTGTATATGTAGAGGAACCTTAGGTTTCATGAAGGAAAGAATCAAGATCTTAATATTTTGTGGAAATGTATTGAAGATTATCTAAAAATTCTTATATAATTTGCTTGAGCTCAATTTTATTTTCATACATACTGAACTATGCTGATTGTTCTTTTCAAGGGTATCATTTTGACTAGAATGAGAGGGTACTTGGAAGTATTAACCTTATTCTTTGATGTCTTAAATCTAAGTATATTCTTTGGATTTTCATAAATGTTTTCTTATGATGGTGTTATGTTTCTTGATGCTCACATAACTGATCTTTTTTTGTGCACCACACTTTTAGGCTTCAGGATTTTATCCTTATGTCTTTATTAGTTTCCTACTTTGAAGAATATTATATTTCTCTTGACATTTTTTGACAACCAAAGGAAGGATAGATGTTCATGTGTTTTTATATGATGATTATCTATCTTCTATAGAGAAGGGTGCTATAATCTCATATGAATACTCAGTCTTATCCTTTTATGCGGGCTCCTTTGAAAATTGTTTAGATCGGTATATTTTCTAGTATTGGTTTATTTGTGGAGTTTGTTCCAGTCCCCCATTTTATATTCTTTTAGGCCCAAGGGTCTCATAAAGTATATATAGAGTTTAGTTCTTATGTTTCTTTGTTTTGTTGAAACTTTATATATAAAAATACAAAAAAGAGAAAGGAGTTTAGTTGAAAAATAAAGAAAGGCATAATAGTAAAACACAACAATAATATATGTCCTAAATACCATAGAACCCATCCCAATAGGTCTGTTCCAAGAAGGGTGAAGCATGCCATGGACTGTCACTTTTAGGAGCACATGGCCCATAATTGAGAAAAGAAGTATCCAACACCAACCTTCTTGGTATCGATGTTACTTTAGTTTAGGATATTAGCCAACACCAACCATCCAAGTGGATATGGCACTACATCCAACATTAAGTGTAGATCCCATGATACCTAGATAGTTATAGTTGGAGTGGATATCCCTTGAGGATCCACACCTTCCATTAGTGCGGTTACTAACTCAGTGCATGCCAACCTTTGTAAATCTCTTTATAGGGAATCTGAGGCTTTTTATCCTTGAGGCACTGATAACACCAATTTTTGTGATATTTTAGACTATTTTTCTGTTATCAAAACTGCCATTTTTAGCTATTTTCCTCTCTTTTGTATGCACTTTCGCAATAATTGGTCAAGCAATGCTCCTAATCCTATATTTCCATCTTTTACAGAGTTTCCCCTCATTTTGGTGCAATAAGGCCGTCCCGGCCCACAAAATAAGTCCAAGTCTGCACCGACCTTCCTGACGCCCGATACACGCCCCTCCCGGTAGGGTGGAACGACACCACGACGCGCGACAAAGGGGTGCCATGCAAGGAGGAACTGATGAACGACACGCCTCTTACCCGACAGGGAGCCATAGTCGCCACGACAACCCAAGTATGTCGGGCGACACAGCCACCCACCGACAGGCGCCGTTGCCCGTCACGTGACCAACGGCCGACAACCCTGCGCCGAGCGATACGAGTATCGCCCATCCACTGACCCACAAATAAGGAGGACACGTGGCGCTTCGAGCACCATAAGTTCCCCCACTCGCCGGCTATAAATAAGAGCTACGGGAAGCCGAAAAGACAGTTCAGACAGTTCAGACAGTTGGGAACTTGAGCTATCTTCGAGGAGAACCGCGAGAGCAGACGTATCGTGCCCCAGTGCTCGTACCGGGCGACACTAGGTGAGCTCTTCCTCATCCCGAGAGGGAGGGACTGGTTCACCTAGGACTGTACCGGGCGACACTGAGGGCCGATATCGACCGATGTAGATATGCGACACGAGTGCCTGACATCCATGCCCGACAGTAGAATGCGTGGCTCCATGCCCGACGCGATATCGAACCCGATACGCTTCGCCCGTCATACGTGCCTCCCGAGAGGGTCCACCGCCCGACATGAGCGTATCGGCCAGGATCCTTGAGCGATATAGTTTCCCGTCAGGCGTGCTGCTCGAGAGGGTGTGCCGCCCGACACGGCTGTATCGGGCTGGAGAGTCGTAGTAGTCTGTCGTCCTTCTACATCAAGAAGGCGACACCTATCTTTACTTTCTGTCATTTAATGCCTTACTTATGCATTGTAATTAAGACCATTTATTCGTCTATGGAAATAGAAGATGCTTAATTACTTGCTGCTCTGTGCTTGGTACAATCTGTTGGATGACTGCTATGTTTGATATCTGAACTCTAGCTTGCATGTTTGGATCGCGTTTCGCTTAGCTACCGAATCGTGTTTTCCCGTCGCAACAACTTCGAGAGTTGTGTTGTGGCTCTAGTGTTTGGTCCGATTCTGGAGTACGAGAGTGCCTGGAACGGAGTTGCTTTAGTGACCTTTCCACTCTAATTTTAGTCCAGTGACCTCGAGAGGGGCGCTGATGCCTTGTTAGAGGTACCTACTTCGAGAGGAGGGGTACATGACTGGTTCTACCACCGCTTGTTTTACCGCAGTTTTATCCTTCGTACCTCGCTTTAGCTCGAGCAATATCTTTCTGTTTCTGTTGCATGAAAACCCCTAAAAACTACTAAATGACTAAAACCTTAAGTCTTTCTAGTAACTCTACTTGGAGATAGTTTTCTTGTTTTGTCGTGACACCTTACTGCTTCCCTCCTGGGAATTTATCATCTTTTTACACCTGCCGGAGTGTAGCGTGTCGATTCTGGGTTCTCAACACTACCACCCTTATCCCTGTGTTTGACCCCGTATATCTACTTCGACCCCGTAAACAAAGTTGTGGGGGCCTAGAAGGATTTGGGTTTATAAATGTAAAAGCTTGACTACCTCAAATCCGCCTCCAATTTTAGGACGCGCGATTTAGGCCAGTCAACTTTTTGGCGCCGTTGCCGGGGACAAGGCAAAAACGGTACTGTTGACGAATCCGAATCCATTAACTACACTCTTGTGCCTCAAGCTTAGCAATGAGTTTGACAACACTCTTTTTCTTTTTCTTCTTTTTTCCTTACTATTATTCTCTGCTTGAAATTAATAAATCTTTCTTCTAAACTTGATTTCTCGTGCCATCTCAGGAACCCTAAAGAACGGTGACCTATTCCTTCGAGATCTGATGCCATGTCTCGTTGTGAGCAATCTCCGTTTGAAGGTGAACGTCAAGGCCGAGATGAGATTTCACACCAGTCCAGCCTGGTCGGCCAGTTGCATGCTTTCATAAAAAGATAAGACTCAATCATCAACCGACTGGTGCAGGGTGCACTTCCCAGCCCTGGAGCTCAGAATTCCGTGCAATACCAGATGGCAAGTCTGCAGATGCGCCAATGGGAAGTCGATCAACGATTGGCCCAGATGGCAGTTATGATAAAGAACCCTGTGGGAAAGACACTCTCATATCCAGAAACTGCCAGAATGGCGGTACTGAGGTCTGGAAAGACGGTGGAGTGCACAGCTGATGCCGAACCAGAACCTGAACCGAGGTCGGAGAGTATCATTCCAGCAGAGGGTGAAGGTGGACAAGCAGAAGCTCAAGAGCCTGCACGGAAGCCTTCCGATGAGCTACATGGTGGGAGGAATCCTTATGCTCCAAGGCTGCCGTTTCCACATAAGTTGATCAAGGCGAATCTGAAGAAGCGTCATGAGAAGTTCATGGACTCGATCAGGAAACTGCATCTTGAAGTCCCCTTCCATGACGCATTGGAAGAGATGCCTACATATGCAAAGTTCCTCAAGGACCTTATCACAAAGAGGAGAAGGGGAGGAAGGACAGAGACAGTGTATCTAGCTTCTGCCTCCTCCGCCTTCTTGAAGCCCGACACACCAAATAAGAGAAGGGATCCCGGAGCTTTCACAATCCCATTCGCCATCGGAGATAACGTCGAGCGTAAGGGTCTAGCAGACTTGGGGGCAAGCATAAGCCTCATGCCCCTAAGTTTCGCACAAAGGGTGGGTTTGACCGACATGGTTCAAACCAACATGCAGATTGAACTGGCGGATCACACCTTTAAGAGACCCGTTGGCATTGTCGAAGATGTGCCGATCAGGGTCGACGACTTCTTCATCCCTTGCGATATAGTCGTCATCGACACAGATGAAGACCCCTGTTGCCCGATCATCTTTGGTCGCCCCTTCTTGGTGACAGGGAGAGAGCTGATTGATGTTTCTGAGGGGATGATCACCTTAAGGGTCAGAAATGACCATATCGACTTCAAGCTGAAAGAGATCATGAAGAGCCCATCCCTATCTGAATCAGCATGTTTCGTAGATAGCTACAATAAATTCTGTGAGGAAGTAGAGGAAGATATCTGGACAGTAGACCCCCTTTTGAGGGCTATAAACTGTTAAGATCTCGACCTCGAAGATCCTGAGGTCGCGAAGCACCTCAACCTTTTCAACCTTTCTGACAAAGATTTGCAAGAAGAGGATACAGTGGTGGAGTCTGCGAAGTATGCCTCTCTCGAGGAAGAGCCTCAGGAGAAGGCACCCAGACCAAAGCCAGAATTAAAAGCGTTGCCCGAAGGCCTGAAGTACGAGTTCTTAGATGAAGAGCACAGAAACCCCGTCATCGTAGACGCCGATCTTTCAAGAAACCATCTGGACCGACTCCTTGAGGAGTTAAGGCTCCACAGGAGGGCTATAGGATATTCAGTAGATGATATCAAAGGCCTTAGCCCCACCCTGTGCATGCATCACATCAACTTGGATGAATCTGCCAAGCCTCTGACTCAACCCCAGAGGAAGCTGAACCAGATGCTCAAGGAGGTCATCAAGAAAGAGGTAATAAAGCTTAGGGATGCGGGGATCATTTACCCAATCAGCGATAACAATTGGGTAAGTCCGATCCACGTAGTGCCCAAAAAGGGAAGAATGACGATGGTTAAGGGTGAGAAGGGCGATGAGGTGGCGGTAAGGACCGTCACCGGCTGGCGGATGTGCATAGATTACTGAAAGCTAAATCAGGCTACAAAGAAGGATCATTTTCCGCTACCTTTTATTGACCAAGTTCTCGAAAGGTTAGCGCATCACGATTTCTTTTGTTTTCTTGATGGCTTTTCAGGTTTTTACCAGGTACCCATCTTGCCCGACGATCAAGAGAAAACAACGTTCACCTGTCTTTACAACACTTATGCCTTCCGAAGGATGCCCTTCGAACTCTGCAATGCCCCCGCAACCTTTCAGCGATGCATGATATCGATGTTCTCAGATTTTCTAGAAGACATCGTAGAAGTTTTCATGGACAACTTTTCCGTCTATGGGAAGGACTTCGATAGCTGTCTGAAGAATCTGTCATTGGTCCTTCAAAGGTGCGAGGAGAACAACCTAGTTCTAAACTAGGAGAAGTGCCATTTCATGGTGCGGGAGGGCATCGTTCTCGGGCATAAGATCTCAAAGCGTGGGATTGAAGTGGACGCAAGCAAGGTTGAAGCAATATCCAAGCTTCCTCCACCGAGATCCGTGATGGGGGTGCGAAGCTTCCTCGGGCACGTGGGATATTACCGAAGATTCATCAAGGACTTCTCAAAGATTTCCAAACCGCTGTCCAATCTTCTGGTAAAAGACGTTGAATTTGTTTTCTCTAACGATTGTCTAAGTGCTTTTCAGGCCCTTAAAACGCTTTAATTTCACCATCTATCCTTCAAGCGCCAGAATGGGGTTTACCTTTTGAGCTGATGTGCGATGCAAGCGACTACGCGGTTGGGGCAATCCTGAGGCAAAAGAAAGACAAAAAGCACCATGTGATTTGCTACGCTAGTCGCACGTTGGACGAGGCTCAAGTAAACTACACAACAACTGAGAAGGAGATGCTAGCGACCGTCTTCGTGTTTGATAAATTCAGGTCGTATCTCGTTGGAGCTAAGGTCAAAGTATACACAGATCACGGGGCTATAAAATACTTAATGCAAAAGAAAAACGCAAAGCCCAGACTGTTGAGGTGGGCCTTGCTGCTCCAAGAATTCGACCATGAAATTATCGACAAGAAGGGCGCAGAGAATGTGGTCGCAGACCACCTATCAAGGATCATGACTGAGAGAGAGAGAGAGAGCCTCCAATCAACGACGATTACGCTGACGAGGCTCTGATGTTGGCAGAAGCTCAAGAAGAAAGTTTACCCTGGTTTGCAGACATCTGCAATTATCTTGCCTACGGAGAACTGCCTCCTGACATCACGTACAATCAGAAAAAGAAGCTATTCGCGGACGTCAAAAACTACTACTGGGATGATCCTCTCCTGTTCAGAAGATGTGCTGACAACTTATACAGGCGGTGCATCCCAGAGGAAGAAACCGCAGACATCCTGAAAGAATGCCACGCCTCCCCCTACGGTGGACACCTGGGTAGAGAGAGAACAGTTGCAAAAGTGCTACAGTCAGGTTTCTACTGGCCCACCTTGTTTAAAGACGCTGCACAATTTGTGAAGGTTTGCAAGGAGTGCCAGTTTACAGGAAACATAGGGCAGAGGGATGAAATGCCAATGGCAAGTTGGATCGAAGTAGAAATATTTGACGTGTGGGGAATCGACTACATGGGTCCGTTTCCCCCATCTCGGGGGTATCAATACATATTCGTGGCAGTAGATTATGTATCGAAGTGGGTGGAAGCGGTAGCCACCCAAACCTGCGATGCCAAGTCAGTTATCAAGCTCTTCGAGAAGACCATCTTCCCTCGTTTCGGTGTACCGCACACTGTGATAAGCGACGGAGGGTCGCACTTTGGAGAAAGACAGTTTGAAGCACTTCTGCGCAAGTACGGAGTGAGGCACAAGATCGCTACACCCTACCACCCACAGACGTCAGGGCAGGTGGAGGTCTCCAATAGGCAAATCAAGCAGATCTTGGAGAAAACTGTCAATCGAACGAGGAAAGACTGGTCCATGAAGCTTGACGATGCACTTTGGGCCTACTGTACTGCTTACAAAACACCCATTGGAACCACCCCCTACTGTCTCATCTACGGAAAGTCTTGCCTCCTGCCTTTGGAGTTGGAACAAAAGGCCCTTTGGGCAATCAAGTTCCTAAATATGGACCTCGACAAAGCAGGAGAAAAAAGGTTTTTGCAGCTTCAAGAGCTCGAAGAGCTGAGAATGAACGCCTACGAAAATGCAAAAATCTACAAACAGAGGACAAAATTGTGGCACGATGCCCACCTTAGGAGAAAAGATGTAAGCGAAGGGGATAAGGTCTTGTTATTCAAGTCCTCTATTCGTCTTTTCCCTGGAAAGTTACAAACGAGGTGGTCTGGACCATTCATAGTGTCGAAAATATACCAATCAGGAATGATGTAGGTCTATGATAAAGACGACCCGACCAAGGTCTTTCAAGTAAATGGGCACAGGGTAAAAAGGTTCTATGAAGATGAAGCGTTTGTCAAGAGAGAAGAGATCAGTCTGCAAGATATGGGTACAGTCGAGAGCTGAACAAGATGATCCTACACCGTTCGAGCTGGCAACACAAACTTCAGTGCTCCTCGGGAGGCAGCCCGAGTTCTTCTTTCTTTCATAGAATAGGTTGCATTTTTCTTATAACAAGTAAAAACAAACTTTATGAGTTGTAATAAGGCCCGAGTCAGTGCATGCGCCGAGCGTGCCGGCTCTTCTATTTTATGGGTTGTCGCTGGATTTTACGAGTTTTGAGGGGAATGCTTTCTGAGGTCGGGGACTTAACCCTAAACCGATGATGGTTTTCGGCCGCCTGTTTTAAGCCGTGTCGGGCAGAAGCTCAGCTGGTGCGCAGTCACGCTTGTATCGGGCCGGAGTTTCTTGGGTGCCGCAAGCGCCGCGACGGTTGGCATCCCTGAGCGACAGCCGTTTCATGCATAGGGAGTAAATGCCCTTGATTTGACTGACGGGACCGTCGTCTCAGGAACGACATGTCGACGCGCGCACCCAGGTCTGCCCGATTTGCCCCCAGCCGAGTTTGCTATATATAACAATGTGGGCTCAACGTGTCAGGGTGCCTCACTTCTCTTTTCAGCCACCTGTAACACATGCAGTGATCCACCTTTGCTCGTGTGTCGGCCATCTTGCCTTCACCCTTATATCGGGTAATGGCTCCTATGAGCAAAGGTATCTCCCGACAAGCTTATCGCCCGACACGAGTTTTCATATCGCGTTGCTTATCGGTTTTACGAGCCTTGCTGATTTTTGCATCGCCCAACGCAGTTAGGCACGAGGTAACGGCCGATAGTGCTCGCCCGATACACCATATCAGGTGACACATTTTCTTTTGTACAATCCTATCGGGCAGTTGCTTTTTGGCAGTCTTATTGCCCGATATACCCCTATCGGGCAGTTTGCCATGCCGCACATTCCTCGTGTCGCCCGATTTTGTATCGACTTGAGTTTTCTTTTGACGGACGATACCCAGAGCTTAAAATAAGTTTATCGAGCTTCTATCTAACATATAAATGGTCAATGATCTTGATAACAGGAAGAATGGCGGCCGCAGCTGAAGCGACAACTGTCGCGCAGAAACATAGAAATCCCAAGGCAGCTAGCCGTCGACTACCGCAGATAGAGAGCGGGAGAATTTTTCTTGATATGGTAGCCTCAGAGGAAGGTCACTCTCTTATAATAGTCTGTCTTCTGCGATGGTTTAGGACCATCTACAGAGACAACACGAGTCTTTTGCGGGTGACTTCCGGATGGAATCTGGGCATTCTAGTTCCATCTTCTTGAGGAGGAAGCAGCTACAAGTGTTTTCAAGAGCTCTCAAGCTTCCATCTTGAGAGCTTTGAGCTTGTTCTGGCTGTTTCCAAATGAGAAAAGAAGGAGGCTACAGCAAAGAAGCATATTGCAACTTCTCCAAGGCACAGGCGAACCCGCTAGTTAACCTTCACTGAGCTAACATGAACTCACCCTATTTTCTTTGCTACTCTGGGACAGAGTGCGGAGTAAGTTTGGGGGGTACCCATGTGCCAGTGAAGGAGGTATAAAAATTCTCTTGTGCCATTTTGTTCTCCTCCTATATCATGTATTTGTACCCTTGCTCATATAAAAATTTTGAAAATTTTTGCTTATTTTGTTCCCATGCATATGTACAAAGTGTATATTAGTAAAAACCTGATGCAACTGCTTGCAAAGTTAGTTTTCTTTGTGCTTAAAGAGATACAAGTTCCGATATATCTTTCTGATAATGCTGCTTCAAACGAACAGAAGATTATGTTTTTCCACGCCAAAAATTTCGAAAAATATAATACTCTCGCAAACAGCTAAGAGACGAGTATGGAGAAGGAAAAAGCTGCCCAAATAGCAGAAATCTCTTTGTTTCCCCTTTACCCAATGAAAATCCCAAAAAGAGAGAGAAGCCTTATGAGTGTGAATAAAAGCATGAGAGTTGTTCCCAATAAAAGAAAAGAATATATATATATATACCTACTTGTTTTCCAAAAGTACCCATCTTTAGGCATGGTAGATCCGGGGCAGTGGTACGTAGGATGTGAAATCACTGCTCTAAAGCCAACTGGCTTGGACTGCAGGGACCACTTGCCCGCTAACGAACCCTTACCTGGATGGACTGATGGAAAACAAAGATGAAAAACTTGAAAAGCCTTAGCCTACCCTTTACACAACTTTCTACCCCAAAAATAAAGCTGTTTGGTGTGTAAGCTAACTTCAGAATCATACACTAAAGTCTCACTGAAGCTGTAGGAAAAAACTTCTACTAAGGCTGGAAACACAAGGTCTTTTGTTCGTAATGAGACAACATTATCTCTAAAGGCATTACTATACTTGCTTTACCTCTTGGCCTGAAAGATGTACCAAACAAGAAGAAGCATCACAAAATAAAGTTTAAATATTGAGTGAGGACAATCAAAATGCTAAGTTTGGGGGAGTTGATAACACCAATTTTTGTGATATTTTAGACTGTTTTTCTGTTATCAAAACTGCCATTTTTAGCTATTTTCCTCTCTTTTATATGCACTTTCGCAATAATTGGTCAAGCAATGCTCCTAATCCCATATTTCCATCTTTTGCAGAGTTTCCCCTCATTTTGGTGCAATAAGGCCGTCCCAACCCACAAAATAAGTCCAAGTCTGCACCGGCCTTCTTGACGCCCGATACACGCCCCACCCGGTAGGGTGGAACGACACCACGATTCGCGACAAGGGGGTGCCGCGCAAGGAGGAACTGACGAATGACACGCCTCTTACCTGACAGGGAGCCATAGTCACCATGACAACCCAAGTATGTCGGGCGACACAGCCACCCACCGATAGGCGCCGTTGCCCGTCACGTGACCAACGTCCGACAACCCTGCACTGAGCGATATGAGTATCGCCCGTCCACCGACCCACAAATAAGGAGGACACATGGCGCTTCAAGCACCATAAGTTCCCCCACTCTCCGACTATAAATAAGAGCTACAGGAAGCTGAAAAGACAGTTCAGACAGTTCAGACAGTTGGGAACTTGAGCTATCTTCGAGGAGAATCGCGAGAGCAGACGTATCGTGCCCCAGTGCTCGTATCGGGCGACACTAGGTGAGCTCTTCCTCATCCTGAGAGGGAGGGGACTGGTTCACCTAGGACTGTACTGGGCGACACTGAGGGCCGATATCGGCCGATGTAGATACGCGACACGAGTGCCCGACAGTAGAACGTGTGGCTCCATGCCCGACGCGATATCGAACCCGATACGCTTCGCCCGTCATACGTGCCGCCCGAGAGGGTCTACCGCCCGACATGAGCGTATCGTCCAGGATCCTTGAGCAATACAGTTGCCCGTCAGGCGTGCCGCTTGAGAGGGTGTGCCGCCCGACACGGCTGTATCGGGCTAGGCCCCTGACTGATATCGGGCTGGAGAGTCGTAGTAGTCTGTCGTCCTTCTACATCAAGAAGGCGACACCTATCTTTACTTTCTGTCATTTAATGCCTTACTTATGCATTGTAATTAAGACCCTTTATTCGTCTATGGAAATAGAAGATGCTTAATTACTTGCTGCTCTGTGCTTGGTACAATCTATTGGATGACTGCTATGTTTGATATTTGAACTCTAGCTTGCATGTTTGGATCACGTTTCGCTTAGCTACCAAATCATGTTTTCCCGTCGCAACAACTTCGAGAGTTGTGTTGTGGCTCTAGTGTTTGGTCCGATTCTGGAGTACGAGAGTGCCTGGAACGGAGTTGCTTTAGTGACCTTTCCACTCTAATTTTAGTCCAGTGACCTTGAGAGGGGCGCTGATGCCTTGTTAGAGGTACCCGCTTCGAGAGGAGGGGTACAAGACTGGTTCTACCGCCGCTTGTTTTACCGCAATTTTATCCTTCGTACCTCGCTTTAGCTCGAGCAATATCTTTCTATTTCTGTTGCATGAAAACCCCTAAAAACTGCTAAATGACTAAAACCTTAAGTCTTTCTAGTAACTCCACTTGGAGATAGTTTTCTTGTTTTGTTCGTGACACCTTACTGCTTCCCTCTTGGGAATTTATCATCTTTTTACACCTGCCGGAGTGTAGTGTGTCGATTCTGGGTTCTCAACACTACCACCCTTGTCCCTGTGTTCGACCCCGTATATCTACTTCGACCCCGTAAACAAAGTTGTGGGGGCCTAGAAGGATTCAGGTTTATAAATGTAAAAGCTCGACTACCTCAAATCCGCCTCCAATTTTAGTACGCGCGATTTAGGCCGGTTAGGCACCCCTCTTGAGTACCCAAGACACATGGTCATAGTTTTATGAATGCTATTTTATGTGCCATTGAACCTTATGAAGCAATCTCATTGTAGAATGAGGTAGTTTGATTATTAATATTAAGCTCCTACATTACACGTGAAGAACTTGACAATAAGTCACATAGTAGTGAATTTTGTGTGGATGGTACAATCCTAATGAGTTTAGAGGAAAAGTAAAAGAGATAGTCATTTTATTTAGTTAGTTTATCTAGTCAAGACATTTATTTCACTCAAATTAGTCAAGTTCAGTTAGTTAGAAGTTAGTGAATTTGTCAAGTTTAAATAAAAAATAATCAAAGAAAAACATATTAGTAGCTCACATTGTAGTTCCAACTTTATTTTATAGGCATGTAACTTTAGTTAAATGCTTTATTGCTTTTTCTTCTCTATTCCATTGATTATTAATATTTTTTCCTCTTCAAGTTCTTTAGACTGTTATGTAGAAGTATGATTCTGTGGAATGTAGATCACCCTTCTAATGAATTGTTTTTTTAAGGTTACGCTGATCTTGTAAAGATCTAAATGTATGCCAAAAGTTCCTTTTTTCTCCACCACATTGCTTTAAATAACTATAATACTCATTCCTCTTTCCTTGATCTCTTCAGAAACCCCTTGAATTTCTTTGTTTTACATCTCACTAACTAGGTTGGACAACTTTCAAATCTTTTTTCCCCTTGTGAGTTCTTTAGTTGTTATTTTGCTAGTAAGTCAGCCATCACATTGGCGCTCATTCTTCTGAAGTCCTTTTACTTCAAAAGTTATAGAAGTCTAGATTAGTCGATCCTGATCTATATATCCAAGTGATATGTAAAAGTGTTGGAAAATGTTGTGATATTATTTCTTTATGACTATATATATAACAATCATTTGTATATATATATATATTAAACATAGTACAAATGTTTTAGTTTCTTAATCAAGAATACCGATTCTTCACTTTATGTGTAAATGGTTCAATAATTTTTGTTTGATGTACTCAATAATTTTTTAAAGATAAAACTAAAAAACGTGAATAGGAAAGGTTAGTTATGCTCAGTCTCAATTTCTGCCCTTATTCTATGACCAATTTGTGACTATGAAATAATGGTGTAACAAGTAGATTGATATTTGTATTTTTTATGAATTAACAAATATCCAATCTAAAAATGAAATTAGAGCTCACTTTTATGTGATACCTCATAATATCATCCCCCGATTATACAGTGGGTTTTTGGTTGTTAAGGCTTACTAAATGATATTGGGTAAACATGCTTGTAGGAGAAGGGAAAGATGAATAGATAACATCCTAACTTCTCAATGAAAATAAAGGTTTGGTATGTTGCTCACAGACGTAAACAACCCCATGACTTTGTTTGAGTAAAATGTACCAATAATATGATTATCTTTGTATATGATCTATATAACCATGTTTACAGGAGTAGTTTAGCTTCATATTTTGATGAAACCTTTATTGTCTTATCTTCTTATCAAATGTTTTATGACTAATATCCTCTTGAAATTGTTCGTGAACAAACATACATATTATATATGTTATACGCATGTGGATGAACTTTGAAACAAGAATGGACTTGGATCTTGTCACCTTAATAGTTCCTTGATCTTCTTTGAGTATCTAGCTGATTCAATGAACAAAGGAATTTGGATTGTCTCACCAATTTCTAAGATGAATTATTTTTGATATCCTTCTTGATTATGTCATTTTTTGAACAAAGGATGCTATTTTTTGATAAATTATATGGCATTAAAATAGGAACAAATGTAATCACAACGCCAAGACCAAATTGCATGGTAGCAAAGTCAACATCACATGTATTTGTGTTTAGGTACAAGAAGTACCATAAACTAGAAAATGTAGTGAGAGTAGGAACGAAAAATGATGTAAAGAGTTCATACGAGGGAGACACCCCATAACAAACCTTTGAGAAGAAAGTGACACTGAAATAAAGCCATATGAGTGAGTAGATAGTAGATAGTCTATAGATGAATCAAGGTTGTTTTAGTCTTTATCTTTTGCTTCAAGGATTTCCTCTAGAGGGTATGATTTGTGACAAATGTTATTGTCTTAAATATGAATAATTTGAGTGACTTTGACCTCCTGAATTACAAATTTTGTCCCTATATCAACTTTAGGTAGAAACAATTTTGAAATATTAGATTTTGATATTAACATGAATATGTTCAATAGTGGTAGTTTGATTGTGAAATAGTACTATGTTTCTTTCTTTCCATACATCCCAAAGTTAAAGCAGACAAGAATATTGGACTTTTTAGAAGTGTTTTTATTGTATTTTTATTTTTGATATGATGCATTTTCTTGAGTATAATCTCTTTGATATTCCATTGTGTGTGAAAATAATGTTTCTAGATCTTATCTACAAGCTCACAAATGAAGAACATATGCTCTATAGATTCATGTGATGATCTACACATGAGACAAATGGTGGGTCCCAAAAGCCCAAATTAAGTCTTATTTTCACTGATGAGAATTTTGTTGTCCTATGAGCCTGATGGGAGTTTTGTATTTTGGGAGGTTCTTCCAATATTTGTGATCGTAATTTGTTTCTATACCTGGATGTATGAAAAAGTGATATGCTTGTTTAGATGCATATTTGTTTTCACTTCCATATTGTTCAATTACTGCTATGCTTGGACAAAAGGGAAAGTAATGTACTCAATGTACTATTGGAGAAAAGTCCAAATGGTGTCTTTCAAACCAATTTGGTCTATGCAAGAGATAAGGCGTAGAGCTATGTCAGTGGTAACATTTTTGAATCTAGATGGAATGTCAATGTTAAGTTCCATTTTAATATTAAAGTTTCTATTATTCCATGGATCACTCTAGAATTTATTGAATCTAGATGAGTGCAGTTGCATATGCATACTTTTTTGTATGATATGTGTGGTTTTATAAAGATATTTCTAGGGAGGGGATGCTATTATTTGTTTGATGTTTTTCCTTGGATTTCTATTTTTTAGTATTTATAAACAACATAGGTTCACCAAATAGTTTTTTAGTGTATAAGGATAAATGGTTTTGTGTATAAGAAATTCTGTTTCATCTGCGAATCGAGGGTGCAAATGGAAGTGTTGAAATGAAGAAGTGCATGCTGTATGTAAATGGAGTGGGCATGAAGAGTTGATAGAGAGATGGTGTTTGTTTTCCCTAGTTCGACCATGATATCAAATTTGAGAGGATCAAACATATCACAAAACCTCTTTGTGAGGGGATCTGAGGATGTTGGCAGGGTGTTTATTTGGTAAGTTAAAAGGACCAAGGACACTTCCTTGTTGTATAGAGTGGTTAATTAGGGTGGAGATAAGGTTTGAGTTTCTATGGGGTGGGGTTAAGGGATGGGATTTCCTTTGGAGGTGTGGGTATTAAGATCAAATGGGTGAGTGTTGTTGGAAGATTTAGAGAATGTTTAAAGAGGGAGGGTCTATCCTGCCTAACCCATAAGTCTACTTTGTTGGAGATAAAAGAACAAGTTGAGTCAAGGTTTTGGTTTCTTGTTCCTCTCCATGGGGATTTACTAAGTAGTAGGGTGGTTGGTTTTGTCTAAGAAAATGTTGGGTTGATCATGTGGTTATCCCACCTAGAGCTTGATGGGGTAAACGATCTCCCCAATTTTGATATTGAGGGAGCCAGAAGATGGATATCATGAGTGATTGAAAAGAAGCAAAATGTTATAATGTAGTTTGTAGGGTGTGAAGTTTTGGGGCTGATAAATTGTAGAGAGATACTGATGGTACTTGTAATACAACAAAAGACCTCCACGTCCCAGAGATGAGGAGGCATATCAGTGATATATACCCATACATATCCTCCATATGAGAAGATTCAACCACAAGGTCAAGGGTTTACTAAAAATGTGAGCTTGGACAAAGTTGTATCCACAAGGAATGGTGATGGTGAGACCAACAAGGTGATTGAGTTTGGTGCCTTATGACAAGTATAAAGAATTGTTGAAGAAAAAAAAATTAGGTCATTGGATGGCGCATTTAGGATTGAGAATGCCAAGAGATCTAGTGGCATCCAAGATGTTAACTTGGTTTTTATCAATATTGTTCTGGATGGTAAGTAGGAGGCTACAACCAATAGTAACTTTAATAAGTCTCATTGAGTTGACATGGGGGTGACAATGGTTTCTTCACATTGTATGTGGGCTTGATTATCCATACTGGAGGATGGAGAAGGGATGGTGGAGGAGTACGAGGAGGTGTAGATTGGTACACATTATCGATGGATTGGGGGAGAAAGGATACTCGAGTAGGCTAGTTTTCATAGAATTAGATTGGGAGTGGAGTTTTATCTTGGATCCCCTTAGGTCAGTGGGATTGGGTGGGTAGGGGATATATGCATGGGGACTGGATGGGTATTTGTAGCATGGGGAGGTGGTATGAATTTTGCATGGATTTTTTTTAATAATAGAGAAGGGGTTTCATGTTAATAGTGGAAGGGTGCTTTTTTGTGTTGACAAGGAATAAAACTTGTAAGTTTTTTACAAGAAAGGGGAGAAGAAGCTTTTTCATGTCTTAAAATGGTTATTTTTCACACTATTGAATTTCATATCTTGAAAACTCACAAATATGTGATACAAGTATATGGTCTTGTAGTAATCAATTATGTTGTTAGAGTGTGAATCCTAAGTGAGGATTGAGGGTTAGGACATTGTTAGAGTAGTGACCAATAACCTTACAAGCATAATAATGAGTAGGTTATTGATAGTTGTAGTTCTTGTGACATAAATGATTACATCAATGGCATAAGAAAATAAGTCTATTTTTTCGTATTCAACATATCCTTGTATGGTATAGACACATTCCACATTTGATAGTGATCACATACTATACACAACCATCCTAAAGTGCATACTTCTATGAGGGATAAATTTCAACACTCAGCTGCTCATATAAACAATTTCTCACCTAAAGAAAGAAGAACATATAGAGATGGGTTATGTATAAGTTAATGATCAAGAATAGACACAACATAAAGAAATAATTAATGAGTCATCATAACCCACAACAGAATAGGGGCTGATCAAGGAGTAGGATATAGATAATGGAAAATTGCAAGATATATTCCAAACTAGATATTAATGACCCATACATTTAGTAAGCACCTCCATGAAAATCCAATGCATCACAACAACAATTTTGTAGAGTGTTGTGACTCGATGAAATTTATGGAGGTGACGAACACCATTATATACTTCATGTTGTTGCAATTTTCTCTCATGGACAAGGAAAAAACATGGTACATTGGTTTGGATCTGAACTCCATAGAATCCTAGGATAGATGATAGACCAATTTTTAGAACAATACTTCATGGTAGAAAAGTGAACATAATTGGTAGAGAAAATCATTACTTCACATAAGATATGAAGATTCCTATTTTGAAGCCTAGTTTCAATGCTATGTTAAGGAATTTTCCTCACCATTGGTTCGAGATATGTGACTGAGGAATTTTTCCTAGTGGAATGCAAATTATAGTGGTGTTTTTAGATTCTACATGGGGAGGATTCTTTTTAATATTTTTTGAAAATTACCAAAATATTTTGAAGTGCATGGCCATGCATCAATCATGGGAAGGTGAGAGGTGGATGTATAAGTGATCTAGAACTCAAAGATATTTTAGAGCTCAAATATCACCTCAATAGTATGACAAAGCAACCGAAGGCCATGCATGCCAACTCTACACCACCTACAGATGAAGACACAATGTATATGGGAAATTAATATTGACATAACATATAAGGAAATTCTAGACAAGAGGTCCCAATTGACTAGACAGACAAGAGGATATGTAGAAAATATATGTAGAAGAATAAATCATATTTGACGTGATTATCCTGGATATGTAGAATCAAGGAGAAAATATGTACAATCTAGAGTTGCATATGAAGAATCTTTTACAATTTGTTCCATGGCCTCAACCATACTAGATATACATATACACATGAAGCATTATCCATATATGTCACATGTAAAAGCATCAGAATGCCACTAAAACTTAATTTAATTAAAACACCATTTACAAACTCTGCCGCCTGGACTTGAGAGTACATGGATGACTCTAGAACACAGTATGCATCTAACAACATTCTCAATGGTTCATCACTGCAACTCCTCCTTGCTTTCACGGGTCTGTTGTCATTGCTACCGGTTACCTAAAAAGTTGTGTCAAACCACATGGGTGAGACCCATGTCCAAGCAAGAGATATAACCTCCAACAACATTTATTGAATACATGAATTTAACCAACCAACAGTCTAGGAAGATTAGACATGTATAAGATATAGGCATAGTAGCAGTGATGGTTAACAAGACACCCAAAGAAGTAGATAACAATTATCATCATTAGCCTAACTATCATCATTTACCTTGTCAATAATATAAGCAATTTAGTAGCATATGCCTAACTAGCACAAGCAAATCTAGTAGCATATCATCTCTATTATCATGAACAAGTCAGACAACATAATCATAGATAACAACATTAGCATCTTTAATAGGTTGAACAGATCAACATCATAAGTATGGCTAACAACATAAGCACAATTATCAACATAAGCACAAATAGAAGTATATGCATCTCTAATTACAGAGGCATGACTTACAATATAGGTATAGCTAGTAGCTTGTAATAATCATCAACATAAGCTTGGCTACTATATGTAAACATCTACAACACGAGCATATCTACAACATAGCATGTCTACTATATTTAATGCAATAAACATCATCTCTATGTATAAGAGACCAAACAAGGGTTATCATCCAATGTGAAGTGTTGCGTATAACCCTACATGGGTGTATTATATCTTTTATTAAGCCATGGGGAGTTTGAGCCGTACCACCCAAAGTCCATCTAACCACCGCTTGGTCGCAACCAGTTCCATATAAGATTTAGGAATATCTAGACTCCAAGACCTTATCCATACTCGGTCAGTACGAGTCTGCACCGTAGTGACATATAGTTAATCTGAAAAACAATGACATATACTCTTGTAACTAGCCCCCCTTGGTATAGGTCATAACGCTAGCAACTAGGGTATTCAAACCCATTCACTAAGGAACAATCACAGTTATCCTTCAATCACATCATATAATAATCACCAAGACCCAACCATAGTCATTCTAAAAAAGAGATCTAGGTATGACCACAACCATCCTCTTGAAACACTTGGTGTCAAGATGACAAGCACCCCACATACTCAACTATATGCGCTCTGCGTTTCTCTTAGGAAGACTCATTTCACCATCCAGCAAATTTTGATAGTGAAGATGGTTCTATGGTACATGGCACTACATGATTAGAGGTTCACTTGATTAGTTATTGCCAATTGGGTGAATTAAGGCTGCATCAAACAAAAGGACATACAAACCCTAATTCTTCTCTATCAAACATTAACCTATAACAACTTCAGAAGATATAAAACATATGAAACTTATTGTTCCTCATCCCATCATCACATGATACTATTCACTTTCCATTCATGAGACTACAATTGTCATCTGATGCACGTCATTGTACACGCAAAAATCACTAGGAAAAGTCCTAGAGTTTAACCTTCTAACCCGGTTGTCAACTTATTGTGAATAACAAGTCAACTTAGTATAGATAGGTATCGATCCAAGGGACGGCAAAAAAGAAAAGTTTAAATCCAAATCCGATCAGAAGTACAAGAATTAAATCCCGATTCGAGAGAGTTGTTAATACTAAGAAAAAAAATTAAAGTGCTGAAATAAAATTTAACTAATCAAGAAATAAAGATATGGGGTCCGGAAGATCACCACCAAAACCACGTTCTTATTCAACTAATCAAATTCTAAACTCCAAGGATCAAATTAGGACCTTGTGGTTACATGTCCTTACGGACAAACTCACAAGGGTCGGACTTCCTGAGAACCTGTTGGTCCCGACGTTCACAGATTATTGCCCAACTGTCCAACATGCCATTATCCACGATCATATAAAAAAGCATGTGAATTCAAACTGGCGTTCAAACCCAAGGCTCAGGTGGTCGCGTCACCAAGGATTATAACAAGAATAATATTAAAAATACGAAAATATGATAATCGTAATTAAGGGACTATTGTTTCATTCTTACAGAGATCCACAGTCATATCACTCCATAAGAATATATCAGATCATCCAAATAATCACGCATAAACAGAGAGAAGATATTTGTTCGATGGAGGAATATAATTGATCATATTGAATAGAACCGGGCTAAGGGGATACTCTCATGCCCCAGAGAGATTTATTCAGACATAAAAAGACCAGAAGAAACAAAAACGAAAATGAGATCCAACATTATACAAGATGTGGTCTACAACTAAAAATTAGATGAAATGGAATGAAGAATGGAATGCTTTTACAAGTGAAGAGTCTCTCATTTTATAGGAGGGGGAGGGGGTAGGCCGCCCTCAAAAGAGGGGTAAAAAGAGAGGGAGACCAATTTTTGAATTTTCTGGATCTAGTCAAATCGAAAGTTGATTGTCTTTAATTATCTTGACCATGTAACTCCCTTTAATACAGAGTCTCGTAGTAGCAATTTAGAATATATTTATCTCCCGTGAAAAGTACAAAAGAGGTCCAAATAATAGAATTTTATTTTAGTAAATTAAATTACCTTTTCAATGAATACTTGTACACTCAATTTGGAGTTCGAATGCAAGAGTTATGTCACTTTTGGTGGAGGGTATATATGAATTTCAGGACTACTGCAAATTGTGTAATTTTTCCTACAAAACCCAAGAAAATAGAATTAAAACTCCAATTAAAGAGAAAAATATAAAATAACACAATTAATTATGAAACTAATAGAATAAATAACAAAATAATACTAAACAAATATTAAAGATATATAAATAAAAGGGATAAATATACATTTATCAAAATACCCCGGACTTGAATCTTTGTTTGTCCTCAAACAAATAAAATCACAAATTATTCCAATTTATACTAACAACATGTCTATCCTCACCCTTGTAACATCACTGTATTCTTTACCTCCAAATTTGTCCAAGCAACCCAATCTCCTAAAACCACAAAACACAAAATTCTATATTCCCTATTTAAAACAAATATCATATCTTGGTTCTAAATCAAGATTTTGTAGAAAAACATGCTTCATCTTACTTTTGCTTTGACACTCTCATTTTTTATAAATGTATTTTTTTTTGAGTTGTTGCACAAGAACAAGATGAAATTAGGGGGTGTGAAAACAAAGAAGGAAGTGATGAATTTTTTTTATTCCTCCTCTATTCGACTTGGGATTTAGATTTGTGGAGTTGTGGCTACATTGGTCACAATTTTTTTCATGTGCACTTTTGGCATCTTTTGATGGTACACCCCTTTGTGGGGTATGTAATTTTTTTTATAGGAAGCATGCCACCCCGGACTTGATTTTTGTCTGGTGGTGATTCTTTGCTTCTCTTTTTATTTAGAGAGAAAATAAGGGGGAAACAAAAGGTGTCCTTATGCCTATAACTTCACATATTTATTTTCTCCTTTTTTTTAAAGTGTCATTACATCAGAAAGAACATTCATGTCAATCACATTATATAAGATTTATATCAAGTTAATCAACGTTTAAAAATAGAGAAAATTTGTGTTTGGTTTTGATTGATTCCATACGGTTTGCCAACTTTTCCAAGGAGTGATGCTATTTTGGGATCCTGGGTGACATGGTGGTTTCAGACATGGCAATTTGTAACAATTTTTTGTAAAAGATTTACTAAACTCAAAGGGGTACAATGATAAACATCTATTCATATTAGTTGAATAGATAAAGGCCATTTTGCAACAAAAGAAATAAAAACATGGCCGAATAGATAATGGCCATGAACAAAGCAACTATATGCAAAACAAAAAAAAGTAGAAATAATGCAAGAATAAAAAAGATAAGGGGGTGGAATAGAAACATACCACCCACCTCCACCCCAGACTTAGCTTTTTGCTCATCCCGAGCAAAATCGAAACCCGAGATGGAGGGAAGAGAAGAGCGAGTATTTCCAGGTGGCCCGGGTAGCTAAAAAAATGTCCAGCTAAAGGGGATGTGTATGAGGGCTGGGATCTTTATCTGAGGAGCTTCATAATGTACCCTATGATAGGGTAATTTTAGAAGCTTAGTGGGGTGCTCATATTTTCTTTCACCTTGCATTCCCTCCAATAATATCCATAGATCTTCCTTCGATAGCAAGGGAAGTGTTGAAGATGGATGTGGATTGGGGGGGGGGGTTGACGGGTACCCGACCAGTAATGCCAGTGGAGCATGATGAACTGAGTGAGGTGGAGGATCTGGTTTAGGTTTTCCACCATCATGATGACTTGCATATGGGAGAATTGATGCTAATACAAAAATTTTAAAATCATTTACAAAAGTGTTTTGTTTCTCCTTAAAATTAATGCCATCAACATTGGGTTTGGTAAGTTTCATTGTTGATGTAACATATGTCTCTAATTTTTTTGTATAAGGGTTCCCCAAATATTTAGGAGGGATGATGATGTCTTCTTTGCAAACAACATAAGGGGGTGTGTGGGCTTCTTCCAATGGTGGTATCTCCCCTTCTAGATCAGCCATGTGTGGGATGGAAATTGGCTGTGATGACTCAGGAAGAATAAAAAAGGGGGTTAGATTCTCATTATCCAAAATAGACTCAAAAGAAGGGTATTGGTCTATGGTATCATTCAGATTGATGTTGAGGATGGGAGGAGTTGTTGGATCTTAATAATGACTCTCCTTCTTTGACATTTCATATTCAAGTAATAGAGTCTCTAAAGGAAAGATAGGGATACCAACGTACTCATCACACACAAAATATGGCTCCATGGTTTGTGCTATTTCTTCAGGATTCGACATATATGACACAAAATAAAAATCATCATCGTCGTTGTCAGGAAGAACCATCTTGGGTTGCTCAAGCTCTATAGGAGGAGTTTGTGATTGATCCTCTAGTAAGGTAGCTAACATGGCTTGACTGGATTCAAGTTTTGCTTGTCCTTCTGCTACCATCTTTTCTAGGGCCTTAAGTATCTCTTCCAGTTCAAGATTAATTTGCATTTTACCATAGGATTTATACACCCCAAAATTTTGGTCATACTCGCCACACTCCCCATAGTGTCCTTGGCCATAGTACTCCTCATATTGTTTTGGGTGGCATTGGTCCTCATAATAATCTCCAGAAGATGGTGGATTGTAATTTCCATTGTGTCCATCTTGGTAGGAAGATTCAATATTATAAGGTGTCACCAAATCATGAGGAAACATATTTGAATGATTTATATTTTGGGTTTGGGCTTCTAGCAGGGCGGTTAAGAAGGCTTGGCTGGCTTTTAGTTTTGTTTCTCCTTCTACTGCTATCTTCTCTAGGGCCCTAAGTCTCTCTTCTTGTTGAGGATTACATTGGGTTTCATAAACATGTTCATAACTCCCAAGGTTTTGTTGGTTACACCCCACAAAATTTTGTTGATCATACCCCCCATTAGAATATGGACAGTAAGGTTCCCCATAATGGTTCTAAAAAAATGTGGATTCACATTGTACCCACCAGGATGAAAGGGCGCACAATTAGAAGGGGTGCTGTCATAAGAATGGGTTAGAGTCGGGAAGGCAAGAGATGCATGGTGGTAAAGACCATAATAATAGCATTGTGGGGGATATTGGGATGCCCACTCCATTTGAAAAGAAAAGTTCCTGAAAATATGTCAATCAACGAATGAGAGAAGAAAGATTACGAGATAAAAGGTTAGTCAAAATTACAAAGAGAACTAAAAATTATAAATCTAAGAAATTATGAAATAACTAAAATTATAAAAAAAAGTAACTAGAAAGCAGTCTTGCTGGATTGGAAACTCAGCAGAAAGAGGAGATACACTTCCGGAATTGTGCTCGGAAGGCAAAAAGAAATTACAAAAATCTAAAAGAAATTATAAAAAAGACTGAAGTTATGAAAGTTAGAGAATATGAACAAGGATTATACAAGATATACAGGCAACCAGATCTGAAAAACAACTGTGCCGTCCCCAGAAACAGTGCCAAATTGATGTGCATCATTGTACATGCAACAATCACTAGGAAAAGTCCTAGAGTTTAACCTTCTAACCCAATTGTCAACTTATTGTGAATAACAAGTCAACTTAGTATAGATAGGTATCGATCCAATGGACGACAGAAAAGAAAAGTTGAAATCCAAATCTGATCACAAGTACAAGAATTAAATCCCGATTTGAGAGAGTTGTTAATAATAAGAACAAAAATAAAAGTATTGAAATAAAATTTAACTAATCAAGAAATAAAGATTTGGGGTCTGGAAGATCACCACCAAAACTACGTTCCTATTCAACTAATCAAATTCTAAACTCCAAGGATCAAATTAGGACCTTGTGGTTACATGTCCTTACAGACGAACTCACAAGGGTCGGACTTCCCATAAACCCGTTGGTCCCGACGTTCACGGATCATTTCCCTACCGTCCAACATACCATTATCCACAGTCATATCAAAAATCATGTGAATTCAAACTAGCATTCAAACCCAAGGCTCAGGTGGTCGCGTCACCAAGGATTATAACAAGAATAAGATTAAAAAGACAAACATATGATAATCGCAATTAAGGGACTATTGTTTCATTCTTACAGAGATCTACAGTCATATCACTCCATAAGAATATATCAGATCATCCAAATAACCACGTATAAACAGAGAGAAGACATTTGTTTGATGGAGGAATATAATTGATTATATTGAATAGAACCGAGCTAAGGGGCTACTCCCATGCCCCAGAGATATTTACTCAGACAAAACAAAACCAGAAGAAATGTAAACTAAAATGAGATCCAATATTATACAAGAAGTGGTCTACAACTAAAAATTAGATGAAATGGAATGAAGAATGGAATGCTTTTACAAGTGAAGAGTCCCTCCTTTTATAGGAGGGGGAGGGGGTAGGCTGCCCTCAAAAGAGAGGGAAGAAAGAGAGGGAGACCAATTTTTAAATTTTCTGGATCAAGTCAAATCGAAAGTTGATTGTCTTTAATTATCTTGACCATGCAACTCCCTTTAATGTAGATTCTCTCAGTAGTGATTTCGAACATATTTGTCTCCGGTGAAAAGCACAAAAGCGGTCCAAATAATAGGATTTTATTTTAGGAAATTAAATTCCCTTTCCTATGAATACTTGTACACTCAATTTGGAGTTCAAATGCAAGAGTTATGTCACTTTTGGTGGAGGGTATACATGAATTTCAAGACTACTGCAAATTGTATAATTTTCCTACAAAACCCAAGAAAATAGAATTAAAACTCCAATTAAAGAGAAAAATCTAAAATAACACAATTAATTATGAAAATAAGAGAATAAATAACAAAATAATCCTAAACAAATATCAATGATATATAAATAAAAAGGATAAATATACATTTATCATCATCATACTATCACAGGATATAAATCCATATCACAATATCACAAGGTATCAACCCTTGTCAACATAAGAGGATTCCACCTCATTCAGGGCTCAACCATTCACAAAGGTCATTAAGATCATCATATCATCCGCTGTAAGTTCATCATTATCTTCTCATGCCTTATAACAAGGCTCAACAAACATTACCATACTTGTAATACACAAGCTCAGCATGATATTGCATTTAAAGAACTAAAAGATTATCACAAGATAACATTGTAGGGTTATCTTAGTATATACGAGAATTCTTTCAATTATATCACATATAAGAAGGCTAGATATGATTGGCCACCATCACACTTGTAGTGTACAAGTTTAGCATAAGAAAGCATAAATAACAAAGCTTGGATGACCACCAATTAACACAATAAAATTACAATCATTTATTAGCAAGGATATTCCATCATTATATTAATCACTTAAGGAAGGTTAGCATGAGAGGGGGGAAGGGGATCCCCCCGCCTGAAGCCATTGGAAGCTTGGAATAGGCCTTTAGGTATCCCATTCACCAACACTGAGAAAGAGGTATATTTTACACATTGTTTCATAAGATTGAACCATCTCGTGGCAAACCCCATGGAATTCATGATGTCCCATAAGGAATCCCACACCACATTATCATACGCCTTGGCCAAATCCAACTTCATACAAGATTTTTTGGATTTGTTCTTGCAATTGAACTCCAGAAGGAACTTCCCTACAAGTAAAGCACTGTCCAATATTAGAATGCCCCTGGAAAAATGCAGATTGGTTAGGAGATATAATGCCAGGTAACACTTTCCTCAACCTTTTATCCAATAGCTCAGCAAAGATCTTATACAAGATCGAGCAGTAGATGATAGGCTTATAGCCAATAAGAGATAGCAGCATTTTCTTACTCAGGAATCAGCCTTAGGAAGGCATGATTGACCTTCCTCACCATAGTACCACCCATGAGGACCAGCGGATCGCCTTGCATAAATCATCCTTGAGGACCGGTCAAAAGGTCCGAAAGAACTTCCTATTAAAGCCATCGGGCACGAGGGCTTTAGAACTGCTAATAGAGAACACTGCATCCCTGATCTCCTCTTCATTAGTCGGTACACACAAAATATGGTTCATCTCCTCGGTCACCCTATGCTAAGCATCAAATGTTCTCCTTGAGGAACAATTCTGATTGTAGAGTTGTTTGAAAAACCTGACCGCCTCATCAGCCACTTCAATAGGACCTCTTGTCAGGGAACCATCCGCTTTCAACATAGAATGTATGCAACCACACATATGGTTCTTCCTCAACCTCCCTGTGATATACTCTAGTATTTTGATCCTTGTCTTTAATCCAGTCCATTATGCTCTGTTTCCAAAATAAGACTTCCTCAGCCTTCTCCATCTGACGTACTTTCTTAGGCACCTACTCCTCACCACAGATCAACAAGCAGTTGAGTGGATCAGATCTAACAGCTTTAGAGACCACCTCATATTTGGTAGAAGCCTTAGATAGTAGATTAAGAATATCACAAATATCCTTCAACCAACCTTTCAAATCAAGCTTGGTCAGCCTCAATTTTTTAGCCATCACAAAAATTGGGTTGCCAACCACTACATTGTCCCAACAATCCTTAACCACTTTGGAATAGCTTGGCCATTGAAGCCAATGGTTCAAGAAGTGTAAAGGTTTATTATACTATTTCACGTTGGTCAGACCTAGTGTCAACCAAGCGTGGTCACTATTAGGGTGACCACCAAGCAGAACTTTAGCCTTTAGAAACTCATTCAACCAGCAGACATTTTCCAAACATCTGTCAAGGTTGCAGGTGATTTCTGAAGGCTAGGCTTCTCCTGTTGTGCCATGTAGTAACCCCACCCATCATGTTGACCTCAACCAGATTGGTCGCATCTACAACAACAGTGAATCTGCTAAGAATAGAACCAGGAATGGGTTTACCCTCCATCTTCTCTTGTGCTTGTGGGACATGATTAAAGTCCCCATAAAAATCTGGGGTAGTTCCTATTTCAGTGGAACTCACAATCATCTCCCATATAGTCCCCCTACTAACTTCACAATTAAAGCAATGAACAACATTAATCACATAGTGGAACCTGCCTTTGTTGATGCAACTGAACACCATCAGCTGGTCTGTCGCAAAGATGCACTGAGTATCCCATATCTTCACCATTGTTATGCAATCATTGACCATGATGATTTATTTGGCACATCATAACAATGAGTTTAAGGTGTTTAAGATGGCTGGTATCCTTGTCCTTTCTCACCTTATATTTTTGAATGACGTGCTCCGCTTTGCTGCGGGTCATATGAGACATCTTAACAAGTTGAGACATATTCTTCTTAGCTTTGGTAATTATTCTGGGTTGTATATGAGTGAAATCAAGTCTAGGATCTTTCTATCTAGGTCTTGTGACTCCATATAGGTTAGGTTGAAAATATATATTGGCCTCGAGGAGGGTGTTTTTCCCACAAAATACCTTGGCATCCCTATCTCTCAGGGTCATGGTTCGAGTAGGGTCTATGACTCCATTTTGGATAGCCTTTGTGAAGCAGTGGATCGCTGGATGGGGATTCTCTATCTCTAGCAAGAAAGGCTGTTCTTGTTAGAACTATCTTGGTGGCTAAGGTTTCATTCTAGTGTAGGCAGACTAAACTGACAGTCTTCATCCTTGACAAGATCAGGGCGATCTGCAGCTCCTTCCTTGGGGGGGGGCAAGGCCCATGCGGTGGCATGGTCAACGATTTCCCAGCCTCTATAGTAAGGATGTCTCAACATACCAGACCCTCACGCCATTCCGTTATAGTGTACGAAGAGAAGAATCAATAATTTTATCACCAAGCCTTCTTCACCTTAGGTCCAATGGCTAAAGACAAGGTATGGGCAGACCTTGACTTCTACATTTGTGGGATGCTCGAGGGTGTGGAAATCTATGGTGAGGCACTGGGGTTTAGTGACTCAACACTATCTCCTGGTTGACGATCGTGGTAGCATGTTATCAGCTTGCCCTTAAATATTGGTTTATGATGGGCTGCAGGTTCCTTGGTTCCTCGTGCTCTGGAATAGGTTTCACTTGCCGAAATGGAGCTATTGTCTGTACATGTCCTCCTTAGGAGATTGCCTACATTCGACAGAATGAAGGAGTGGGGTCTGGCTGCACAGTACCATTGTTTACTCTATAAACGGGAGGAGGAATCTCACTTACACCTCTTGTGGGAGTGCCGCTTCCCTAAATATATTTGGTGTAGGGCCTCGTTGATGATGGGATGGGGTGACTCTCCCATGGATAATTTGGATGAATGTGTTCGTTGGATCCTGGAGAGAACTGCTTCCAACCATTCTCTACATTATTTTGCTGGCTTGTGATTATCGGCCATGGTGTTTTTTGTTTGGAAGGAGAGGAATACCAGGTTGCATACTAGTAGGGAAAGAGATAACACCATTGTTTTTTATGAGGTTATGAGTAAAGTGGTGGCTGCTTGTAAGGTCCAACCTCATACTTATAAGGGGTTGGATGTTAGGGTGTCTAAACATTAGGGACTTTTGTAGAGTTACCCCCTTTGTTGTCATATACGAGGCTTGTCTTGTTACCCCTATACCTTTTTGTGGAGTAATATTTTAACTTATCCAAAAAAAGGAAGGTTAGCATAAGTGATCACCATCATCTGTTAACATTAGATTAGATTCAACAAGATAAGTTAATTTAGTATTACAAATGAGTACTCATACCCAAACCCTAACTCATGACATCCCCATTGGATTACATATGCATTTGATGAAGCATCACCATCAAATCTCATACTATTCTCAAGTATGGATCCAAGCATAACTATAGGTATAACCATCAAGTTCTAGCATACTAGGGTTCAACCACAATAAGAGAGTACTCCATGATTCTATTCATCATTCAAGGGGCTGTTCATAATCAATTAACATCACTTGGTTATATTAGGTTAACTGTAACAATCTATATCCCATTGGGGTTGTATATCAACACAATACAGTTATTATCATTTCTATTCATATGAGGGAAAAGGTAAGACTACCTACATAAGGGAAAACCTCCATCAGTTTCAACATCATTCAAACCATACCAACATACTACAAGAATCAACCCAGAACCATTAAGTGTTGTGAAAGGTAAAACCGTTGGTTGTTTGCATAAGTAAAAACCTAGAACAAACCACCTACAAAGCCATCAAGATGTGACCTAGAAAGAGTCACCATTTAACCCTAAACATCATTTGTTTAATAACATAAAGGGTACCATTGGTTGTAGGCATAAAACCCACCATCAGTTGTATGTTTAAAACAAACCATCCATTTGTGAACAAATGAGATTCTTAAGTTGATAACACAAAGGAAACCATTGGATTCACATTAATAGAAATCACATATTATACTATAGGATTCAATTCAAGCCATTGGATGTTGAAGCGTTCAATCTCAACCATTGGGTCAAGTTCATCATTCAAAATTATTGATTAGAGTGCAGGTCTAACCCTTACTTCATTCGACCCAAGAAACCATCAGTTTGGGATTAAAAGAAGTAACATAGGAAAGCTAGATTCACCATAAGTTTTTGCTTATTATGTCACCATTGGTTGATGGGTCAACACTACCATCATCTATCTCCATCGAATATTGAGCTAATGTCACTATCGATTATGCCAACTTTTAGGGTACTTAAACCTTTGATCATTAAGCTTCCAAAAAAGCCTAACACTGACCTGAGGTGTGACCATTGGTTGACACCATCGGTTGGCACCATTGGTTATCACCATTAGTTTTCATGAAGACAACACCATCAGTTGTCACAAAAGTATGACCATCAGTTCATGTGTGAAGAAGAAAACAACTTAGAAACCTAAGTATAGACCACCATTTGATAGGTTCTTGGCACCATCAGTTGCCATACCAACATGATCTAAGTCTTCTTCAACCTTATAAAGAACATGCACATAGTTTCAGGTTCATTTAGATCTAGAAACCAAGCAAGGGAACATCATAAAAGTTGAAACCCTAGGTAAGCATAGCTTTTATATGCATAGATCTTCGTTTTAGAGCAAGAACTTGAGTGAGAAAGCTATTAGTAAGCAATAAATGAGAAGAGGGTTATAAAACTCGCCTATAGGAAGATGAACAGGCTTTGAAAATCAAGAAAACTTGAGCAAGAAAGGTGGAAAACCCTACTTAAAGCTCTGAACTCGGCCAACTAGCTTTCTCTCCATAAGGAAAGAAAACCCTTGCCATAAGGAGAAAGAAAGGTGAGTTCTTTGAGCTTTATAGAAAGTTTTATCATGGAAACCATGGTTCCATCTAGGAAGAAGGTAGTAGTAAGAAGAAGAGACAAATAAACAAAAGAGGAAAGGAGAAACTTACTGGTTTAAGTCAGAACAAGCAAAGATGCTCCACAAACCCTAAAAGAAGGGTAGATCTGAGCTCTAGCCACTTGCACAAGGTAGATCATCATCTTATTATACCTTTGGCACCTCCTCCACCACCAAGTAGGGGAAGGAGAAGCTATAGATGATAGGGTAAGGATAAGGGTATAAAGGTTTCGTTTGGGTGCCAAAGGATAGGTATATAAATCTTAAGGACAAGGGAGAGAAGAAGCATGAGGTGTCCTAGTAGCTCTCCATGTGCCATGGCTAAGAGCTTCCACGACCATGTAACAACAGGTCAATCGGTTGTCCTTCTGCCTAAGCATTGGTTCTTTATGACTAGAAGGGGCATCAATCATCCAACATAGGGTAGGCATCGGTCTCCACCACTAAAAGGACCATCAACCATCACATACTACCACAAAAGGGGAAAAAGGTACATTCTACCCCACCATCGATTGAGAGCCTTCACCCACCTCAACCATTAGTTGAAGAAATTCTAGGGTAAAACATCATACTCAATACATCTAGGGGAACCATCGGTTGACACACCCACTAGGAAACACCTTCGTTCTCCTTGGTTACACACTTAGCAACTCCATCATCCATGAAATTCGCCATAGAAGTGAGTCACCACCAAACCAAGGTTCAAGCAAGTTCCCCATGGCTCAAAAATATCAATAATGATAAGATAACATATAAGAAACATAATTCATGTGAAAAATTGCAAGAAAAACCTCATATGTGGGTAAATTGCAAAAAAGTCCAAAATGTGCACAAAATTGCATAACTTGCACAAATAGTGTCTAAATTGAACCAAAATTGAAATGTAAGCTTGTAACATGATATAAAAGCACCATATATGATTTGGTTAAGGTTTTAAGCACGCAAGTATGATAATTAACCATGTTCAACCAAAAAACATGGTTTAAGGTCTCACAACCATAAACCCTAAACATGGATTTCACTCCCAAAATCCAAGATAAGCAAAGATGGGTACCTAACCTATACATCATCCACAAAGCTCCACATGGTTACTTACATCTCAAGATGATGTCACATCACTCTCATATAAGTCATGTTCTTCTTTCTCAACTCTAACAACATGTCTCGTCTTGGGATATCACAATAACCCCCTCTTGCAACTCCACCTCTACTATTTATATTACTTGTCCTGTATCAGGGGGACAGTCCCTCAACCCTGGGTCATAGAAAATGTTGTGCCACATGTAATACTCTAGTAGTACCTTTAAACTTGGATCTCTAGTTGTCGTTCTGGTCTATACTATCTATTGTCTCAACACTTTACTCAAAATCCATACTTGTTGGATTTCACCAATCATGGAATGTCATGTAGCTCTTATCATAAGTAAATTCACAAGGTTTCATCTGTATGCTCCTTTAATGATTGTTGTAGTTAGAAACTTAATCAATCAGGTGGGAATCCCCTAACTATCAAGAGATATAAGGTATACTTTTCTTAGAAAATTCTTCAATTATCTCAATGATGGACTGACCATATGTATAGTTGAAGAATTATACATTGTCTACAACCATTAACACATAGGAATTCCTGGTTGACCTTGTTAGGGGTAAATAAATGAAACTATCTACATCTTACTAAGATTCACACAACACACATAGTAGATATATCATAACTCTAAGAGGACATTTTCACTAATTCTCAATCTCACTCTTGCTGATCTTGACACACCACCATTGTTGTTTTCAACAACCCTAAGGCTTAACAAAGATACGACCATGGTGTTGACCATATCTAAGCTAAATTGAGATGTTACCATTCAAAACTTGTCACAACTTATGAGGACACAATTTGAGCACTTTTTTCCTCTAGTTCATAAACATCGTTGATGCATTGGTTAGTCTAAACGACATAACCCTAAACTCACCTTGACCATGCAACTTATGTCATCCACATGGGTTCTTATTCAACGATATCCCAACCTCAAGTTTATCTTAAAGGATCACTGTAGCACATGTTGACTGGTTAGGAAACTATCTATCCTTAATAGTGGTCTTTTCCAACTATCCACATCCTATATAAAAAATCAAAGAATCACTATCCTCCTTTACAACAACACTAGGAGGATCAAAATCAACTTTCTCATTCTCTCAGGGAGAGGAACGCTGTAAGACCCCTGACCTGAGTTTTGGGGTAACCCTATTTTTTGGCTAAATTATGTGCTTAGAACCTTGGTCTAATATTTTGAGATGTAATTAGGGCTTGTGGATAGCTTAAGTATCAAGTTTGATCTTGTTTGAATGAAGTTTGTGCTTTCTATGCTAGTTTTGGTGCAAATTGCAATTTAGCCAATGTAGGGGGTTGATGTGCAATTTGCCACCTCTAGAGTGTTCCCTCTCTTTCTTGACATCATCTAGAGGAAATAGAAAGATGAGCGTGCTTTGTTTGAGCCTTGGTTGAGGAGTATCACCCTAGGTGGTGAGTTTAGGGTTGATGTGAGTGTTGAGTGCCTTAACTATGTATGTTGCTTGTGTTGTCTTGACCTTGGGTCACGAACAAGGTAAGTTTTGGACGGTGTCACAGTCGAGACACCTCCTACAAGTGTTTGGGTCATGACCCAGGTAGTCTAGGGTGGTCTTGGGTCGATGTAGTTGACCTAGCTTGGGTTGTCTCGACCTAGGGTTTGTGGAGATTCTTTGTCTCGACCAAGAGGAGATGGTGATAGGTGGTGTCATGACCATGGATGGTGCAACCTAGGAGGGTTGTGAACACGACCATGTGGGAGTCCATGGTGGTTGAGACACTAATTAGAGTGTATCACCATGTCTTGCATGTCATGTTTAAGTGGTTTCATGTGGGTGCATGTTGGTCTTTTGCAAGGACAACTGTCCCTTGGTTCCCATAGTATTTTGACACCTCACCCCTTACTCTCTCTCATCTTCTATATATCTAACCCCTTATCTCTTCTTGCTTGCAACTATTTTAGGCCATCTATCTTCTTCCTCCTTTACTTGTTCTTAGAGCTTGGTGGAGGAAGGAGGTTCATCCTTGAAACTTGGGGGATCTATCTCCTCTTGCATGTGGTGGTGGTGGTGATCTGAGCTCACCTTCCATCCTTGGTAAGTGTTTGTCTTCTAAGTTGATCTTTATTTTGATCTCCTACCTTAATCTTCCTCTCTTTTATCAGCCCTAGACCATGTCTCTTCCACGGTGGTCGTTTTGGGAGAGAAACCCCTCATCACAAGGGTCATAGACCATGTTTTGACAAGGTAGACCCAAGTGTGAAGAGGATTTATCCTCTCTTTCTCCCTTTCTCTTTTGGTTCGGCCAAGAGCTTTTTTTCTTCTTTCCTTGGGCTAGCTTTAACCTTGGTATCTTCTTCCTCTTGAGGTTCTCTTGTGGTAGAGTGTGGAGATTTTAGTGAGCATTCTTCAACCCTTGGATCGTGTGCTTGGAGTTCTTAATCTTGGAGTTTGGAGCTCTTGGTAGTGATCATCTTAAGGTGGGTTATATAACACTAAACCTACTATATTATTGCACTTCTTTATGCTTTATATTATTTTCTTCTCTCACTAGATTTCTTCCTCATTATGCTTATGCTTATTAGTAACCTATAGAATGTGTTTGGTGGAGATACCTTGCTTGGTTTGGGATAAATCTGAAACCCAAATCTATGTGTACCCAATTTAGTAGATGATGAGTTATGGGGGTTCTTCTCTAAGTTTTTCTCTTGACCTTGCTTCCATGCATGGTGTTCATGTACCTAAAAGTTGGATACAAGATTAGGTTTGGTTTTGGTTACCTTAGGCATGCTTTTACCTTCTTTGGAGGAGGTTTTTCCTTGGTGGTATCTTGACCTATGCCTTAGGGTTTGGTGATCAGTTGCTTGAGTTTTCCTTCTTGGTGACCATGGTTCTACCCTTGGGTCCAAATCTATTTTGAGACCTAGGTGGTGCATCTTGGTGTGGTCACGACACTTTCCTCTTGGTAGTCACGACCTTGATATCTTTTTGTCAAGATGCTCCTTGGAGGTTGAATTTGACCTAGTGATGTTAGGTCAAGTCTTTAGGGTGCTAAGTGGCCTAGTTACCTTGGTGTTGGTGTCTTGTTCCTGCCCTGCTTGGGTTGAGACTTACCCTAGAGGGTAGGGTCGCGATTATGATGATCTTGGGTTGCGACATAGGTGGAGGTAGAGACACCCTTGATACCTTGTTATCTCTTGGTTGAGATGCTTCCTTGAGGTCGAGACACCTTTGATCGAGATGTTTTGTGGAACCCTAACCCTAAGTGTCATGAGCGCGACATGACCTAGCGGGTGGAGGTCAAGACATGTAGGTGGATGGTAGAGACACATGAGTTTTGCAGTTGTGACATGGTCCGTGATGGTTGGTCGCAACCTATGTGGTTATGTGGCCAATATAGGGTGATGACAGGTGGACAAGAAGCACACATGAACACTTAAAGATATTCATATATGAATGATATGTAAGCCATATATAATTATGTTTAGAATGTGATACAACCAAATCTAATGATGTTTTGTAATTCTCTCACACCCCAAGATGATGGAGGGTGATGGTTGAACCTAGTCTTGTAAACTCTAATCAGTGAAGAGGAAACCCTAACCCTAATAATGAATAATGATCTTGCTTGTTTCTCTGTCATGAAAGGATTATGATGTTATGTGGTTATCTCTCTCATGTTAGTCAACTTCTAACCATGCAGGTGCAATAAGATTGGTAATCATAGTTAAGTACATGTTATGGCTATTATGATATGACACAGGTTGATTATGACCTTGTGAGGCATGTTAAGGCACTTGTGATACAAGAATAGTGTGAATGGGTCCTATGACCTGGTAGTGACTTGTTGCATAATATGAGATGGCCTTTCCCAATAATGAGTTGAGGGATTGGTACCCCCTGATATGTGGCCTTGTTGATAATGTTGTAAATGACAATAATACAAGAATCTTGTGGTGATAGTGTGACATCACACCCTATATGTTTTATATTTTATGGAGTTGTGTTATGCCCGTACTTTTGTAGCACTTGTTCTGGATTTATACGTCATAACTTGATTGATGTTAAAAAGGCATTTAGATATCATTAACTAATCAAGTGGAATATGTAGTTTTTCCATGTACCATATATCCATCTCAATGTCATCACTTACTGGACGGTGAAATAGACTTTCCCTTAGAGGAAGTCTGGAGTCATATACTGTTGAGTATATGCATTCACTCGATTGGCTGTGTGCCATACCCTAGCAGGAGTGCAGCTATGGGCCGTAGCTCAGTGATATGTTGCTCATATGGTTTCACAGGATTGGCTACGGGCCATACCCTAGAAAGGGTGTGACTACGGGTCGTAGCTCAGTTTCACTAGCATTGTAACTTGTATCAAGGTGGGCTAGGACTTTCACTATTTGACTATATGCCACAGGAAGCAGTTGACTGGTATGTCACTGTTGTGTACTCGTGTACTGACCATGAGGTTTGGTGAGGTTGTGGATTTTGGCTCTTCCATAGACCTTGTATGGCACTGATTTTGACTTAGTAGTGGTCACTTAGATTTGGGTGGTACAACTCAAATCCTTGGGGCATAATAAATATGTAACCAGTCATGTAGTGTACTTGTTTAGGGTTAATCACAAAAACATTAGAGGAGGCCTTGCTTGCTTTTATATAGTATAACTGATAATGAATATACATGTTCTTCATATTCCTTTTATGATTATAAGATATTCCACAATCTGATTATAATTGCTTATTCTGATTTGGAATGATTATCTGCTTATTGTAATTGTATCTTTACTTCTATTCTTTATTTACCTTATCTGTGATAATAATAGTGTTGGTGGAGAGTTATATCTCCCACTGAGATTTGGAATCTCACCCGAGGGTTTCCCACATCTTTTAGGTGGATGTGCATGAGGAGGTAGAGATCATACAACACAGGTTGAGAAGCAGTAAGAAGGATAGTAGCAACTAAGGTTGGAGATGCTGCTTGTGGTCTTTTGTTATTACAGTCCTAGAGTCATCCCTATACACTCAGGTCTTGGGGGAAGTTATGTATGTTCCTCGATGGTGTTATCAATATGAGTTTTTGGTTTATATACCCTCGTTGTATACAATTGGCCGCTGTACATGTTTATGTAAATGAACAGATGTCATCACAGATGACATGTAGTCTTTTATGGACATGTTGTAAATAACTATGTTTTATGATATATAATTCATACAACAAGTTTTTGGACCCTGATGTAATAAGTTTCTTGACGTTGGTTCTTGTTGTAATTGGTTTTAAATTTTAGTGTTTTTTGATAATCCACTATAGAGTTTTGTTTTGGTCTCGTAGCTTGTGTTTGTGTGACAAAGAGTGTCAGAAACACTATATAAAACTCATATGATATACACCTTCGAACTCAGGTGCCACAGTTACATCCTAGATTCTAGGCATGGAAATGTAGCGTGCCTTTCGTGCAAGGACAATTCGTAGCCGCTCAATAGACTTTGCCGGAAGTCTTTATGTAATAAGCTGAAGGATAGAGCAGGTGAAGCGTTGAAGACATGGTGCACCCTTTTTGGGCTCCAGAATTCCTCAATAGCATTGGCAAGGAAAACACGGAAGATAGCCATCTTCACCGTCGATTGTGGCCAAAAGATGATACGGAAGTCTTCTCGTGTCAACTTGCACTTTGTTTTTGTATTGTTGTAGATGATGTCCCCATGTTTTTGGTATCGTCTATGATAGTGTTCAGGATGAAGATGTCCTGAACATCTATTGTAGAGATGGTCGTCATGTCCAAGTCATGCATTTTGTGAGGTAGTGGTGGCGGCAGGGGAAGGTCTTTGGTGGAGGAATTGAAGTCTATTTATTGTTGTCCAGAAAAAGTGGCAGATCTACATCTGTATCGGAGTTAGAATCAGAGTCGAGTCTACCGTCTGTGTCTAAACTCACTCTGTCAAATTCTTCCTGCTCTAAGGGGAAAGGCGCAGGTTGCTCTAGAGTAGAGTATTGATGGATGACTGTTGTGGGTGGGTTAATGCTAGTTCCTAGTATGCATTGTTGGAACTCTGCAAAAGTTGCATCTTTGGTAGTGTCCCCTAGGGATCCCATAGCTGAAAAGTTAAAGAACTGGTCCCCATATGACATTGTGACATTGTCATTGTTATCGGGGGACTTGGGATCTTTGGTTCCACCCTCTTGGTGGCCTCTGTCCTTTCCTATTTTTGCGGGGTCTGCCCCTCGGCTGGTGCCCTCCCCAGCATTGCCTGGGTCATCGGTTTGATCGTCTGAGGAGGATCTGTCATTGTTGGAGTTAGCCGAGGAATCAGAGTCCTCATCATCATCTTCATTGTCATCATCATCGTCATTCGTTGCCTTTTCTTCTGCCTTCATGATCGACTTCTTCTTGCACTGTCTATGGATTTCTTGCAGCTCTTCGAGTGCCACTTACACATGCTCATGGGTTTCGAGCAATGTATCATGTCTATCTTTAAGATCCTCATATCTTGCTTCGGTAGAGCAGAGTCATGCGAATAGATCGATTATTTGTGTGTGAAGGTCGTTGAGTTCTTTGTTTGAGTCCTCTTGGAAGCGGATGAGTTGTACTAGGTTGTTGTTGATGTCTTCCAAGCACATGCTTTGAGAAGTTTGCTGTTGCTGAAGCTCACGGAGGGTCTCAGGCAAAGGTTGAGTTTGCGTAGAGACCCTGTCGACTTGCTGGGCTAACGCCTCTTGCTGGCCTTTCATCTGGAGTACCAACTCTGGCAGGTTTTATAAGCGGCCATCGATGCGGTCGACTTGCTGGGCCACTACTTCCTGTCGTTTTTGGATGCTTGCGACGATGTCTGGTAAGGCATTGCTCCGCTCTTCGGTCTTGGAGACTTGTGAAGAGATATCCTACACACAAGAAAATATAGATAATAATATGTTAGAAGGGTCGGTGAGGAGGTTTCAAATGGCGTCAAATTGCCGTCCGAATTCCTCACCAACTTGTGAAAAGGGGACCCCAAAGATGGAAGGGTGAGGTGGCTGGGGTTGGGGTGGAAGGGTGGTAGTGCCTTGCAAAAGAGACACTATTGATGGACCCGTGAATTGCATAGTGACTGTTAATGGAGTCACTAGTGGTATCGGGATGGTGGTGGTAGATGAGGTGGTGGATGGGAATGGTGGTGACATCCCGGGTGAGGAGGGATGAAATGGGAATGTTGAGGGGAAAGTGGTTGAAGTGAAGGTGAGATCGGGAGTTGAGGTGGAGAATGGAATGCCTAAAGAGAAAAAGAGTGAGGCAGAGTATGCGGGTGAAGTTGTGGATGTGGATGAAGAAATTATGGTGGGCGTTGTGGAGGATGGGGGAAGAGTGATGGATGGTGGAATGGTGGAATGTGGTGGTGTGGTGGCGGAGTGGTGGAAGGTGGTAGTAGTGGTGGTGTTTGTAGAGGTGAACCCAACATCCAAATTGAAGATGAAAGGTTCTGGTGTTGGGGTTACTATGTTTTCGGTGCTGTGTGGTGGCTCTGCCTCTGGGTTGATCTTTGATGTGGGCGTCTCCAATTGCTATTGTTTTTGTATGTGTAGCTTTGAAGACCGTGTTACTGGAATTTTCTTTGGCCTTGCTGCGGGGGCAGTGACGCTATGCTCTGTCTGCCCTGCCTTTGCTTTGACTAAGGCTATAAGGTTGGCAAGCTCCTCTTCAGTGAAGAGAAGCTTTTCTTTGTCGTAATCTGCCAATTCTGGAAGCGGCAACAATGTCCTAGATGCTTTGACAGTGGGGCAGAAGATGTCGTGGAGTTTGGCATCCTTCTCCTTTATGATGTATGAGTTCTTTAAACTCTGATCATTTGTAAGGATGTCGCCCTTTATCACCGCGCACTTGGGTAGTGGTCTGTCCATCTTGAGAAATTTCAAGATTGATGTTATGTGACCTCCCATGCAAATTTCTTTTCCAAGGGCGTAAGCTGAGTGCTTTTATATCAGATGCCGTCCGATGTTGACTGACAACCCTTTGAGGATGGACCAGAGAATAAAGAGATCAGAAATAATAACATTTCCACCCTCTGTCCTGGGGAAAAGAGCACCTATAATAATTTTGTGCAGTGTGCACATCAAGCTAGAATGTATGTTAGAGGCCTTGCAAGTCTTTGCCTCGTAGTTTGGAATCCCCGTCAGAGCTTTCCAGAAGGTATGTCTGTTAAACTGGGGATGGCCTAGGCTTGCCTCCTTAGCCTTTTTTATCTGATCTTAGTCGATGAATATCTCATTCAGCGTGTTCTTACTCAAGACAACCTTGTTACCAAAAAGTGAAGTTACTAGCCTGCGGTCACCTCCGTCTTTCCATTTGTCTTTTGCATCCATGGTTTCTTTGTTGAGGTGTGTGAAGAACTCTATAATGGGTTCGACATAAGAATTCTCTACAAAAAAGCAGAGTTTTGAGAGGTTCACACTGTCGAGTAGGGCAAGGACTCTGTCATAAATCCCCATCTTCTTCAGTACGTTGGGGCAGACATACTTTGTCAGTCGCAACACCTTGTCACCAGCTGGGAAGTGTTGGATGTATAGGTTAGCTGGTGTAGGTTTTTGGTAGTGGTGGTGGTGGTGGTAGGATTTGCAAAAGTAGGGATGGTGTGTCCTGCCAAGATCTGTTCCCTTGCGGTAGAGGGCCGTACTTTCTTCCTTGCCCTTTTCTTTGATGGTTGTCCCTCAGCGGCTTCTTCAGTCTTCCTCTTGCATTTGGACTTTGGGACTGGGGATTCATCCTCAGAGTTTGGTGCGTACTCCGAAGCTTCGTCACTGGAGGAAGTTTCTTCCACTTCTTCAATAGGGTCCTCGGTTAGGCACATGTTGACTCGCTCAAGGTTGTGCATGACCTTGATCAAGTCAACCTTTGGTGGGATCCTTCTGGTCTTTTCATAGGTGTCCATGATTTGCTGGAGCTTTACACGATCCTCCAGTAGTTTCTCCCTTGTCTAGAAGGGAGCGTCAGCAGTTCCTGTGGCTTCTTTTGTAGGTGAGGCCATTCTGTAATCAGGAGATTATATATGTTAAAGAGGAAAAAATTGTTGAAAGAATTGCAATATATTTAGGGATGAAATCGTTTCAAGGGTGAAATTATGTTTTCCAAGACCGTTTGGGTCCAAACGGTATCAAGACCGTGTGGCTCCAAATAGTTTCTCTCAAATGTTTTCACTATCGTTTGGGTCCAAATGGTTTTCTCTCCAAACAGTTTTTGCTCTAAACAATTTTACGACCGTTTGGCTCCAAATGGTTTTACAACCATTTGGAGCCAAACAGTATCAAGACCGTATGGCTCCAAATAGTTTCTCGACCATTTGGCTCCAAACAGTTTCTCAACCGTTTGGCCCCAAATGGTTTCACGACCGTTTGGGTCGAAACCACTAGGAAGATGAAACGGCGGGGACAACGAGCAGTGAAAAGATGGAGAAAATGGTGAAGACGACGCCGTCGATGAAGGTGTTGATGGCGGTGATAGCATCGACGGCAATTGGGAACTTTGTTCGTGGTAGAAGCGGCAAAAATGGCACCGGCATTAGTGCAGATGGCGGTTGCCGTAGCAACATTCTACCTTGATGCTAGATGATGAATACGTCAGACGTGTTGTGGTGGTGGTATCGTCAGAAAGGATGATGGAGCGGGTGAAGGCAAACTTAGACGCGCTCGGAGACGACGGAAGTGGAGTCAGGATGGAGTAGCGAAGAAGTGACGCGAACTGGGAATGGAATAGGGCTTACGTGCGAGAGAGAAAATTCAAGAAACCAATGGAAAGGAAAGGGAAGGGGGTGAAGCAGTATTTATAGAAAGAGGAGGGTGACATTAAAAATTCTCAAGGGCAAATGGTTTCGAGACCGTATGGAGCCCAAATGGTTTCGAGACCGTAAGGATCCAAACAGTTTCGAAACTGTGTGGATCCAAACGGTTTCGAGACCATATGAAGCCCAAACGATTTCGAGACCGTATGGAGCCCAAACAGTTTTGAGACCATAAGGATCCAAACGGTTTCGAGACCGTATGGAGCCAAATGGTTTTGAGACCGTATGGAGCCCAAACGGTTTTGAGACCGTAAGGATCCAAATGGTTTCGAGACCGTAAGGATTCAAACAGTTTCAAAACCATTAGGATAGGATTGAAATGGTTTTTAGTTTTTATATTTTTATGTTTGTTTTGGATGTTATGATAGGTCTAAAATAAGTGATAAGAAATTAGAAAATAAAATAATAGTCAATACTCAGTTCTTAGGTTACCTCCCAAGTAGCGCCTTGGTTTTACGTTGCTGGCTCAACGAAGTTCTGACTTGGTTAGATTGATGTAGTAGGATCATGAATCTCAATAGTTTGTCTTGGAATTTTGTCAGTTGGGGTATAGTATTTCTTCAATCTATGGCCATTAACAGTTCTGTCCCCTCCATTGTCATCAATAATGATGATTGCTCAAGTTGGGTAGATGTTGTTGATGGTGAATGGCCTAGACCACTTTGTGCGGAGTTTTTTGGGGAACATCTTAGGTCTGGAGTTGAAAAGAAGGACTTTATCTCCGACGACGATATCTTTCCTTTTGAGATGTCCGTCGTGCCACATCTTAGTTTGTTCCTTGTAGATCCTGGTGCTTTGGTAGACAATCATTCATTGTTCCCCAAGTTCTTGTAATTGCAGTTGTCTATACTCACCAACGCTTTTGAAGTTGAAATTCAATTGTTTGATGGCCCACCAAGCTTTATGTTCTAGTTCAACTGGAAGATGACATGACTTCCCATATACCAAACGAAACGGAGTCATTCCTATTGGTGTTTTGTAAGTAGTGCGGTATGCCCAAAGAGCATCAAAGAGCTTGATAGACCAGTCTGTGTGATGTCTGTTGACCGTTTTTTCTAAAATGGCTTTTAGCTGTCTATTTGAAACTTCGACTTGGCCACTTGTTTGTGGATGGTAAGGTGTGGCAACCTTATGTTTAACTCCATATTTCCGTAGGAGAGCTTCGAAACTTCTTTCTAAGAAATGAGATCCTCCATCTGATATGATTTTTCGAGGGGCTCCGTATCTAGGGAAGATGATATCCTTGAACATCTTGATAACTGGTTTGGAGTCGTAAGAAACGATGGGTATATCCTCTACCCATTTTGAAATGTAATCCAAAATGACTAGTATATAGAAAAATCCATAAGATGGGGGAAATGGACCCATGTAATCTACTCCCCATACATCAAAGTTTTCAATCTCTTGTCACAGAGTAAGAGGCATTTCATTCTGTTTAGATATACCACCGAAAAGCTGACATTTATTGCAAGATCATACAAAATCATGGGCGTCCCTTGCTATCGTTGGCCAAAAGAAACTTGATTGTAGGACTTTGAGGGCGGTCTTCTTTGAACTCATATGCCGCCCAGTGGGGCCAGAATGACAATGTTCTAGAACTGGGATAATTTCTTTGTCTGGTAGGCAACGATAGAATAGTCCATCTGCACACAAGTGAAAAAGGTATGGTTCATCCCAAAAATACTGCTTGGCGTCATGAAGAAATTTCTTTCTGTCGTGGTAGGAAGTAGAAGGGTGTATAATTCTTGTAGCCAGGTAGTTTACTATATCGACATACCAAGGAAATCTGATAGTGACTTTCATGAGTTGGTCGTCGGGTAAAGAGTATCGAATAGGTATATTGTCATCATCCCAAGGCTCGATGTGACTTAAGTGATCTGCAACGACATTTTCTACCCCACTTTTATCTTTGATTTCCAAATCAAATTCTTGTAGCATCAACACCCAGCGGATGAGTCTAGGTTTTGCATCTTGTTTTTGAATTAGGTATTTAATTGCAGAATGGTCAATGTATACTATGACTTTTGATCCGATTAAATAAGAGAGAAATTTCTCAAAGGCACGAACGACAGACAAGAATTCTTTTTCAGTAGTTGTATAATTCTTTTGGGCCTCATCTATCGTCTTTGATGCATAGTATATCACATAGGGCTTCTTGTCTATTCTTTCCCCTAGCACCGCTCCTATAGCGTAGTCGCTTGCGTCACACATTATCTGGAACTGCTGTGACCAATCAGGTGTTCTCAGAATGGGTGCAAAGATTAGCATTTTTTAAGTTCACGAAGCTATTTAAGCATTCTTGATCAAAATTGAAATATGCATCTTTTATCAACAAATAGGTCATGTGCTTTGCTATTTTGGAGAAATATTTAATAAATCTTCGATAAAATCTAGCGTGGCCCAGAAATGATCGCACTCCTCTAATGTCTTTAGGTGGTGATAGTTTTGAAATGACATCAATCTTTGCCTTATCCACTTCAATTCCTCTTTCACTCACTCGGTGCCCGTGGACAACACCTTCTGTCACCATAAAGTGTCATTTCTCCCAATTAAGGATTAGGTTTGTTTCCTCACATCTTTGTAAAAGTTTCCCGAGTTTAAGTAGACAGTTATCAAAAGAATTTCTGTAGACTAAAAAATCATCCATAAATATTTCCATGATTGACTCAGTTAATCCTACAAATATTGTAGACATGCACCTTTGGAAGGTTGCAGATGCATTACATAGCCCGAAAGGCATCCTTCTGAAGGCATACGTTCCAAAGGGGCAAGTGAAGGTTGTCTTTTCTTGGTCTTCTGGGTGTATCGTAGAACGCGGAATAACTGTCAAGGTAGTAAAAGAATTTTTGGTGGGCCAAACGTTCAAGGACTTCATCAAGAAAAGGTAGAGGAAAGTGATATTTTCTTGTTGCTTTGTTCAGCTTCCTGTAATCGATACACATCCTTCATCCAGTGACAATCCTTGTGGTTACTAGCTCATTTTTATCATTCAGAATGTCAGTAGTCCCCCCTTTTTAGGGACCACTTGGACCAGGCTAACCCATTGAGAATCAGAAATGGGATATATGATACCGGATTTTAGGAGTTGAAGGACCTCGAGGCGAACCACTTCTTTGAGGTTCGGTTTTAGTTTCCTCTGATGTTCCCTTGATGGTTTAAACTCTTCTACCATGGGTAGTCTATGCATGCACAAAGCTAGATTTATTCCTGTTAGGTCAGTCATTTTATACCCGATAGATTTTTTGTGTTTCTTGAGCTCAACAAGAAGTCTTTCTTCTTGATCATCTATTAAGGTAGTGCTGATTATGACCGGGCACAATTTTTCTTCATCCAAGAAGACATGTTTCAGTCCTATTGGTAAGGCTTTCATTTCAGGGGCCTTGGGTACTTCTGTAGTTTCCAAAATGGTGACAAATTTCAATTCCTCGAAGGTGGCTATTGGAGCTTCTTCGTCTTGGTCTAAATATTGCAGACATTTATGTACTAGTTCGCTGGCTGAGAATTCAACCTCAAGATTTGTCAAGACATTTTCCAGATCATCAGATGGTTCAACTGTTTCTTGTTGTAATTGAGACATTTTGTTTATTGCCTTGAGAAGAAAAACTTCTTCCTGGATGCTGGGACCTTTTAGGCTGTTGAGGATTCTGAATTGAATGGCTTCCTTTCCTAGTCTTAAGATAATTGTACCAGTAGCAACGTCGATATGTGCTCTGACCATGGCAAGGAAGGGTCTGCCAAATATTATTGGATACCTTAGGTCTTCCTTTATATCCATAATAACAAAGTTGCAAGGGACATAAGAGTCCTTTCCTATCCTGACTGGCATATCTTCAATGATTCCCAATGATGCAGTGATGGTCGAATCAGCCAGCTGTATTGTCATTGCAGTGGGTAACAATTCGGTAAAGCCCAACCTTTTACACATTGAGAAGGGCATAATAGATATGCTAGCTCCCAAATCAGCTAATCCTTTTTTGCTAGAGGCGTTTCCGATAGAGCATTGGATACCAAAGGAACTAGGTTCCTTCTATTTTTTTGGCATTTTGTTGAGAATAATATCAGAAGTTGTATGAGCTAGTTTAACAGTCTCTTGATTCTTCAGTCATACATTTCCTTGATAGCAAGGTCTTCAAGTATTTAGCCCAGGCTGATATTTCGAAGAGGGCATCAAGGAACATAATATCAATATAAATTTTCTTCATTGCTTCCTTAAATTTCTAGAATCTAGTATCCACTTTAGTCCCTCTCTGCCTGCCTGGATATGGTATTTTGGGCTTATATGGCAGGACTTCAGGTTCTTTGAAGTCTAGTTCCTTTTCCTTCCCCTTCTCGATTTCTACAATATTTTCAGTTTCTGGATTCGTGCTTGCAATTGGGGTGACTACAGCTATATCTTCATCTTCCTGAATGATTTTTGTGGCTTCAGGGAGGACACGACCAGACGTTGTGGTAATGGATTTCAATTGTTCTTGTCTGGGTTGATCGTGTCTTGGGTTTATCTCTGGCTGACCAACAAAGGTTCCTGCTGGAGGTTTTAATTGGGCTGCAATATGTGTTAACTATGCTTGAATGACTTTTTGTTGGGCTTGCTGGTTGGCTAGAATGGTTTGTTGTGATTGCAACATTTGTCTTATCAATGATAGTTCATCTGTTGTCGGAGGCAGATTATTCTTTTGTGGATTTTGTTGATACTGTTGTGGTTGCTGCTGCTGAGGTGCGGGTAATTGGGGTTGTTGAATTTGTGGTTGTTGCAGTTGAGGTTGCTGCAATTGTGGGTGCAATGGCGGATGAGTGTATTGGTAATACACAAAAGGGTTTCTTGGTTGTGTGAATCCTTACAATCCTCCTATGAAGCTTCCTTGGTTTTGATTATAGTTGTTCTGGAAATCTGGTGGCGATCTATTAAAAACTCGTCCTTGGGTCTGGTGCTGCAGGTTGGTAGTCCCAGTAGGATTCCAATACTGAAACCCGAGATGGTTTCTTGGTTGATTCGGGTCATAATAGGCTTGTCCTAGTATAGTGTGGATGGAGTTGACTTGCTCCGATAACAGATCCTTAGGATGTGCGATGATCAGTTCATACTACAGCTGCGGTGTCTGCATGTCCATCATCACATTGTATAGGAGACCACTTGATAATGTGGGATGATAAGATGCATGACATGCCTCACAATCCCGATAGCTGCCTTGACCTGTTGGGGTCTCTTCTTTTCTCCGAGTGTCATTTCAATAACTTGTTGCTTGTGAGCTATAGTTTTTAGGGCTTCGGCGATGACTTTCATTTCCATTGATTCTTCATCTTTACAAACTTTTAGAATTCCCCCGGTGGATGACCTTCCCCAATTGGATTGGTTCTCAGCTCCAAGTGTAACAATCCTCCAGGTATCTTCAAAGTTCTTTCGCATGAAAGTTCCCCCCAGATGAGGAATCCAAAAATTTCTTAATGTCATCACTTACTCCTCTATAGAATGTTTCTATCAACTGATTTTAGGAGATTCTATGATGCGGGCATTTCCTTAAAAGTTCCTTGAATCTTTCCCACGATTCTTCCAGTGATTCCCCTGGGAGTTGAGAAAAGTGATTAATTTGTCCCCTAATCTCATAAGTCAACGAAGGTGGAAAGAACTTCTCTAGAAACTTTTCTTCCAAAGGAGCCCAAGTGGTGATTGGCTCCCCATCTAGCGCGTTATACCAGCTCAATGCCCTTCTAGACAAGGTGAAGTGAAAAAGGTGTAGCATGATTGTGTCGAAAGGAACTCCGAAATGTGGTACTAGCCGACAAAGAGACTTGAATCACTTTAGGTGATCCATGCAGTCATCCCCAACACTCCCAGAGAATGAAATTCCTTGCATAATCTGGATCCATTGCGTGCAGATCTCAAAGTTAGGAACATTGATGAGTGGGAACCTAACTGGGTGATTATCTTCAAAGTTCTTAGGAATGGAATAATCCCGAAGTTGCTTGTTTCGTAACACTATCTGGGCAACAGCTTTGGCTGCTTCATTATCAGCTTGAATGCGGGCATGTTCTTCAGCTCGGACCTCAGCTTGAATTTGAGCACGTGTGTCAGCAATAAGTTGTTCTCTTTGAGCTGCTATGGCTGCATTGACTCTTTCCATAACCAAAGCAGATTGGCACTGTTCGTCAGCCATTTGTCAGGATCGTTGGCAGTTGAGTCAGATGCATTGGTGGAAGCTTCATTCTACCTTAGAGTCGTACTCTGGTTTAGGGGAGAATCCGATGTTATGTAAAGGTTGCATACATGTTTTCTACCTGAGTAGAAGAAGAAACACACTTTAGATAATGCGGAGAAATGATGAAATCAAGGTGATATGAATGATGGTTAAAGAAAAGTGTAAAATCCTAATCAACTAGAAAGTTAATAAGTAAAATTAAAACGTTCCGTTGTCCACGACAACAACACCAATTTTTGATGGAGCCCCCACTTATGTGGAGTTGCGTGCACCACTAAAAATCCTAGAGATAATAAGTCTCTAAGTTTAGCCTTGCGTATGATATAATAAGATCTCCACCCACATATGCTAAGATACGTGGAAGTCTTATCGTAGTATAGTTAAGGGTCGAATCCACGAGACAATGGTCTTGTTAAGAGTTTAACAAGATGGAATACGTAATAATCCTACTTATCCACTTAAAAGTTGATATTTAGATCAAAGAGGTGGTTTGATGATTCAACTAATGTGCGGAGAAAGTAAATAACAAGAAAGTAAACCTAAAGTTGTAAATGAAATTTAGAAACCACTAGGATGTGATCGAGTTTCACCACCACTACTCATGGATCAAAACATACATCATAATAACATGGCTTGCAAAGAAAAAGGGGTCTAAACAGTTAGTATCTTTGTAGACTTAGCTTCCTTTTAGATAACTAACTACGAGAAATGTGGAAGTGTTGCAATGCCAGCCATCTCCAAATGAATGGTCACTTACTTTGCATCACTTCCCTCACAAAGTGTGTTCCTTGACCTGTCAAGGTTGTACTTTCATACGCCAACTGATTCCATTTCATAATATGAAAGTACAATGATGGAGGTGAGTTTACCCCACTCCTCAAGAAACGTTCCTAGATACCGAACCAAACGTATGGTGACTACATACATCTAGGACCAACAAACAATTGATATTCAAATATAGAAGTAAAAACATAGACAATTTGCACTAACAAATAATAGATAACACAAGTTGGTGATCAAACAACTGGCATTCATTAAACGATTGATGTTGAACTGAAAATATAGTATTTTTCTATTGCAAACCCATGAATTACAATGTATGAAATGAAAACATGGGTAGCGGGGCTACTCCCCGACCCTAGTGTATGGGACTACTCGCTCATGGCAAGAACAAAGAAGGAGGTGGGAAGAGAGAGAGAAGGCATCATCTCCACATAGGAGGGAGGAAGTACGACCCCTTGGAGTAGAGAGAAACTATCTTCACACCACTTGGTTGACTTGATGAAGACTTCTTCACTTCCCACCTTCTATGTCGATGAGAGAGAAAGCAACTTGAGAATGAAGTGTGGATCTTGGACCGGCAGCCTTAGGGTGGAGGATGGAAGATGAAACAACTCTGGAATGGTTGGGGCAGCCTTTGGGCATCCAAGAGTTTGATGCCTAATGAGAACTCCTTCGGTTCTATTTATAGGCTTCCAAGGAGTCCCAAATGGTCTTGGGACCTTTTGGGTCTTTAACGGTCTGGGGACTGTTTGGCATCATGCGGTCTCGAGACCATTTGGCTTCAAACAGTCTCGGGACCATTTGGCTTCATATAGTTTTCAGACCGTTTGCTTTTATTCGGTCTTGGGACCTTTTGAGTTCATACGGTCTTGGGACCGTTTGCCTTCATTCAATTTCCAAATCATTTGCCTTTATTCGGTCTTGGGACCGTTTGAGTTCATACGGTCTTGGGACCATTTGGACTTCATCCGGTCTTGGGACCGTTTGCCTTTATTTGGTCTTGGAACTGTTTGAGTTCATTTGGTCTTGGGACCATTTGGACTTCATTTGGTCTTGGGACCATTTGGGGCTTTTGCATTTTTTTGGGTTTTTTCTGTAAGAAGAAAAAGATAAATGCTAGTTTAATGGTGAATTCATAATAACGTAGAAAGTTAAGGATTGTATCTAATTTATCTAAGGAAGAGTATGGAAAATTAAGAAAAACTATTAAGATAACATCACAAAATGGGAGGTTATCAACTTCATTACCTTGGTATCCACTACATATGCTATAAGAAACTCACATCCTTGTTTCATCCACTTCTCCACCATCATAAATAACTCAAAACATATAGGAGGAGTCTTCCTAACTCTTGGAAGGCTGAAAAATCATGCTCATACAAACATCATGATCTTAGAACTATAATCCAAGCTAACTACATGCCATAACAAGTTACGTATCCCCATGATTACAACGAACCCACACATACCAAGTGGCATAAGATCCACTTGAAAGATTTGCCTCTAAAAGGAGGATCACAAAGGAAAACACACTTCCCATAACCCAACAACACTTTCTAGGGATTACTAGAAAGGGGTTACCAGTTCTACCTTCATTATGCAAGTTACAACTTTATTTATATCATTTTACCTTTTTCATCTTGGGTTCATTGCCATTAGAATAGGAATTATCAAAATTAATGTATCTCATTGCTCTTTCCTTATTAATTGTTAATCATTCTTATTTATGTCCTCTCGAGTTATCATGATTTTCAACCCCTTATTATGAGGTAGATCATCATATATCACATTTTCTTTATTAAATATGGATAATCTCCCTTAATTTCTTTCATATGCCATGATGATTTTACTTTAACACTTTCTTACACACATAGGTTGGTCTGAGATTAACTCAGGCTCCTCTTTATTCATTTACCATTATTCTTATTCTTCTTCTCATATCATACTTATCACAGAAGTTCTCTCCATCTTATGTGGATTTTATACCTTAAATCACTTTATTAGAACATATTTATCCCTCTTTTACTTCATTATGTTCTTGAATTTCAACTTCAACAACTCCTCATTAGCTTATTTGTATCCAGATACATGTTTCATGCTATCATATTTTTCTCTTATAGTCATCAAATATTTAAGTTTTGATAAGTTGCGATGTAATTGTCATCTTCTTTAGGGTAAGATTGAGGTTCTACCACCATGATTTCTTATTCATTATGCTCCTTATATTGTTTCAAAATGATTACTTGATCATAGTAATCAGAAAGATAACAATATAAGAGTCCCATACTTACCTTTTCTTCAATAATTGAATACCTGGCCAGAGTATCCAAGTAATGAGATTAGGCAGTATGCACCATGCTTTCTTATCATATTTCTTACTTAGATATCATCCTCATCCTATGACCTAGTGTTCCTTTGGAATCAATGAACCTAAAGATCTGATAACAACTTGTGATAACCCATTACACTAAATGAGATTAATCAAAACATAGAACACAATTAATCACAAACCCAAAAATGTGGGTAAATTAAAACCAATTTCAGCCTCACTATCATGCTCAAAAAATTTACAATAAAGTCCAACATCTTTCTTGTATTAAAAATATATCAAGAATCTTTTACATTCTGTTCCATGGCCTTAGCCACAACACATATACATATGAAAAAGAAACGTTATCAATATGTCACATGTACAAGCATTGTAATGCACTAAAACTTGATTCAGTTAAAACACCATTTACAAACTCTCCCGCCTGGGCCTAAGAGTATAGGGACGACTCTAGGACACACTAAACATCTATCAAACTTTTCAAAGGTTCATCACTATAGATCCTCCTTGCTACCACGGGTCTGATGTCGTTGTTGCTGATTACCTAAAAAGATGTGGCGAACCACATGGGTGAGACCCATGTCCCAACAAGAGATATAACCTCCAACAATGCTTATTGAATACATCAATTTAATCAACTTAACAATTTAGGAAGATTAAACATGTATAACAGACCAGCATAGTAGATGTGATGGTTAACAAGATGCCCAAAGAAGTAGATAACAGTTATCATCATTAGCCTGACTATCATCATTTACTTTGTTCGCAATATAAGCAATTCAGTAGCATATGCCTAACTAGCATGAGCAAAACTAGTAACATAACATCTCTATTATCATGAAAAAGTCTGGAAACATAAGAATATATAACAACCTTAGCATATTTAACAGGTTGAACATATCAACATCATAAGTCTAACAACATGAGCACAATTATCTAAATAAGCACAATTAGCAATATAGGCATCTTTAGTTACAGAGGCATGGATGACAATACAAGCATAGCTAGTAGCTTGTAAGAATCATCAACTTAAGCATGGCTACTGTACATACACATATATAACATGAGCATATCTACAACATAGCATGTCTACTATCTTTTAATGCACTAAACATCATCTCTATGTAGAAGAGACCAAACAACGGTTATCATCCCATGTGAAGAATTGGGTATAACCCTATATAGATATGCTACACGATTGTACTACATCTTTTATTAAGCCCTAGGGAGTTTGATTCATACCACCCAAAGTCCAACTGACCATTGCTTGGATGCAATCAATTCCAAATAAGATCTAGGAAGAGTCGGACTCCAAGATCTTCACCATACTCGGTCATCATGAATCTGCACTGTAGTGACATATAATCAATCTTCAAAACAATGAAATATAGTCCTATAACTAGCTCACCTTAGTACAAGTCACAACAATAGAAACTAGGGTATTCAAACCCATTCACTGAGGTACAACCGCAGTTGTCCTCCAATCACATCATATAATAATCACCAAGACTCAGACACAATTGTTCTCAAAAAGCAGGCTAGGTATGACTGTGTCCAACCTCCCAAAATACTTGGTGTCAGGATGACAACTACCCCACACACTCAACAATATGCGCTCCAAGTTTCCCTTAGGAAGACTCATTTCACCATACAACAAATTCTGACACTGAATATGGTTCTATGACACAAGGCACTACATGAATAGAGTCTCACTTGATTAGTTATTTCCAGTTGGGTGAATTAAGGCTGCATCAAACAAATGGACATACAAACCAAAATTCAACTCTAGAAGGCATTAACATATAACAACTTCAGAATATATAAAACAAATGAAACTTATTGCTCCTCATCTCATCATCACATGGTACTATTCACTTTCCATTCATGAGACTACAATTGTCATCATACTATCACAACATATAAATCCATATCACAATATCACAGGGCATCAATCGTTGTCAACATAAGAGGATTACACCTCATTCAAGGCTCAACCATACCCAAAGGTCATTAAGACCATCATATCAATCTCTACAAGTTCATCATTATCTTTTCATGCCTTATAACAAGGCTCAACAAACATTACCATACTTGTAATACACAAGCTCAACATGATACTGCATTTAAAAAACTAAAAGATGTTCACAGGATAACATTGTAGGGTTATATTAGCATATAAGAGCATTCTTTCAATTATACACATATAAGAAGTCTATATATGATTGGCCACCATCACACTTATAATGTACAAGTTTAACATAAGAAAGCATAAATCATAAAGCTAGGATGGCCACCACTTAACACATTAAAATTACAATCATTTATTAGGAAGGATATTCCATCATTATATTAATCACTCAAGGAAGGTTAGCATGACTATCAACCATCATCTATTAACATTAGGTTAGGTTCAACAAGATAAGTTACTTTACTATTATGAATCAACACTCATACCCAAACCCTAACTCATGGCATCCCCATCAGATTATGGATGCATAAGGTGAAGCATCACCATCAAATCCCATACTATTCTCAAGTATGGATCCAAGCATAACTCTAAGTGTAACCATCATGTTATAGCATACTAGGGTTCAAACACAACAAGAGAGTATTCCATGATTCTATTCGTCATTTAAGGGGATGTTCATAATCAATTACCATCACTTGGTTATATTAGGGTTAAGTTTAACAAGACATATCCCATTAGGGTTGTATATCAACATAATATGGTTATTATCATTTCTATTCATATGTTTACAAAGGTAAGACTACCTAAAAAATTGAAAACTTCCATCGATTTCAACATCATTCAAACCATACCAACATACTACAAGCATCAACCCAAAACCGTTGAGCGTTGAGGAAGATAAAACCATTGGTTGTTTTCATAAGTAAAAAACTAGAACAAACCACCTACAAATCCATCAACTTGTAACCTAGAAAGAGTCACTATTTAACCCTAAACATCCCTTTTTTTTATAACATAAAGGGTACCATCAGTTGTGGGGATAAAACCCACCATCAGTTGTATGTTTAAAATAAACCATCCATTTGTCGACTAAAGTGCTTCTTAAGTTGATCGTATAGGGCAAACCATTGAATTCACATGATTAGAAATCACATATTATACTATAGGCTTCAATTAAAGCCACTAGATGTTGAAGCATTCAATCTCAACCATTGGATCAAGTTCATCATTCAAAACTATTAATTAGAGTGTAGGTCTAACCCTTTATTCATTTGACCCAAGAAAGCATCGGTTTGTGCTTAAAAGAAGTAACATAGGAAACCTAGATTCACCATATGTTGTGGTTTATTGGACCACCATCGGTTGTGGCTTATTATGTCACCATCAATTGTGGCTTATTATGTCACCATCGGTTGATGGGGTCAGCACTACAATCATCTATCTCCATCGGATATTGAGCTAATGTCACCATCAGTTATGCCAACTTCTAGGGTACTTAAACCATTAATCATTAATCTTCCAAAAGAGCCTAACACTGACCTGAGGTGTGACCATTGGTTGACACCATCAGTTGTTACCATTGGTCATCACCATTGTTTTTCATGAAGAGAAACAACATCGGTTGTCATGAAGACAACACCATTGGTTGTCACAAAAGTATGAGCATCGATTCATGTGTAAAGAAGAAAATAGCTTCAAAACCCAAGTATAGGCCGAAGTTTGATAGGTGCTTGGCACCATAGGATGACATAACAACCTGATCTAAGTCTTATTCTACCTTATGAAGAAATTGCACATAGTTTCAAGTTCATCTAGAGCTAGAAACCAAGCAAGGAACATCATAAAAATTGAAACCCAGGCAAGGATAGCTTTTATATGCATAGATCTTCATTTTAGAGCAAGAACTTGAGTCAGCAAGCTATTAGTAAGAAATAAATGAGAAGAGGGTTATAAAACTCGCCTCTAGGAAGATGAAAAGGCTCTAAACAGCAAGAAAACTTGAGAAAGAAAGGTGGAAAACCCTAGTTTAAGCTCTAAACTAGCTTTCTCTCCACAAGGAAAGCAAACCCTAGTCATAAGGAGAAAGAAAGATGAGTTCTTTGAGCTTTAGAGCAAGATTTACAATGGAAACCATGGTTCTGTCCAGGAAGAAGGTAGTAAGAAGAATAAAATACAAAGAAACAAAAGAGGGAAGGAGAAACTAGTTTAGGTCGAAACAAGAAAAGATGCTCCATAAACCCTAAAAGAAGGGAAGATCCTATCTCTAGCGACTTGCACAAGGTAGATCACCATCTTCTTCTACATTGGGAACCTACTCCACCACCAATAAGGGGAAGAATAATATATGGATTTCATGGGAGAGATAAGTCTATTAATGTTTTGTTTGGGTGCCAAAGGATAGGCATATAAAGCTTAAGGATAAGGGAGAGAAGAAGCATGAGGTGTCTTAGTAGCTCTCCATGTGTCCATAGCTAAGAGCTTCCATGACCATGAAACATCTGGTCTGTTAGTTTTCCTGCTTCCTAACTGATGGAGTTTTGCAACACCACTAAAAATTCTAGAGATGATGAATCTCTAGGTTTAGCCTTGCTTGTACTATGGTAAGATCTCCACCCACGTGTGCTAGGACACGCGGAAGTCTTATCGTAGTATAGTTTAAGGGTCGAATCCTCGGGACAACGGTCTTGATTAGAATTAATCAAGATGGAAAACATTTTAGTCGTACCTAATTACTTAACGGTTGATATTTAGATCGAAAGTTTGATTTGGTTGTTTAAACTAAGTGCGAGGAAAGTAAAAGCAAGAAAGTAGAAATTAGGGTTGTAAACAATGATTAAAAAGCACTAGGATGTTATCGGGTTTCACGCCACTACACATGGATCAAAACATGCAACATAATAAAAACAACCTGCAAAGAAATTCTAATCAGTTAGTATCTTGCAGACTTAGTTTCTTTTCGGATAACTAACTACGAGAAGTGTGGAGTATTGCAACGCCAGCCATCCCATAATGAATGGTCACTTGCTTTGCATTACTTCTTCATGAAGTGTGTTCCTCGACCTTGCCAAGGTTGCACTTTCATACGTCAACTTATGCCATTTCATAGTATGAAAGTGCAACGATGGGAGTGAGTTTACTCCACTCATGAAAACACTCCTAGATATCGAAACAGACGTATGGTGACTACATACATCCAGATCCAACTTTCAATCGATATTCAGATCTAAGGGTACAAACGTAGACAATTCATACCGAAAGACAATAGGTAATACAAGTTGATGATCAAGCAACAAGCATTCATTTAACGATTGATGTTGAACTGAAAAGGAGAGTATCTCTATTGCAAACAGTTGAATTACATTACATGAAATGAAAACATGGGTAGCGGGGCTACTCCCCGCACCCTAGTGAATGAGACTACTCGCTCATATCAAGGACAAAGAAGGAGGCGAGAAGAGAGAGAAAGAACGTCATCTCCACAGAGGAGGGAAGGATGAACCCTTGGTGAAGAGAGCAACGATCTTCACACTTCGTGGATGCTTTGATGATGGATCTTCTCTTCCCACCTTCTTTGTTGTTGAGAGAGAAGGTAGCTTGAAGATGGAACATGGATCTCAAATTGGTAGCCTTGGGGCAATGGATGAAAGATGGGAGTGCTCTGGAACTGGAGAGGCAGCCTTTGGGCGTCTGAGAGTTCTCTCCTCTTGAGGACCCCTTTGGGTCTTATTTATAGGCTTAAGTGGAGCCCAAACGGTCTTGAACCCATTTGGGCGCTGAACACATTTGGCCGCTGAACCCGTTTGGGCGCTGGACCCGTTTGAGCGCTGGACTCGTTTGGGCGCCGAATTCGTTTGGGCGCTGGACCCGTTTGGTTGCTGAACACGTTTGGGCGCCAAAATCATTTGGGCGCTGGACCCATTTGGGCACCGAACTCGTTTGGGTGCTAGACCCGTTTGGGCACGGAACTCGTTTGGGCGTTGGACCCGTTTGGGCGCCGAACTCATTTGGGCGCTGGACCCGTTTGGGCACCGAACTCGTTTGGGCACTGGACCCGTTTGGGCGCCGAACTCATTTGGGCACTGGACTCGTTTGAGCTTATGTGGTCTCGGGACCGTTTAGAGTTCATTTTGTCTTGAGACCGTTTAGCCTTAAATGGTCTTGGGACCGTTTGGCCTTAAACGGTCTTGGGACCGTTTGGGGTTTTTTTTGTATTTTTTGTGTGTTTTTCTGCAAGGATAAAGAAGAGAAAAGTTAATCTATTGATGTGTCAGCAATAAGGTAAAGATTTAATGATTCTTTCTAATTTATTTAAGAAAGAGTATGGAAAACAAGGGAAAACTAATAAAATAGCATCACAAAGTGAGAGGTTATCACCCCCCTAACTTAGAGTCTAGCTTGTCCTCAAGTTAGATAGAGCTAAGGCATGAAGTGGCGAGGCGATTTTATTTAGTTAGGGTTTCCATACTCTTGTTTCAATTCTCAACCTGAGTTCTCCTCAAATCATATCGGATCTTATTGCTTGCCTTGACTCTTTCAGGTTTTTGAGAGATGCATGGGTCTCAAGTTCCTTCCGTATCTCGTAGCTTGCATTGGGACCACTTTTTATTCTGTGCATGTTGTTGACTCTAATCAGCTTTATATCTCTCTGAGGAACCTACCGGTAACTAGAGTGGGTATGAGGGTAGGCTAAAGGCTTAAAGTGTAACTCTCCCTTTTTGTGGGAGAGGGCTTGTCTATGATTTTTAGAGACCCACTACCGGGCATGACACATCTGCCTTCATGAGGGCAACTTAATGTACCGGCCGGGTAAGCTCTTTATCAGCCTTCTCTTATATTTAGAAACCTTAGGGTCCCACTACCGGGCACGACACATCTGCCTTTATGAGAGCAGTTGAATGTATCGGCCGGGTGAGACCTTTATTGGCTCTTCTTATAAGTCCTTATGCATGGCACAACTCTCATGTTTTTATTCAACACTCTGGCTTTTATTCGAAAAACTCACAGGCTTGGGATTTGGGGATTACTTTTGGAATTTATTTTGGGCGGCCAAGCCTCTTTTATTTGAAGAGAGAAAAGCTGTTCTTAGGGTTTTTCAACATGCACTTATTGTGTGGTCCGCTTGCAAGACTTCTTAATTCGGAAGATGCCTGATACCCCTCTCGTCCTTGAGAGCTCGACTTATTTCTGCCTTGATATTGACCTTGTGGAGTGTCAGATATAGAAGTGAAACAAAAGCATGAAAACCCAAGGTGGAGAGATATTATTAAGTCACCATTGTATGTCTAAGTGCTATTTTACTTTTGAGGACTAACCTGATTCTAAAGTTAGTTGAGGGTGACTTTTATTCTAAAGATGAACCATTCTTAAGAAGCTAAAGGTGTAACGGAAACTGAGAAAATTTATACAAAAAAAAATAGGAGAAGATGGAGAAAGAAGGATATAGAGATGATACCTCGCCCTTGTCTAATGTACCCCCCCAACTTATCACGCACTCTGTCCTCAGAGTGTCAAAGTTATAGGTGGAGTAGTACAAGGACAAGGGCCGCAGGCTAAGTGAATCCTGTGCTTGCCCCTGGTGCTTGAAGGAGTTTAGCTGCAAATTGTCCTCGCAGGGCGTGATAGTCTACGTCATTCATATCCTCTACTAGTTTCTGAAGAACGATGATGGTGTAGATCCAATAGAGGACATGGAAGACACAGTCGTTTGATTGTCAAATTTGTTGGGGACACTTGTTGCAGAAGGAAGGGCGGTGAAAATGTTCTTTGTCGTAAGCTTTTGTGTGCTGACTTAGAAAATCGATTAATTTTTCAGCACATTCTTTCGCTACTACCTCCGTGGGCATTTTTGGCGTCACGACATAATTCTTCTGTTGTGGATTGTACTGGATGTCGGAACTATTATAAATTGTAATTGTTCCTTCTGGTAGGTTTGTTGCCAGGAGCAGCTAGTGTTCATGATAGAGGAAGGGTAGCATGATGAACTTCGGCGTTGTGTGTTGTAGGTAGGAGATTAGTGTTTCATCTGCGCCAAAGTGATTTAGCTTTAAAAGGTCATCCTTCAAATAAGGAGACACCATATATGTTGTGGGGTTATCTTGGCCTAGGAGAAATTGGTAAGCGGCCATTAGGCTTACAGAGAGTGATCCTTTAAATTGTAAAGTTTCTCGAAGAGTGTCTGCCATTATGAGAATGTCACCAGACATGAACACGAGTTCATCTTTCTCGGCAGAAAGCCTTGACATGATGAGACGTAGTTCGTAGTCGGAGAGGCCTTTGCAAGCACTGAGATCAAAGTCTGGGAAAGATGGTTTGATGGCAGACAAAGGATCAATGTTGTCTTTGCTTTGCTCAGTTGTCGAGGCCGGTTCCTTTGATTTCTCTGACTCCTTCAGAGTTTGTCAGAAGGGTTGGCACTGCGGTCGATGGATAGAGGAGAAGAGGTAGTGAGGGACATCATCTGGTGCCATCGTCGGGTCCTTGAGGAACTGTCTATCACAGATGAGCTCCATGGCATAACATCCTCGTAAAGAATGAAAATCTTCAGCAACCAGAGCAGAGAATGGGATTTCTTGGTTCAGCACTTGGATGTGACGTATGGTGCAGAAAGCGCAATCCCCGGATTCCTCGTCAGCTTGGACTTGCGGGTTTATTATTTTGAACCAAGGCTGGCTCCAGTTGTGGCGGAGAGATGGACGTGCAACCCAAATTAGCTTAAGCAGCCGAAAGGGTATACATATTGCTTCACCGTCTGCTTCACCCATAAAGTTTATTGTACCGGCGGGTAGCTCAGCGCTGTAGAAGTTATAAACCGTGGCGTCCCGAGCCTCAGTATCAACAACCATGAATAACCAATGATTTGAAACTTGGAAGGGCACGGTAAGATAACGTGCTCGTCGTGCTAAACCGGTATGCAGACGTTCGATTAATTTTTCTTTGATGTCCTTGTATAGCAGGCCCAAAGATAGGGCAGGCGAGGCATTAAAAATAGGCTGCTGCCGCTTATGACTTCTGTATATTTCTATACAGTTGGCGAGAAGGACACGGAAGATAGATATTGGCATCGTCGACCGAGGTTGCAGAATGTTGCGGAAGTCTTCACGTGTCATCTTGCGCTTTGTTTTAGCATTGTGGTAGATAATATCGTCCCCTGCTTTTGCATCGTCCACGATAGTGTTCAGTATGAAAATATCCTGAGCATCTAATGTGGAGATGGCCGCCATATCTAGGTCATGCATTTTGTGCGGTAGGGGTGGTGGCGGGGGAAGCTCTCATGGAGGGGGGGGAGGGAGGTAGTTCTGGAGCTTCCTCATAGCCCTGTATGTCGTCGTCTGAGTCCGAGGCAGAATGGAGCTCTTCATCAGTATCTAAACGCACTCGTTCTGATTCATCCTCGTCATGTGGTGAAGCTACTGGCGTGTCGAGCGCTGAGGGGGGTGGGACAGCTGTTGCAGGGGGGCTGGCACTGGTTCCTATTATACATTGGTGGAACTCAGCGAAAGCCGTGTCTTTAGCAGCCTCCTCGATGGATCCCATAGCGGAATAGTCAAGAAATTGGTCCCCATATGAAATGTTAACATTATCATTGCGTGGGGATTTGGGATCTTTATCACCGTCATGGTGATCCATCTGCTGTTTGGGTTATGTTCCATGGCTGGGACCCTCCCCAGCATTATCTGGTTTATCAGAATCATCACTTGAGGATGTACTGTTGTTGGAGTCAGCCGAAGAATCAGAATTTTCATCTTCATCATCTTCATTTGCTGCTGATTTATCCATTGTTTTCTTATGTGCTTTCTTCTTGCACTGACGATGGATGGATTGAAGCTCGTCGTATGCCACTTGCACGTGCTCGTGTGTTTCGAGCAGTGCTTCGTGGGTTTCCTTTAAATCAGAATAACGTGCTTCAGCCGAGAGGAGTCATGCTATGAGGTCAGTTACTTGAGCTCTTAGTTGAGTAAGTTCATTGGTTGATGACTCCTCTTGGCATTTGTGTAGCTGTGTGAGGGTGATGTTGATGTCGTCCAAGCGCGTGATGAAAGCTTGTTGTTGCTGCTTGAGCTCGCGGAGGGTCTCAGGCAGCGGTTGAGTCTGTATTGAGATCTTCTCGACTAGCTTTGCCATCGCCTTGTGCTAGCTTTGGACTCCAAGGACCAGCTCGGGCAAGGTTTTGCAGTGGCCGTCGACGTGGTCAACTTGCTTAGCCACTGAAACTTGTCGTTGCTGGATTTCTTGGAGGATGCTTGGCAAGGCGTGGTTTTGCTCGTCGATCTTGGAAACCTGCTTTGTTAAACCCTGCACACAAGAAAAAATAGAATTTAATATGTTAGAAGGGTCGGTGAGGAGGTTTCGGATGGTGTCAAATTGTCGTCCGAATTCCTCACCGACATCAGTGAAGGGGACCCCAGTGAGAGAAGGGTGGGGCGGATGGGGTCGGGGTGGAATGGTGGTGGTAGTTTCATGCGGAAAGGACACTGTTGATGGTCCCGCGAACTGCATAGTGACTGTGGAAGGGGTCACTAGCGGTGTCGGGGCGGCGACGGATGAGAAGGGTGGTGACATATCCGGAGAGAAAAGTGAGTCCGGTAATGTTGATGGAAAGTCTGTTGAGGTGAAAGAAGTGAATTCAGGCATAGTAGTGGAAAATGGGATGCCTGAAGGGAAGAAGGGTGATTTGGAAAAAGGTGGAAGAGTGGAGGATGATGGGGTGGTGGATGGTGTGGTGGAAGATGGTGGGGTGGTGGATGTTGGGATGGTGGATGGTGTGGTAGAAGATGGTGGGGTGGTGGATGTTGGGATGATGGATGGTGTGGTAGAAGATGGTGGGGTGGTGGATGTTGGGATGGTGGATGGTGGAGTGGTGGTTTCAAGATCAACATGTAGACTCATTATGAAAGAGTCTAGTGATGATGTTGTTATGTGTTCCTCTGGAAGGGTGGGTTCTGTTTCGGGGTGGGGTTTGGAAGTTGGTGTTCCCGACAGCTCTTGTTCCTTCAAAAGCCTTCTGGAAGATCGTTTTACAGGAATTTTTGTTGTTTTTGCTGCCGGGGCGGTTATGCTAAGCTCTGTCTGTCCCATTGTTGCTTTCTTTTCGGTGATTTTGACCGAAGACATGAGTGTTGCGATTTCGTCATCTGAGAAAAGGAGCTTGTCTTTGTCATAATCCGCAAGTTCTGGTAGTGGGAGCAGCGTTCTGAAGGATTTTGCTGTAGGGCAGAAGACGTAGTGTAGCTTGCCATCCTTGTCTTTTATGATGAAGGAGTTCTTCAACGTTTGTTCGTTTGTAAGGATGTCGCCCTTTATTTTTGTGCATCTAGGTAGAAGTCTATCCATCTTAAGGTATTTGATAATTGATGTGATAAGACCACCCATACATATTTCTTTTCCTAGGGCGTAAGCTGATAGTTTTTGAATGATAAGACGCCCTATGTTGACTGGCAACCCATTTAGAATGGACCAGATAACAAAGAGGTCTGAGAGGATTACGTTTCCTTCTTCTGACCTGGGGAAGAGTGCGCCAGCAAGGATTTTGTGAAGTGTGCGTACTAGACCCGATTGAATGTTTGATGCTTTACATGTTTTTGCATCATAAACTGGTAGCCCCGTTAAAGATTTCCAGAAGTTGTGTTTGTTGAACTTGGTGTTGTCTGTGACAACAGCCTTGGCTTTCTTCAACTGCTCTTGGTTTTCTATAAAGATTTCATTCAGCATATTTTCAGTTATGACCACTTTGTTGTTGAAGATTCTGGTGGATATTCTACGATCACCAGCGTCCTGTGCTTTATCGAAAGTGTCCACTGCTTCTCTAGTGAAAAAAGTGAAGAATTCCGTTGTAGGCTCAACGTATGAGGATTCGGTGACAAAACAAAGTCGAGAAAGATTGGAATTGTCTAGCAAGGTGAGGATTCTATTGTAGATCCCCATATTCATAAGTATGCTTGGGCAAACGTACTTTGTCAGTTTTAGAGTTTGTTTAATGGATGGGAGGGTATGGATGTGAAGATTTTCTGGTGGTGGTGTTGTGGTGGTAATGGGGGGGGGGGAAATAGGAACGGTAATGGTGGCAGGGGTGGCGGTGATGGTGGTGGTTGGTTGAATGGAGGATGGTGGAATGAAACCTGCCATGGTTTGTTCCCTTGCAGTGATAGGGTGAACCTGTTTCCTTGCCCTCTTCTTCGGTTGTGGTGCTGAAGTGGTTGCTTGGGCCTTCCTCTTCCCCAAGGACTTTTTGGTAGGGGATTCTACCTCCGATGAAGGCTCATATTCCGAGGGGTCATCAGATGAGATTTCTTCGACCTCCTCTTCAGAAGGTTCTTCTTCTAAGCAGTGGTTGATGCGTTTTATCTCATGCACGACTTTGATCAGGTCCACCTTTGCTGGGACCGTTCCAGTTTTTTCATAATGGTCAATGATTTGCTGAAACTTTGCCCGGTCAGCAATTAATTCCTCCTTTGTCCAAAAAGGTTTGTCGGCTGTTCCTGTTGGTTGTTTTGCGGGGGAGGCCATTCTGAAATTTTTGTCAAGAAAACAAAAGTTAGAGTTCTGAAATTTGAAATTAAACAAGTTTATTAGAATAGAACATTATTTTTGAGGTTTGGTTGGATCCAAACGGGTTCGAGACCATTTGGTTCCAAACGGGTTGAAGACCGTTTGGTTCCAAACAGGTTGAAGACCGTTTGGGGCCAAACGGTCCGTCGTCCAAATGGGTGCAAGGTCGTTTGGCACCAAACGGTTTGGAGACAGTTTGGGGCCAAACGGTCCTTCGTCCAAATAGGTGCAAGGTCGTTTGGCACCAAATGGTCCTTCGTCCAAACGGGTGCAAGGTCGTTTGGCACCAAACGGTTTGGAGACCGTTTGGGGCCAAACGGTCCTTCGTCCAAACGGGTGTAAACCCGTTTGGAGCAGACCGTCAGGAAGACGAAGAGCTAGGCCGTTTGGCGGCGAGGGACGGCGGGAGGGAAGCCGAAAAATGCTCGTCGGCGGTGGCGACAGCGACGGTAGTAGCGAGAACCGCGAGAGAAAACTCTACCTGTTAGGCGACGATGGCGGAAGAAGAAGGGCCGGAAGGAAGCGACGATGAGTGAGCAGAAGAACGGAGCCTCGCACAGACGACGGCAAAGCGCCAGTCAGAGACGAGAACGGCGGTGGAAGACGGAGGTGATAACGGTAAGCTCGAAGAAGCAAAAGTGTGCGCGGAAACTGGAGTGAAACGGCAGTGGAACAGAGAAAGCGAGAGGTTCTAGAAGAGAGAAAGGAGGGTGTGGGGTGTTATTTATAGGATTGGGGGGGGGCGTCCTTACAAATTCCCAAAGTCAAACGAGTACAAGACCATTTGAACTCCAAACGGGTGCGAGACTGTTTGAACTCCAAACGGGTGCGAGACCGTTTGAACTCCAAACGGGTGCGAGACCGTTTGAACTCCAAACGGGTGCGAGACCGTTTGAACTCCAAATGGGTGCGAGACCGTTTGGGGAGGTTTAGGTTTTTGATGTTTTTGATTTTTATGTTTATTTTGTTTATGTGGATTTTTTTTGTATTTATATTTCAGAAGAAAACTAAACTAAAAAGAAGAAGAGGGAAGACGAAAAACGATGATACTCAGATCTTGGGTTGCCTCCCAAGTAGCACCTGGGTTTAATGTCGCTGGCTCGACGAAATGCTGATCTGGCTATGCTGATGTTATAGGATCTTGGATCTCTATAGTTTGTCTTGGCAATTAGTCTGCTGGAATGTAGTATTTCTTTAACCTATGACCGTTGACGGTTTTTTCTCCCCCATTATCATCAAGGATAATAACCGCTCCTCTCGGGTAGATATGTTTGATAGTGAAAGGCCCCGACCATTTTGTGCGCAGTTTTCCCGGAAACAATTTTAGTCTGGAATTGAATAAGAGAACCTTATCTCTGATGATTATATCCTTTCTTTTTATGTGGCCATCATGCCATATATTGGTTTGTTCTTTGTAAATTCTGGCATTTTGGTATGCTGTCATTCGCAACTCTTCCAATTCTTGTAATTGAAGTTGTCTAGATTCACCGACACTCTTGAGATCAAAGTTCAATTGCTTGATAGCCCACCAAGCTTTATGCTCTAATTCGACTGGTAGATGACACGACTTCCCATACACCAATCGAAATGGTGTTGTTCCAATTGGTGTTTTGAAAGTTGTGCGATAGGCCCATAGAGCGTCAGGAAGTTTGGTAGACCAGTCTGTGCGGTGCCTATTAACAGTTTTTTCCAAAATGGCCTTGAGTTGCCTGTTGGAGACTTCGACCTGTCCACAAGTCTGTGGGTGATAAGGTGTGGAAACTTTATGTTTGACTCCATATTTTCTTAATAGTGCTTCGAAACTCCGCTCAAGAAAATGAGATCCGCCATCGGATATTATTGTTCTTGGAACGCCAAATCTGGGGAATATTATTTCTTTAAACATTTTGATGACTGGTTTGGAATCACAAGAAGTGGTCGGTAGAGCTTCTACCCATTTCGAAACGTAATCCACAGCTACTAGAATGTACGTGAATCCGTAAGATGGGGGGAAAGGACCCATGTAATCCACTCCCCAAACATCAAAGAGTTCGACTTCTTGCCACATATTCAAAGGCATTTCATTTCATTTAGTTATTCCTCCAGATAGTTGGCATTTGTCACATGATCGCACATATTCATGTGCATCCTTTGCGATGGTTGGCCAGTAGAAACCAGATTGAAGAATTTTAAGAGCAGTTTTCTTAGAGCTCATGTGCCCCCCAGTAGGGCCTGAGTGACAGTGTTCTAAAACTGGGGTGATTTCTGTTTCTGGAATGCATCGACGAAAAAGTCCATCTGCGCATAAGCGGAATAGGTAGGGCTCATCCCAGAAGTACTACTTAGCGTCATGAATGAATTTCATTTTGTCATGGTATGATGCAGACGGATGGATGATTCCTGTTGCCAAATAATTAACAATATCAGCATACCAAGGAAATCCAGTAGTAATCTTCATTAGTTGATCATCCGGTAAAGAGTCTCGAATGGGTATTTTATCGGAGTCTTTAGCTTCAATACGACTGAGGTGATATGCGACGACATTTTCAACCCCACTTTTGTCTTTAATCTCTAAATCAAACTCCTGAAGCATTAATACCCATCTGATAAGTCGGGGTTTAGCATCTTGTTTTTGGACCAAGTATCGTATTGCAGAATGGTCAGTATATACTATGACTTTTGACCCGATTAGGTAAGACCAAAATTTTTCAAAAGCATAGATAACTGCCAGGAACTCTTTTTCAGTGGTAGTATAGTTCTTTTGTGCCTCATCAAGCGTCTTGGAGGCGTAATATATGACGTAAGGCTTTTTGTCAATCCTTTGTCCAAGGACTACCCCTATAGCATAATCGCTAGCATCACACATAATTTCAAACGGTTGTGACCAGTCAGGAGCTCTTAGAATAGGGGCAGAGATAAGGGCATTCTTCAGAGTTGTGAAGCTATTAATGCATTCTTGGTCAAATATAAAATCTGCTTCTTTGGTCAGTAGGTGAGTCATTGGCTTTGCTATCTTTGAAAAATCTTTTATAAATCTTCTGTAGAATCCTGCATGACCAAGGAATGCCCTGACTCCTCTGATGTCTTTAGGTGGAGTTAGCTTTGAGATGACATCGACCTTTGCTTTATCCACTTCAATCCCTTTTTCACTTACTCGATGTCCTAGGACCACACCTTCAGTCACCATAAAGTGACATTTTTCCCAATTCAAGATCAGGTTGGTGTCTTCACATCTTTGTAGGACTTTTCCTAGATTGAGTAAACAATCGTCGAAAGAATTTCCGTATACAGAAAAATCATCCATGAAGACTTCCATGATAGATTCTGTTAATCCGGCGAAGATAGCAGTCATACATCTTTGGAAGGTTGCGGATGCATTGCATAACCCGAAAGGCATCCTTCTAAAGGCATATGTTCCAAAAGGACAAGTAAAGGTGGTTTTTTCTTGATCTTCAGGATGGATTGGGATTTGGTAAAATCCTGAATATCCATCAAGGTAACAGAAATTTTTTTGGTGAGCGAGTCGTTCGAGAACCTCATCCAAGAAGGGCAAGGGGAAATGATCTTTCCTTGTTGCTTTGTTAAGTTTTCGGTAGTCGATGCACATTCGCCACCCAGTTACTGTTCTAGTAGGTACTAGTTCATTCTTATCATTAAGAACAACAGTGGTCCCCCCTTTTTTTGGGACCACCTGCACGGGACTTACCCATTGAGAATCCGAGATTGGGTAGATGATACCTGCTTTCAGAAGTTTGAGAACCTCGAGGCGAACTACCTCCTTGAGATTAGGGTTCAACTTTCTTTGATGTTCCCTTGATGGTTTGAATTCTTCCACCATAGGCAATCTGTGCATGCATAAAGCTGGATTTATACACGTCAAGTCAGTCATCTTGTATCCGATAGCTTTCTTGTGTCTCTTTAGTTCATCAAGAAGTCTATTTTCTTGGTCCACCTCCAGGGTGGAGCTGATAATCACTGGACAAAGTTTCTCGTTGTCAAGAAAGGCATGTTTGAGTCCCTCAGGTAGAGCTTTCATTTCAGGAGCCTTAGGTGGCTCAGTTGCTTCTATAATGGTGACGACCTTGAGTTCTTCAAAGGTGGCCGTTGGGGCTTCTTCAACTTTTTCTAAGTATTGAAGGCATTCTTGTACAAGTTCATTTGCCGAGAATTCTACTTCCAGATTTATCAAGATATCTTCCAAATCATCGGAGGGTTCAGACATTTGTAATTGGGACATTTGATATATAGCGTCTAGGAGAAAGACTTCCTCTTGAATGCTTGGACCTTTCATGCTATTAAGGACTCTGAACTGGAAAGCTTTCTTCCCAAGTCTCAAGATAATAGTTCCTGCTTCTACATCGATAAGCGCTCAGGCAGTAGCTAGGAAAGGTCTGCTGAAGATTATCGGGTATCTTAGGTCTTCTTGTATGTCCATAATAACGAAATCGCACGGAACATAAGAATTCGTTCCTATCCTGACAGGTATATCTTCAATGATTCCAAAGGGAGCAGTTATGGTAGAGTCGGCTAACTGAATTGTCATTGTCGTAGGTAACAAATCAATGAAGCCTAATCTTTTGCACATAGAATAGGGCATAATGGATATACTTGCTCCTAAATCTGCTAATCCCTTCTTGCTGGAGCCATTTCCAATTGAACACTGAATACCGAAGGAACCTGGGTCCTTCTTTTTCTTTGGCATTTTGTTAAGAAGAATGTCTGAAGTGGTCTGAGCTAGTTTCACTGTTTCATGCTCTTCTGTCATATATTTTCTTGACAGAAGGGTTTTCAGGTATTTGGCCCAAGCGGGCACTTCGGAAAGAGCATCGAGGAATGGTATATCAATGTATAGTTTCTTCATAGCTTCTTTGAATTTCTGGAACCTAGTGTCCATTTTGGTTCCTTTTAGCCTGTTCGGATAAGGGATTCTGGGTGGAACTTCTGACATTGGTTCCTTTTCTTTTTCTCTTTTAGTGGTTTTAGTAGATTTTTCCTTTTCCTGGGTTGAGCTTTCTGTTGGGGAAAGAATAGCTAAATCGTTATCATCATCATGGATGATTCTAGTGGTATCAGGAAGGACACGACCAGACCTTGTGGTGACAACATTTAGTTGCTCAGGTCTATTTTGGTCATGCCTTGGGTTTGCCTCTGGTTGCCCAGCAAAGGTACCTGCTGGTGGTTTCAACTGAGCAACAATCTGTGCTAATTGGGCCTCTACATCCTTTTGTTGAGCCTGTTGGTTCGCAAGCATAGTTTGCTGAGATTGAAGCATCTGTCTAATCAAAGAAATTTCATCAGATGGTTGGGAAGGGGCACTCCTCTGTTGATATTGAGTGACTTGCTGCCCTTGTGGTTGATGTGGAGGTGCGGTTAACTGCGGTTGTTGTGGCTGCTGCAACTCAGGTTGTTGCAGCTGTGGGTGCAGTCCTGGATGGGTATATTGGTAAGAGGGATTCCTAGGATAATTGGATCTTTGGAAACCATTTCTATAATTCCCCTGATTTTGGTTGAAGTTATTCTGAAATCCTGGTGGTTGTCTATTGAAAGATCTGCCTTGTGTCTGTTGTTGTGGATTGGCAGTCCCTGCAGGATTCCCATATTGAAAACCAGGGTGGTTTCTTGGTTTATCTGGATTGTAATACACCTGGACAGGTATTGAGTGAATGGAGTTGACTTGCTCTGGCATTTGGTCCTCGGGATGTTCAATAATGGGTTCATATTGCAGCACTGGTGGTTGTAGATCCATCATAACATTGTATAGCAGACCACATGATAGTGTGGGATGATCAGATGCATGACAGGCTTCACAAATTCCAGTAGCTACTTTTACTTGTTGAACCTGGGAGCCTTTCTTCTTGTCGTATTCTCTGAAAGAAGTTTCGAGAGCTTGTTGCTTGCTAGCAATAGTCTTCAAGGCCTCTGCAATGGCCTTGAGTTCCATAGATTCTTCAGCCTTGTAGACTTTAAGAACTCCCTTGGATTGGTTAGACGACCTTCCCCAATTGGATTGGTTCTTGGCCCCTAACATAACTATATTCCAAGCATCTTCATAGTTCTTTCTCATGAAGTTTCCTCCAGATGAGGAGTCTAAAAACTACTTGATATCATCACTTACTCCTCTATAGAATGTTTCAATCAGTTGATTTTGGGATATGCCATGGTGAGGGCACTTTCTCAGGAGTTCCTTGAATCTTTCCCAAGCTTCTGCAAGTGTTTCTCCGGGTAGTTGGGCAAAATGGTTGATCTGCCCCCTAATCTCATAGGTTAGTGAAGGTGGAAAGAATTTCTCAAGAAACTTTTCTTCTAAGGGAGTCCAAGTAGTGATGATAGGGTGCCTATCTAAAGCATTGTACCAACTTAGCGCTCTTCCAGATAAGGTGAAGTGGAAGAGGTGTAACATTATTACTTCCAAGGCAACTCCTGCTTGAGGTACAAGTCGGCAGAGTGACTTGAATCTCTTAAGATGATCCATGCAATCGTCTCCAGATCCTCCAGAGAAAGAGATGCCTTACATGATCTGGATCCATTGCGTCTGGATTTCAAAGTTTGGTATGTTAATAATCGGTGGTCGGACTGGGTGATCATCTTCATAATTCTTTGGGACTGCGTAGTCCCGAAGTTGCTTGTTTCTTAATGCTAATTGAGCAGCGGCATTCTCGGCTTGGATGCGGGCTTGTTCCTCAGCTCGAATCTCGGCCTGCACTTGAGCACGAGTGTCAGTGATAAGTTGTGCTCGTTTTGCAGCTATGGCGGCGTTAACTCTTTCTGCAACGAGGCGTTGCTCTTCAGCCATCTGTCTGGCTCTTTGGCGGTTAAGTCTAATCCTTCGGTGGAAACTTCTTTCTACCTCAGAGTCGTACTCTGGTTCAGGGGAGAATCCGATGTGATGCGGGGTTAGCATACACGTTTTCTACCCGAGTAGGAAGAAATTCACTCAGTTAGATGATGAAAGGAAGCAAAGAGGTCAAGAAAATTTGGAGTAGTTATCAAGGAAAAGTGTAAAATACTAATCAACCAAGAAGTTGTTAAGTAAAAACTAAAACGTTCTGTTGTCCCCGGCAACGACGCCAATTTTTTATGGAGTTTTGCAACGCCACTAAAAATCCTAGAGATGATGAATCTCTAGGTTTAGCCTTGCTTGTAATATGGTAAGATCTCCACCCACGTGTGCTAGGACACGCGGAAGTCTTATCGTAGTATAGTTTAAGGGTCGAATCCTCGGGACAACGGTCTTGATTAGAATTAATCAAGATGGAAAATGTTTTAGTCGTACCTAATTACTTAACGGTTGATATTTAGATCGAAAGTTTGATTTGGTTGTTTAAACTAAGTGCGAGGAAAGTAAAAGCAAGAAAGTAGAAATTAGGGTTGTAAACAATGATTAAAAACCACTAGGATGTTATCGGGTTTCACGCCACTACACATGGATCAAAACATGCAACATAATAAAACAACCTGCAAAGAGATTCTAATTAGTTAGTATCTTGTAGACTTAGTTTCTTTTCGGATAACTAACTACGAGAAGTGTGGAGTATTGCAACGCCAGCCATCCCATAATGAATGGTCACTTGATTTGCATTACTTCTTCATGAAGTGTGTTCCTCGACCTTGCCAAGGTTGCACTTTCATACGTCAACTGATTCCATTTCATAGTATGAAAGTGCAATGATGGGAGTGAGTTTACTCCACTCATGAAAGCACTCCTAGATACCGAAATAGACGTATGGTGACTACATACATTCAGAACCAACTTTCAATCGATATTCAGATCTAAGGGTACAAACGTAAACAATTCATACCGAAAGACAATAGGTAATACAAGTTGATGATCAAGCAACAAGCATTCATTTAACGATTGATGTTGAATTGAAAAGGAGAGTATCTCTATTGCAAACAGTTGAATTACATTGCATGAAATGAAAACATGGGTAGCGGGGCTACTCCCCGCACCCTAGTGAATGAGACTACTTGCTCATATCAAGGACAAAGAAGGAGGTGAGAAGAGAGAGAAAGAACGTCATCTCCACGGAGGAGGGAAGGATGAACCCTTGGTGAAGAGAGCAACGATCTTTGCACTTCGTGGATGCTTTGATGATGGATCTTCTCTTCCCACCTTCTTTGTTGTTGAGAGAGAAAATAGCTTGAAGATGGAACGTGGATCTCAAACTGGCAGCCTTGGGGCGATGGATGAAAGATGGGAGTGCTCTGGAACTAGAGAGGCAGCCTTTGGGTGTCTGAGAGTTCTCTCCTCTTGAGGACCCCTTTGGGTCTTATTTATAGGCTTAAGTGGAGCCCAAACGGTCTTGAACCCGTTTGGGCGCTGAACACGTTTGGCCGCTGAACCCGTTTGGTTCCTGAACCCGTTTGGGCGCTGAACCCATTTGGGCGCTGAACTCGTTTGAGCACTGGACTCGTTTGGGCGCCGAACTCATTTGGGTGCCGAACTCGTTTGGGCGCTGGACCTGTTTGGGCGCCGAACTCGTTTGGGCGCTGAACTCGTTTGGGCGCTGGACCCGTTTGGGCGCTGAACTCGTTTGGGCGCCGAACTCGTTTGGGAACTGGACCCGTTTGGGCGCCGAACTCGTTTGGGTGCTGGACCCGTTTGGGCGCGGAACTGGTTTGGGCGCCGAACTCGTTTGGGCGCTGGACTCGTTTGAGCTTATGCGGTCTCGGGACCGTTTAGAGTTCATGCGGTCTTGAGACCGTTTAGCCTTAAACGGTCTTGGGACCATTTGGCCTTAAACGGTCTTGGGACCGTTTGGGGTTTTTTTGTGTTTTTCTGCCAGGATAAAGAAGAGAAAAGTTAATCTATTGATGTGTCAGCAATAAGGTAAAGATTTAATGATTCTTTCTAATTTATTTAAGAAAGAGTATGGAAAACAAGGGAAAACTAATAAAATAGCATCAAAAAGTGAGAGGTTATCACTAACCATCGATACCTGATGACTAGAAGGGCCATATGTCATCCAACATAGGTTAGACATCGGTCTCCACCACTAAAAGGACCATCAACCATCACATACTACCACAAAAGGGCAAAAAGGTATATTTTGCCCCACCATTGGTTGAGAGCCTTCACCCACCTCAACCATCGGCTGCACCACTTCAGGGTGAACCATAGGAATCCCTACATCTAGGGGAATAATTAGTTGGTACCCCCACTAGGAAAAACCTTTGGTCTCCTTGGTTGCATACTTAGTAACTCCATCATCCATGAAGGGGTAAACCCTAATTCACCATATAAGTAAATCACCACCAAACCAAGGTTCAAGCAAGTGACCCATGGCTCAACAAGATCAATAATGATAACATAACATCTAAGGAACATAATTCATGTTAAAAATTTCAAGAAAAACCTCATATTTGGGTAAATTGTAGAAAAGTCCAAAATGTGCACAAAATTGCATAACTTGCACAAATAGTGTCCAAATTGGACTAAAATTGAAACTTAAGATTGTCACTTGTTATAAAAGCACCTCATATAATTTGTATAAGGTTTTATGAACCCAATTATGATAATTAATCATTTTCAACCAAAAAGCATGGTTAGAGGTTTCACAACCATAAACCCCTAACAGGGATTTCACCCCTAAATCCAAGATAAGCAAAGATGGATACCTCACTTATACCTCATCCCCAAAACTCCACATGGTTACATACATCTCATGATGATGTCACATCACTCTAATAGAAGTCATGTTCTTCTTTCTCAACTCTTGCAACTTGTCTCATCTTGGGTTAGCACAAAAACCTCCTCATATAATTCCACCTCTACTATTTATATTACTTATTCTGTATCAGGGTGACACTCCCTCAACCCTGGATCATAGAAACTAGTGTGCCACTTGTAATACTATGGTAGTACCTTTCAATTTGGATCTCTAGTTGTCATTCTGGTCTATACTATCTATTGTATCAACACTTTACACAAAATCCATACTTGCTGGATTTTACCAAACATGGAATATCATGTATCTCTTATCATATGTAACTTCACAAGGTTTCATCTCTATGCTCCTTTGATGGTTGTTGTAGTTAGAAAATTAATCAATCTTGTGGGAATCCCCTAACTGTCAAGAGATATAAGGCATATTTTTCTTAGAAAATTTTCCAATCATCTCAACAGTGGACTGGCCATCTATATAGTTGAAGAATTATACACTATCTCCAACCATTAACACATGAATTCCTCCATGAAGGGGTAAACCCTAATTCACCATATAAGTAAATCACCACCAAACCAAGGTTCAAGAAAGTGACCCATGGCTCAACAAGATAAATAATGATAACATAACATCTAAGGAACATAATTCATGCTACAAATTTCAAGAAAAACCTCATATTTGGGTAAATTGTAGAAAAGTCCAAAATGTGCACAAAATTGCATAACTTGCACAAATAGTGTCCAAATTGGACTAAAATTGAAACTTGAGATTTTCACATGTTATAAAAGCACCTCATATAATGTGTATAAGGTTTTATGAACCCAATTATGATAATTAATCATTTTCAACCAAAAAGCATGGTTAGAGGTTTCACAACCATAAACCCCTAACAGGGATTTCACCCCCAAATCCAAGATAAGCAAAGATGGATACCTCACTTGTACCTCATCCAAAAAACTCCAAATGGTTACATACATCTCATGATGATGTCACATCACTCTAATAGAAGTCATGTTCTTCTTTCTCAACTCTTGCAACTTGTCTCATCTTGGGTTAGCACAAAAACCTCCTCATATAATTCCACCTCTACTATTTATATTACTTGTTCTGTATCAGGGTGACACTCCCTCAACCCTGGATCATAGAAACTAGTGTGCCACTTGTAATACTATGGTAGCACCTTTCAATTTGGATCTCTAGTTGTCATTCTGGTCTATACTATCTATTGTATCAACACTTTACACAAAAGCCATACTTGCTGGATTTTACCAAACATGGAATATCATGTATCTATTATCATATGTAACTTCACAAGGTTTCATATCTATGCTCCTTTGATGGTTGTTGTAGTTATAAAATTAATCAATCTTGTGGGAATCCCATAACTGTCAAGAGCTATAAGGCATATTTTTCTTAGAAAATTTTCCAATCATCTCAACAGTGGACTGGCCATCTATATAGTTGAAGAATTATACACTATCTCCAACCATTAACACATGAATTCCTAGTTGATCTTGTTAGGGGTAAAGCAATGAAACTATATACATCTTACTAAGATTCACACAACACACTTAGCATATATGTCATAACTCTAGAGGACACTTTAGCTAATTCTCAATTTCACTCTTACTGATCTTGACACACCATCATTGTTGTTTTCAACAACCCTAAGGTGAAATGAAGATACGACCATGATGTTGACCATCTATAAACTAAATTGAGATGTTACCATTCAAAACTTGTCAAAACTTATAAGGACACAACCTGAGCAATATGTTCCTCTAAACATTGTTAATGCATTGGTTAGTCTAAACGACATAACCCTAAACTCACCATGACCAAGAAACTTATGTCATCCACTTGGGTTCTTATTTACTGATATCCCAACCTCAAGTCTATCTTGAAGTATCACTATAACACATGTTGATTGGTCAACCAACTATCTATCCTTGACATTTCTCTTGCCCAACTGTCAACATTTATACATAATCAAATAATCACTTTCATCCTTTCCAACAACATTCAGAGGATAAACATCAAATCTCTCTCTCTTAGGGAGATAAAAATTATATAAAACTCATATGATATACACATTCAAACTCAAGTACCATAGGTACATCCTGGATACTAGGATTCATTACCTTGGTATTCACTACATGTGCTATAAGAAACTCACATCCTTGTTTCATCCACTTCTCCACCATCATAACTAACTCAAAAAGTATAGGAGGAGTCTTCCTAAGTCTTTGTAGGCTCAAAATCATTCTCATACAAACATAATGATCTTGGGACTATAGTCCAAACTAACCACATGCCATAATAGGCTATACATCCCCAGAATTACAGTGAACCCACACATACCATGTGGCATAAGATCCACTTGAAACCTATGCCTATAAAAGGAGAATCACAAAGGGAACCACACTTCCCATAACCCAACTACATTGTCCATGGGTTGCTAGAAAGGGGATACCAATTCTGCCTTCATTATGCAAGCTACAACTTTACTTATATCATTTTACCTTTTTTAGCTTGGGTTCCTTGCCATTAGCATAAGAATTATCAATATTAATGTATATCATTACTCTTTCCTCGTTAATTTTTCATCATTATTTTGTATATCCTCTCAGGTTATCATGATTTTCAACCCCTTATCATGAGGTAGATCATCAAATATCACATTTTCTTCATTAAATAGGCATCATTTCCCTTAATTACTTTCACATGTCATGAAGATTTTACTTTAACACTTTCTTACACACATAGGTTGGTCTGAGATTAACTCAAGTTCCTCTTTATTCATTTATCATTATTCATATTATTCTTCTCATATCATACATATCATAGAAGTTCTATCCATCTTATGTGGATTTTATACCTTAAATCACTTTATTAACACATATTTATCGCTCTTTTACTTCATTATGTTCTTGATTTTCAACTTCAAGAACTCCTCATTAGCTTATTTGTATTCAGATTCAAGTTTCATGGTGTCATATGTTTCTCTTATAGTCATCAAACATTCAAGTTTTGATAAGTTACAATGTAATTCTCATCTTCTTTAGGGTAAGATTGAGGTTTTAGCACCATGATTTCTTATGCATTATGCTCCTTAGATTGCTTCAAAATGACTACTTGATCAGAGTAATCAGAAAGATTACAATATAAGAATCCCATACTTACCTTTTATTCAATAATTGAATACCTAGCTAGGGCATCCAAGTACTGAGATTAGGCAGTATGCACCATGTTTTCATATCAGGTTTCTTACTTAGACATCATCCTAGTCCTATGTCCTAGTCTCCCTGTAGACTTAACGAACCTACAACTCTAATACCAACTTGTGAGAAACTATTACACCAAATGAGATTACTCAAAACATAAAAAAAAATTGATCACTAATTAATCATAAACCCAGAAAAGTAGGTAAATTAAAATCGATTTCAACCTCAATATCATGTACAGAAACATTTACAATGAAGCCCATTATCTTTCTTGTATTCAAACTATATCAAGAATCTTTTACAATTTGTTCCATGGCCTTATACACAACACATATACATATACATGTGAAACATTATCCATATATGTCACATGTACAAGCATCATAAAAACTGAAACCCTAGGCAAGCATAGCTTTTATATACATCTTCGTTTTAGAGAAAGAACTTGAGTAAGCAATAAATGAGAAGAGGGTTATAAAACTCAACTCTAGTAAGATGAACATGCTCTAAATAGAAAAAAAATTGAGCACGAAAGGTGGAAAACCCTAGTTTAAGATCTGAACTCAGCCAACTAGCTTTCTCCCCACAAGGAAAGCAACCCCTAGTCATAAGGAACAAGAAAGGTGAGTTCTTTGAGATTCAGAGCAAGCTTTACCATGGAAACCATTGTTCCATCTAGCAAGAAGGTAGGAAGAATAAGAACAGACAAAAAAATGAAAGAGGGAAGGAGAAACGTACTAGTTTAGGTCGAAACATGCAAAGATGCTCCACAAACCCTAAAAGAAGGGTACATCCAAGTTGTAGCCACTTGCACAAGGTAGATCACCATCTTCTTTTACCTTGGGAACCTCCTCTGCTACCAAGTAGGGGAAGAATAAGATATAGATGAAAGGGGAGAGATAAGGGTGTTAATTTTTCATTTGGGTTCCAAAGGTAGACATATAAAGCTTAAGGATAATTAAGAGAAGAAGCATGAGGTGTCCTAGTAGCTCTCCATGTGTCTACGACTAAGAGCTTCCATGACCATGTAACAACAGGTCTATCAATTGTCCTACTACCTAAACATCGGTCCTTGATTACTAGAAGGGCCATCGGTCATCCAAAATAGGGTATCCATCGGTCTCCACCCCTAAAAGGACCATCAACTATCACATACTACCACAAAAGGGAAAAAAGGTACATTCTACCCCACCATCAGTTGAGAGCCAGCACCCACCTCAACCATCAGTTGCACCACTTATAGGGTGAACCTTAAGCCTCCCTAAATATAGGGGAACCATCGTTTGGAACCCCCACTAGGAAAAAACTTTGGTCTCCTTGGTTTCACACTTAGCAACTCCATCATCCATGAAGGGGTAAACCCTAATTCACTATAGAAGTGAATCACCACCAAACCCAAGTTTAAGAAAGTTCCCCATGGATCGAAAAAGACCAAAAATGATAAGATAAAATATAAGAAACATAATTTATGTGACAAATCACAAAAAAACCTCACATTTGGGTAAATTTCAAAAAGTCCAAAATGTGCACAAAATTGCATAACTTGAACAATCAATGTCCATATTGGACCAAAATTGAAACTTAAGCTTGTAACATGATATAAAAGCACCTCATATTATTTGGTTAAGGTTTAAAGCACCCAAATATGATGGTTGAGCATGTTTAAATAAAAATCATGGTTTGAGGTCTAACACTAAACCAATAGGGGATGGTTCCCAAGAGAAGATCACTACTACCCCTATTCTACAAGAAGAAGAGGTGAGCCACCTTGTTGATGATCCAATCAAAGTTATGCATACAACAAGATTGGAGGAAAAGACCCTGAAGGACACATATGTTTCTCCCCATCAGACTCAAGCATGTGGAGCCATTAACATTTTGAACAACCTAAAGAAAGGGAATGTTCACAAATAGTTCATGAAATTATATGATGTCTTCCACAAGCATCATGTAGATATGCTATTTGTAAACATGATTGAGTAGAGAGTATCCTAGTAGAAAATTTCTAAAGGATATATATCATCAATAAGAAGTGCAAGATCTAGGGCACATATGTGGTGGTAGTTTATGAGTAGGTTAGCACATTTATACATAGGGAGCTGTCATAGAAGAGGAAGGTACCAAGCCTTTTCAACATCCCTTGTTCTATAGGGAGACTTTATTTTGTATATACATTATGCAACCTAGGATTGCACATACGTTTGATGCTGCTCTCCAATTTAAAAAAGAAGGAACTAAAGAATCACAATGCCACTCACAGGACCATTTAGCCTAGTTACAAGTCTGTAGTGGGTCTTTTGAAGATCTTTGTGGATATTATAGTAAAGGTGGAAATATTCATTTTCCCCACAAACTTTATTGTCATTGAAATACAGGATCACCAGATGCACAACTATTACCAATGAGGAAACCTTTTTAGGTGCCAATAGACATTATTGTAGAAATTAGAAGAGGATGCCTTGTATTTTGCATACAAGATGACAAACTAGAGTTCACTTTGCCAGAACTATCCACACCATCATTGGGAGATGATCTAAGATGTGGTTCATTGCATATATACTAGGATGGTTAAAAAGGATCAACTAGGAGGCAACCCACTAGTATTTAGTTTTATTTGTATTACATTTATTTTTAGTTTGTTTTATGTTTGAAAAAGTTAGGAATAATTTGAGTGTGATTCATGATACAATTATGTGGTTATCTGTTTGTGTGGTGTAGACTGAAAGCTAATCTAGTTGGCCACTTTGAAGAACTTAGACTTGGATCGCATCATGCATCTTTGCAACATGGTCATGGATACATATATTCCAATCCTATCCTAATTCTTATTGACATAGAGGACAATTTCAATGACAAGCTTGGGGGAGGATAGAATATCATATTATCTTGCTTCATTGCTTTGACTCATTCATTAACATACATTAATTTTTTCTAAAGTTGGTCCTCATGATCATAATTTTGATTCAGTAAATCTTACTCTGATTTTTTTAACTTATGGTGATTCTTTAATAGCATGAGAATCTTCAAATTGACTAGGATTAGTCATCTTTAAGATGATTTTGATGAATTTTTATTCTTCCATTAAAGTACTTGGTTTGTTCAAGGGAAGGGGCTTTTAGTACATTTAATCAAACACCGATGTGAGAGGATATTTTTTAAAGTAGATATGATTCATGAGTCAACTATGAGTTAGTTTATCATTTCTAGATAGAATGATGTCTCTTAATTGCGGTGATATCCAATCACCCTCATACAATCATCCATGACTATTAAATTAGTGATACAACTCAAACTCCACCTCATTTCATGTATAAGTAAAAAAGAATTTTGATTATTGAATCCAAAAATGAGTTTTTGCATCTTGCATTAACATTCAGATTGCACAATTTGCATGTACTTTGCATTTTTACATTTATAGAATGTGGTGCATGTGATAACTAATTCTTTAACACTTACATTTTATTGAGACATCTCATATAATATACCTACCTTTTATTTTATATAATCTCAATACAAAATCATTTTTATAAGAAGGGCATAATCTTTGAAGTCATGTAGAAAAATGAAAAAAGAATAAACAAAAAATGAAGAATAAAAGAAGTGAAAGATGCTTAAAGAAAAAGTAGGAGTGCATACTCATCCATAACTAGTGTTCTCTAAACATTTATCAAGATAAGTGTGGAATATATATGCTATACTTCAAATAATCTACCACCCAAACACTCATCATTAGGATGTCATGTCTACTTTAAGCATGATTCCACCTTTGCATTTTTACATTAGTCACTAGGCACATTTCATATATCATATAAGTAAACTGCATATGTCATTACATTCTTAATTGTTTCATATGTTTAACTTGACCCAACCAATACATCCATCCATTTCCCTTATTGGTAGGCTACCATCATGGTTTTCCCCTCATTCAAATTTCTTTAGGGGATTGCATCCAAGTAGACTTCTCGTATTTAGGGGAAATGTAGTTGTAGGAGTCACCGTGCTATACTCAACATACTTCACTCTAATAATAATGGTTTTCTCTTTTAATTCCAACATACTTTGTGAATTATTGATTGATTGCTTTTGAGTAGTTGGATTTTTACTAATTGGGCATGTTTGGCATTTGTTTGATTGAGAGTTATGATTTAGCATCAAATTTGATAGAGATTGTATTGTTGTAGAATGCACATCATATCATTTTAGTTACATTTATAGATTAAATTATCATATATTTCATTCCATTTATGCTTTATTTAACCTAATTAGGGTTTTATTGTTTTATCTTATGTTCAATGATTTTCAATGAGAATTAGTCATTTTATTGTAGGAAATATGCAAGAGCAAGACACATACCCAAAAACTACACTCCTAATCATGATCAAAGTGGATTAGATCACCATCCACAATCTCCAAGTCATTGCGAGGTGATCTAATGATTCATGGCATTTACATATCATAAGCATGCCTAGTCAATTGGATGGACCTCCAAATTGATCGATTTGGTTGTTCCTCAAGGATAAAGGAAAAATTACAACTAATAGATAGATTGGCCAACTGATTCTTTTAATTCAACAAATCAAAGTTTTTGATAGTAATTCTGATGTGTTACCAATTGATCGATATATTATGTAATTGACTAGTATGACATCACCACACATCATCAAGCTATAGGTTAGATAATGGTAGAAAAATCCAGCCATCTAAATGAGATGATGTTTAGATACCCTACCGATTATCCAAACAACTATATGCCTTTCAAGTCAAATGGTTCTCTAATCGGCCTACTTTGATAGGGATTCAATCTGCAAGTTGACTGACTCATCCCAGAGTCGACTAGTTGGGGATTCAATCTATTCGATATACATAATACTATCAATTAACTAGCCAACCCAATCAATTAGTTTAGTAATTTCAAGCACAATTAGAAAACCATTAAGCCACTTGACATATTTTTTTGCAGTCCCAGCATTGCAATCATATATCATTTTCCACCCTAATTAGAGATTTTTCAACTTTTTCTCATTAAAATTCACATTTGTGGTCATCTTAGAGTAAGATAAATTAAAAAAAGGTTGTAATATTGCATTGTTCTTGCTTATATGACCTACTAGAATCTTACTTTATTGTTTACTACATGTTGTATGTTTTTGACATCTAATTTATGTGTTTAATGCAAACCTAGGTATATAAAACTTTGAAACCTAGGATTAGAATATATGTTGGTTGTTATTGAACCCAATTTGAGAAGTTTGAAAGGGAATTCTTTGATGTGAAAGGTTTGGGATCCCTAGGTAATGTGATAACGACCCTATGGGGAAATGTTTCATTGTGATTTTCATACTCTAAAAGAATTTGGAAATTGCTTAGTTCTATGATAATATTCATACAAGTGAGAAATGTAATGCAAGAGAGAGGGTAAGAGTAGTGGCCATGAAATCCAATTTCACCTTAATGTTTTTTATTGACTAAGTCTACTTCTTTTCAATTCATTTTTCTCATCAACAATTAAATTAATTAACCAATCTATCAACCTAGTTTCAAATATTGATCCTAATCTAAATTTGACATGACTAGTAGGATTCTTAAAAATAGTTTTCCATAGGGTTTCAAATCCTATATATAGGATGACAAGAGCCGTCTGCTTGAGGATGGTGTTGTGGTACATTGGTTACAGTTAAATCTACATATTTTAGTAGTAGTATATATGTTAGTTTGAATAGATCACATCAAAATTTGGAATCATTAAAAAGGAAAATGATATCCTCTAGTTCAAACCAAATAAATAAATTTAATCTAGGATTTTCTTTCACCATTTATACTATGGAATATTCTCTTGAATTGACTTTCTCCTCATTGTTCTATTTGTGGTAATGTCTAAATACATAGCTAAAACTTGTTGTTTCATGCTATGCTCTTTGAGCGGTGACTCAACAATAGATTCATTGTAAGACTAAGATGATTTTTCAAAGGCATAAAGAAGAACATAGATAGAAAATAGACAAGGAAGAGGTTCAACACTATGTGAATGATGCTATCGCCACATAAAGGAAACAACTTCTATAAGATTCCAGAGCTGCAATAATAGTGGAAATGAGGGTTTCCTAGGAAGAAACCTGGAAGAAGAATGCCAAAAATACAATAGGATTTTTTTACCATAAGCTAAATATTTATATCATCATGCATTTCCACTGAATATCATATCTACATAGTTTGATATCTACTAACAATGGGTTACTATGATGTAGAGAAATGAATTTGTAAGAAACAAAGGTGATGATTGTCATGATCCTTTATAGAGGTTTCTTAATCTGTCTGCACTAACCAAGCAACCTAGTGTCTCTCAAGATGCCATCAAGCTTCAATTATTCAAGTATCCATTGACTTCCATAGCTAGAACATGGTACAACTCCATGGATGGAGAAAATACCATAACATGGGATACATTTCAAATCAAATTTCTAGAGAAAAATTGCCCATCTTCACGTTCCAGGTCAGGGGATAGTTTGTACATTTTGCTATGGTTCTAGGCAAGCCCTTAACCGAAGCATGGAATGTATATAAGGAAAATCCTTTGTCATTTCCCTCACCATGACATCTTAAAGATCCAACTCATAGAAAACTTTTGTAAAGGTGTAGACAATTACACTAAGAAATCTATGTATTCCTCATCTAAAGGATATTTCATGAACCAAAATGGACGGTGGTGATCCATGGAGCAGAGGAAAGGGAGGCATGCTCAAGGTTGCCAAGGTGGAAGACATTTCTAAACTAAAATCCATTGTCATATATGATAAGGATGCATGTTCGATGTTACCAAGTGCAACATACTTGAAGAAATTGACACTAAAACAAGAGATCGAGTTGGGAAACCTCTTTCACAACATATGAAAGGAGAAGTCAACCACAACTAAAATAGGTGATAGATATAACACTTTTTTGTGAAGCATGAAAGGTTCTTTTTTGTGTCATGGTAAATAACTCTCAGCCTCAAGATGTACATAATCAAGTGGAGGGCTTGCAATCCATTCACAACATACCTCAAAAGGGGTACTACAATATGAATAAGAATGTAAACCATCCATGATTGTGATATAAAAATTAGTATGTGTTGGAAATTCCTTTTAACATAGGCAAAGACAAGAAAGTTGTCAGGGGGGTCCTCAAGCATTCCAGAATGACAACAAGTAGAATTCAAGAACTAGGGAAATTATAAGAATAATTACTAGAATAGGGGATCAATTAGGGGAACCAATTCCAAAATCATAATGAATGCCCAAAGACACAACAAGTTTATCACCAAGGAGACTCATCTTCTTTAGACCTGGATAAATTTGTAGATATTGAAAGGATACTCCAATCCAAACAAATAATGTTTTACCACCGACAAGATCACAATAACAATATGGATCTCTATTGGATTTTCTCATAGCTACCCTTCACCCACATGTTGGTTCTCTTGTAGGACAACCAACAAACAATTCTAAGCACCCAAAACAACTGAAAGATGTAGCCACATATTCAAAAAAGATCTTCTCATAGACAACAATTGCACCTAAATGACCCATAGTGATTGATGTGGATGAAGATGATTTTGTGGTTATTCTAGAGATAATGATATAGGATGTGGTGGGAAAATAGACAATGGTGATTGATAGTATAGAGAAAGACAAGGCATATGATATTTTGTGTGCATAGGAGAGTCCAATTGAGCCAGTCCTTTCGATGTATAAGCCCCATCCTCCCTATTAAAAATGCTTGAAGAAGACATGGATAGACACTCAATTCAAGAAGTTCATGGAATCTATCAAACTTCATGTAATCATATATTTCCTAGGCTTTTTAGCCGATATACCTTCATGGTATGAATACTACAAGATGCCCCTCACCAGAAAGTACACATCAAGGAGTATCAGACAGTCAAATAGTCAAGACAACTTTGAATATAATCTAGAATAAAATGCAAAAGAAGCCAAAGGATCTATGATTTTTTAAGATCTCTTATTATATTGGGAACTCCACTTGGAAAAAGGAACTAACTAGTCTTGGGGCTATGATTTCCATCATTCCCCAAACCTTATGTACAAAATTTGGATTAATATATCTATTTCCTACATGGATGACAATACAACTTGCATATTCCTCAATTACTAGACCTATAAGAATATTAGAGGATGTTCTAGTCAGTGTAGGGAAGGGATCTAGGGTACCATATGACTTGGTTGATAGTCCTTTTTTTATGCACCTTTTCTAGATACATACATGCCTTGATCAATTTTGAGCTAAAAACATTGCTTTAGAGGTTGGGAAAGGAGAGTTCAAAATTTCTAATAGCTTACAGGGGGGCATTAATTGATGAATACGTTTTTATATTAAATTGCATTGAGAAGATGTCTTTGATAGGGTAGGAGAATATCAACTTAGAAGAACCCATAGAAACAACTCTAGTTGATCTTACAGTGAATTCGTCTACTAATGCACATGTTGATCAATGCCAACTTCATCTTGACGCATTTGAGGAAGGTCCACATTCTGAATTTTGAAGAGATCAAGGCCATATCTATTGTTGAAGAATGAAATTCAGCTCCTAAGGAACCAAAAATCAAACCCAACCTAAAGTGCTAAAACATGATTTGTTTGATGAATTACAAGTTTGTCCCATGATAATAAATTTTGACCAGCATGATGGGAAGCTATTGAATCAATAAATAAAAGGAAAACATGATTGGAATATAAAAATGATTGATCTCGTAGGGATACGACAAGTGGTATGCATGCTCACAATCCTCATGGTGGATGAATACAAACCTTCAATGGATCCTCACCACATATTTAATTCATACATGAAGGAGTCTGTTTGCCTTGAAGTGATTAACCTGCTAATTATGGGATTATATATCCCATCTATAACTTAGACTTGGTGAGTATTGTACAAGTTGTTCCAAGAAGGTATGTACCAATTTGGTGCTAAATGATAAGAATGAACTGATCTCGACACACACTATCATGGGTTGAAGGATTTGTATTCAGATTGTTCCACAAATCCATACACAAAGATCATTTTCCCTAACCCTTCTTGAAACATATTCTTGAAAGCCTAGTTCATTAGGAGTTGATATGTTATCTTGATGGTTAACCAAGTTTTGATTAGGTTCTGATACATCTAGATTATCAAGCCAATAATACTTCTATATGTCCCTTTGGAACTTATGCTTTGAAGACAGTGCCCTTTGGGCTAAGTAATGCACCCTATACCTTTTTGTGGTCTATGGAGGCCATTTTTTCTAGACTGACACATACCATCATGGAGGTATACAAGGATGACTTCTTAATATATAAAGACCTATTTGACTCATTCCTACATCATCTATCTCTGGTACTTGGAATATGTGAAGAAGAACATCAAGTTCTCAACTAGGGAAATCATCACTTCATTGTGAAGGAGGGCATCATGATAGTACATCAGGTCAACAATAGGGGCATTGAATTGAATAGGCAAAATTAGATATTATTTCCACACTTACACCTTCATCAAATTTCAAGAAACTTAGGGCATTTAAAGGCCATGCCAAATTCTATGGAATATTTATTCTTGACTTCTAAAACTTTCCATGTGATTTACCAATCTACTTTTAAAGGATCTTGAATTTCAGTTTTATGATGCATGTATGATAAGATTTAATAATCTAAAGGATGCTCTCACTTCCACCCCTATTATTTGGTCACCAGACTAGTCTCAACCTTTTGGTATTATTAGTTACACCAATGACTATATAGTGGTAGTCGTACTATGGTAGTGCATTAACAAAAAATGACATGTAATTTATTATGCTACCAAGACACTGATGAGGCTCAATGACACTATGCTATAAGTTTCTCACCATCACCTATTCCTTTGACCAATTTCCTATCTTGTAGAGTCACTAGTCATTGTGTATATCACCCAAACTACCATTTGCTACATGCTGACTAAGAAAGATACAAAATATCTAGTAAATAAATGGATCTAACATCTTCAGGAGTTTGATTTAGAAATCTGAGAAAAGAAGGGCAACAAGAAGTCATGTCTAATAACTTGAGACATCTTCACTGTCATCAATGATACAATGTTTCAATAAATGAGTCTCTCCCTAATGACCACTTGTTGAATCTCTATGTAGCCATTCCTTAGTTTGTAGAGTGCACTAGAAATGCCAATAAGAAATTCATGAAAAATATTAGAACCTACTACTGGGATGTTTTGTATCATTTCCAACTATGTTCTTAAGGTCCATATCACCAATGCATTCATGAGGAGGAGGCACCTCTAATCATGGAGGAATTCCATTCTGGGTCTACTAGAACCCGTATGATCTCTAATGAAACCACAACCACATTTCTGCAATGTGGTTTCCAAAATAGACATCGAAGATCAAATATCCTTACAAATTTGTTCTTTTATGTGATTAGTTCTAGAGAACATGAAGAATATCTAAAAGATATGAGTCACCTTTGACTTCACGATAAGAAGTCAAAATATTTGATGTTAGGGGGAGGACTATATTGGTTCATCCCCCCTTCCTATCTATTCTCATACATCTTAGTGGTATTAAATTACAATGAAAAGTGGGATGAATCTATCCCCACATCTCCTGCAATGTGAAACCCATCATCAAGTTGATTAAGGAGATTAGATTCCCACACTTTGGATTCATATTGGGGATTCAATTTTCTAGAGTTTAGTATTGAAATAATAATAAAGAAATATGATTTTCATCACTGATTTGCTTCTCCGTGTCACCCACACATGAGCGAGAAATTGAAAGTTTCAAATAGACACATCAAATCTATTTTAGAGGAGATCGTCAACCCACAACAAGGAACATAAACTGAATGATCCTCTATGAGCCCACTGAATAGTTTTCAAGACACCCTTAGGAACCACACTTTTAGATTGATCTATGAGATGTACTTCCGCATTCCCATAGAATTGGAGAATAAGGCATGGTGGAAAATGAAATCAATGAATATTGACATGTCGAAAGTAAGAGATAAACAATTTTTACTACTTAAAGAGTTAAAAGAGCTCAGATTGAATGCTTATAACAATGCATGAACCTATAAGGAAAGCACAAAGATGTGGCTTATGGACACTCCAATAGAAATGATATACAGGTTGCAGATCATGTCTTTCTCTAAAATTCAACAATCGGTTTTTTTTCCAGGCAAGTTGCATTCTCATTGCTTTTTACCATAAATTGTGAATCACGCCTATCCACACAACACCTTTGCAACAAAACATGAGAATTTGTGTTAAATAGGCAAAGATTCAAGTGATTCTACACATATGATCACTTGAAAGAGAATGACATTAATCCCCCTTGTCTATCTAAATGTGACTTGAAATTCAGGCAACATGCCATCGACGTTAAATAGGGCATTTGTTGTCAGGCAACCCAATGATTGGTGTTTTCTTATATATAAATTATTTTTTTAGTTAGTTCAATTTTGCACTATAGTTAATTTCATTCAAGTTGCATTCACATATCATATGTTGGATCTTAACTTGGCCATTTTTTAGCATGTGGACGATTGCTCAAGTTCTTGCTCCCTAACTCACTAATATAGTCAACCAGATCGATGGGTTCATCTAGTCGATTAATTAGTGAGAGAAAAAATTACTAAAATCATAGAGCAAGTGACCTGTTCGACTAATTTTCAAGTTGACCAATTCTCATGTAGTTCTATACCATGTCCTTGGGCTGTTTGATTGACTAGTTGATGAGTTAGTCAGTTGGAAAAATGACCACTCCAACAACAATCAAACATAGGTTTTACAGATCGACAAACTAATCAACTTCCTAGACACTCAATTGAGTAACATGAAGCATTGATAATGCTTCACCAAGTCATTCGATATACTCACCCAATGATTCAGTCGTTTGGGAATTTTGGTCTTTTCAATAAAGTACCAACATGAAAATCACTAAATGACAAACTGATCGGTTGGTTTGCTAACATGTTGATTTTCCTATTAATGGCGTTAATATCATGGACCCAATATATTGGCTCCTGAAATGAGTCAATTGATTGGTAACGAGGGTCAAATAAAAAACATTTTCAAGAACAAAAAACTAATCAACTAGCTAGCCAATTGACCAATTTGCTGGTAGATCGATTAACTCACCCCATGACTCAGTTAATTATATTCATGGAAAAAAATTCATTAGGACTCCTCAATTTTCTGAAATGGAGGATTAGTTCCTGAACTTGTCTAGTGCACCTTTAGACACTTACACTTTCACCAAGCACAATTAACTGATTTCCCCCCTCAAACCAGTCACTTGGTCATTCAAGGGGAGTAAATGACTTAAGGGAGAGGTCGACAACTCCTTTCCTTACCCTAAAATTACCCACTCAAGCAAGTGAAAAGCAATGATTCCCATACATACTACTCATTTCCATCTCATTGAGAAATAGAAGAGCATGACAGTCGATTAGTATTAACACAACAACCATCTCTGTTGTCGTGTTGTCGTCCTCTCACCCCAATCTATAGTTGGAACCAAGGAGCCACTGATCCACACCATCCAGCTAAATGGATTGAGGAAGGCAATCGACTAATCATTGGTGACATGCCAAGTTGGGCCATGTCCCCTCTTCATTGTTGTTTCTAACCAGGCCATTGAGCAACTGGTTAGGCATGATCAATCACCTCATTACCAATATGCTTGAGCATTTTGTCATCTCCACTCTCTACCACCACCTAACACCATCATCCTTTTACCTCATCTTATGCTCATCTATGATTTGATAGCAGGATTACCTTCATCTTGGTAAATCAAACAAATCACCATTTCTAGTCAACTGACTCATCTCCGCATGCCATCCACAACCACAAGTGATTGGTCAATTCACCCTTGATCAGTTGTGTGACCATCATCTCTAGTCGAGTGACTCCATATAGTGAGTTGATCTACATGTTTTTCACCAACCATATGGCTTTCTCCTTCATCCCATTGACTCAGATACTATTCCACACTCCATGACCAAGCCCAATTGCTTGACTCAATGTCCCAATCAATCGTTAGGCTATCGATAGAGTCTCTAGACCTCCAAAGAGTTGATGACCTCATTCACCATAAACTTTCTTCATTGATCGATCAACTAACCATGATTGTCTCTCGGTTGACTCCATCCAACAACATCCCATTCTTTATACTACAACCATGCCAAGGATGATGGGAGGAGGAAACAACATTAGCAAAACTGAGAAGTTGTTGCCATTTGGGAAGGGCAAGGATAAGACAAGGAACAATCACCTATGCTCTCTTTCTCATAGTCTACTTGTCCAACTGGATCATGTAGGATTTCGATTCAATAGTAGGAAACCTCTGACAACTTTTCGTTGTGTAAAACCTCAGGGGAATACAAGCCTGATACCAATGGTGCAATCACTTCAAATGTGTAGACAATTAAGAAGAAGTTGAGTGGCTAGACCAAGCAATAGTTATATGATTTGTAGGGAATTCTTTTCAGTATCCACAAACATTTTAATCTTCTAGGCACCCTAGTCCTAAGGTTCTAGAATATCCATGCCCTCCTACTTTCTTGTCATGCATTTCCCTTAGCGATACAAATACAAACCCACATTCATTCAAGATAGAAAGAAGTATCTGAAAAAGATGGAAGATATTGAAGTACAGTTGCATCGATTAGCATGCACAAACACACTTGATAAGTTAGAAATTCAACAATCACTGGAAGAAAAACTATCATTCTTGTTTTTTTGAATATTTCTTCAATGACTGCCTCATCCATGAGGAGATCACCATGGAGTTCCTAGATATATACATACGGCTAAGATATGATGCTAATGCAACTATATGTAAAGTATGTACATTCGGGGAAGAGAACATATTGACATATAAGATCCCTACTACCATACTCCTAGATGTCGACTCTGATTTTCTAGAAAAATGCAATATAGATAATCATCTCTTCTTCAGTGAAAAATATTTTGATGGCAAGTTCTAGGATAAACTATTTCTAGGATGCCACCCTATTTCAACTATGTCTCTAAGTCCTCCTACATTCACAAACCACACATGAGGTGTATTCATTGTATTATCACATGCACCATCATCATAGGTGGCATTCAAGGCGTCATCATGAGTTCTAATTTCTATTGTATTTTGAGTGAAGAACCATATAATTGGGATAGTCTTATGATTGTTCACCTTCACTTTGTCGTCTGCTGCAACAAGAGCTCACTGTTCACTTAGGTAGGGCTAGTCACATCCGTTGATACATATATGTGGTACATTCATATTGCTTATAAGGAGGTGAAAATAGGAGGTAAGATGATTAATATGTGATAGCTACAGAATGCCATCTTTATACACTGATCTCTGGAATCATGCATCTACTTTCTACTATTCAAGGATAAGCTGAGACAACTTGCCCTTCAAACTCATGTCTGAATTGCTTCAGGAAATATCAACTATGACCTCAATGACCTTAACCCACACATAAAGAAGTATCCGTCGACAAATCTACTCCCTATCAGGAAGATGCACCTTCTCTATGGAGACCAATGATGAGGAAACCAGTCCTTCTACTATTCTTGCTACCTATCACACTAGGGGAAGGATGTTTTCATCAACCATACCAAATGGCTCATCATGTAGGATGAGCTAGGGAACATCCAAAATGTACATACCCACGTGGAGTGGTAGTATCTGTGACATGGACATCATCTAAATCACATGTATATGACATAAGATGTACATTGCCATTGGCATGCGAGTCAATATGATTACCACACCCCTTAGTCTTCCTACTAGAAGCTCAATTCATAGTGCCCCACCCCAAACTTTGACCATTAGGTTAGGTACTAAAACTACCCAGCCTAAAAGGGACCCTCTGCCATGACACCCTCATTGAGCACGTCATTCAGTAGGCTTACTCCTACCATTCCACCTTTTAACCATAGGGATAGTAGTTGCTACATTTGTTGCCACAACAAAGATAGGAGCCACCTCCACCAGGAAAAATAGTATATGGTGTCCATTCTAGATGATTTCTTCCCCTCTATCTTGGGTTTTAGTTTTTTCTCATGGATGGGAAATTGTTTAAGCTTGAGGTGTTGGGCGGGTGGTCCATACTCTAATCCAACCACACCTATTTCTTTTATCTGTTGATGTTTTTGTGCTTAGAATTTTCATTTTATGATTGCATTCTTGCATTTGCACTTTCAATATCACATACATAGAATAATCATGGATTTAGTATCTTTGAAAAAATTCCAATTCAGTTTAATTGAACCAATACCTAGTTGGCTTAGTTTCATTTCCATGTTCAATAGTTCACGCATATGCATTCTTGTTCATATTATAACCCACTTGAATGATGCAAACTCTCATTGTGAACTATATTAAGAGAAATTACCAATGTTTATCATTCAAATCATTTGGAAATGAGCTTATTTCACATGCTTTCTAGAAATAATGGCAAGATATATGGCTCTGATATGGATAAAATGCATTGTTCCTTGTAGAAATTAGTGTAGCTTACTTTTGGAAATATTTGTTATACCTTATTTTGCATTGTTTAATGAGGTTAATGTGAAAAATAATCCAATGCACAAAAAATAAAATAAATGAGATTGTGTATGATCCAAATTTTCTTTTACATTTCTTCTTCCATCTTCTTACCCTTCATTCACAAAAAAGAAGTAAAAAGCCAAAAATGTACCAAATTCTATGTTTGAGATGGCACACCAACCCCTATCTCTACACTCAATTATACCATACCCAACCTATATAAAAGGGACACATCACAAAAATATAGAAAAGATGCCAACAAACACCTAAAGAAAGTAAACACATCAAGAATTGTTTTATTAAAATACATGTATTTGTAGAAAAATTAATGCACTCAAGTAAAATGAGGAGAGATTCACATACTCCTTTTGTAACTCCTTTTACTCCTTTTCTACCTTGGGGCACACTACATGCTTCACGTTTCTCCATTTTCACACCACAATGTTGGATCTGTGTAGTTTCATATATTATGTAAAATTATTCAAAATGTCATGGAATTCTTATTTATGCATGCCATTGGGGATATAAATAAGAATACATGTTTTGCAAAGTGTAGTCAGGTATAACGATAGAAAAAAGTTTCATTTTGTGATTCTAGGAGGTTAGGGTTTCTTGGACAAGTTTTATGATAGGGATAAAGAGCAATTGAGAGATAGAGGCATGTAAAAGGGTTGTTGGTGTTATTTGGAGATTTGCTCTGATTTTGTGTTACTCGTGGATGTGCAACTTTTAAATTTAGGTTTGATTGAGGAATACATATTCATATCATTTTCATTGCATATTTTGATTCAATTTTCATAGATTTCATGCACTTTATGCTTTATTTCATCTAAATTAGGATTTTTCTTTCTTAAATTATTTTTGTGAGAAATACTTGTTTTCTTGTAGGTAATATAAAATACTAGGACACAATCCTCAAGAATACCCTCCTAATCATGATCAAAGTGGATTAGATCATCCCTCCCTATCTCTGAGCTACTAGGTGGTCATCTAATGATATTCAAGCAGTTTACATGTCATAAAAATGCTCAGTTAACAACTGGAACATCCCAATCAATTAGTTGGGTTGTCTCTGAAGGAGCAAAGAAAGTGAACATCCAACTAATTGAATGGTTAGCCTAGTTGATCAGATAACATAAAATAAGATTGCTATAGTAAGTCTGATGTTCAACAAATTGATCAGTTTGTTCTTCAATCGATTAGTTGGACATCATCGCATGCCATCAAGCTCCAAGTTAGTCGACTAGTACACCAACTGAGTTGATTGTTTGAGATTTTTTTGGAGATCTCATATGTTAGACAACTGACCTACTCACCTCTCAAGTTGAGTGTTTTGTTATCTAGACTCACTAAATAGAGACTCAATCCCCCAACCAGTCAATTGGTTCATCCACTATCAACTGGTTGGGGGATTTAAACTATTCAAAATCAAAAACCCAATGGAATGACTAGATACCCTAGTGGATCAATTGGGTAATTCATAGACACACTCAGGGCACCTTTGGGTGAATTGAAATAATATTCTATGGTACCAAAGTGCAAGTATTTATAAGTTTTTTTTGAGTTATTTTCATCATAACTCTAGTTTGTGGCCATCTTGGAGCAAGAGGAAGGAAAAATAAGCATTATGTTCCCCTATAACTATGGAGTGGATCTTTTTCATCACTCGAGTGCTACACAATCACCAGAAACCACATATTTTGTCATCTTAACCTCAATAACCATGTATTCTTCTTCTCTCCCTTAATTTTTTTTCTTTAATTGCTACCATGAGTGACTAGTCTCCTCACTGGGATGTGGGGGTTTATCCACATTGCCCATATATTCAATCTTGCATTGTTAATTCTTTTTTAAGCATATAATCCCAATTTTGGTTTACTACATGGTCTATGAATTGGACATCCATTTTATGTGTTTACTACAATTGTGCACATAGATAACTTTGAAATCTAAGATTAGAATATTAGTTGTTCATTGTTAAACCCTTGATGAGAATATTAGAAGGGAATTCCCAATAGCTTGGATTTAGGACCGGTAGGTAACACAATAGTGAGTCTATGGGGAAATTTATTCTTATGATTTCCAGACTACAAAAGGATTAGGAAATTAAATGGATCCATTTTGATAATCATATGAATAAGAATGCATGTGACGAAGTGGATACAAGTAGTGGTGGTGAAACTCAATTTCAACTCAGTTCTTTTTATTCATAAGTTAATTTGTTTAATACATGTTTTTAATTCATTTGCAAATATAAATATTAATTATATCAACATAGTTTGAATTATAAATATTAATATAAATTGGACTAGACTAGCACCACTCATAAAATTGTTGTCCCTTGGGATTTAGTTCTAGCTATTATGATAAGTCCCCTATGCTTATGGTGTTGATGTACATTGAGATTTTGGTTATAGCCATGTATTTGAGTGTTGGTAAATTTGTTAGTTCAATAAAAACCACATCATCATGTTCCCATGTTTCTTGAGGATTACACATTTGTGACAACAAGTGGTTTGGATTGTAATTTTCTTATCAGATACCATGGTACCACTCCATTACTGGCCATGTCAAGGAAGCTAATTGTTGATTTATGTGATTCTTAATGACATAATAATGGTGGACCATAATGTATTTTATATGCATTTTCTAGTAATTCATTACTAGAAATATAAATTAATGAATGCATATCCATCACCCTTTCATTGTGATTTCTAGTTTAGGTTTTCTCATTTTTGTTGCCAATTGCATCATGTTTTGCTTAGCCTCTCATTTTTGTCTTTATTCCTAAATACCAAGATTTTGATTAATTCCTTGGTTTTATGCAGATGAAAGAACACATTTATTCCAAAGCGTTAAAAAATTCCTTTCCCATGATATTGTTCAATATCGTGGAGAAAATTCACATCAAATTGGAGTTTAACAACACTTCCAGGAATGTTGATTAGGCAATCAAATCTTCTATTTGACTAACCAACCTATCTATCCCAAAGCGCTCCCAAGACCTCCTAGAGTGGGTGATATGCCTTGATGATCAACCAATCAAAAGGTCATCCAAAATGATTGAGACTCGAATGATTTTTCAACTTTAAGTGACCAAATGGCCATCATCTAGGTTGGCTGATCCACCTATAGCATAATGTCTTGAAAGATTGCAATATCAACCGATCTTCCTTGTTGATCGACCGACCAATTTAATTGTTGAATTCATACCTCGACATTAGTAACTTGAGTGCTTCTTGAAGGAATTCTGACTGGTCGATCCCACATGTCGATCGTCTGACTAGCCCAGATTCCCTCCAAGTCAGGGACTCACAACAAGTTCAATTTTATAGAATATCCAATGATCCCCCTCTTGGGATCGATCAACCGAGCAATTTTCTACATGCCCCATCAGGAAGATGATCGGCCAATAAATCACTCTAGTTAGCCAAACAAAAGGTCAACAACCGCGCCACCATGTAAGTTATTGGACAAGTAGACCACCTAGTCACCCTATCATTATGGAAGACACAACGACTTTTACATGAACCAACCGGGGGTATTTTCAAACTAAGAAAAAAAATCCAACCTAACAAGGAAGGATTCTATTCTCTCCCAAGTAGTGCACATTCTAGAGCAAGGACCCAGAGGAGAAGATGAGGAAGAAAAAGATCCTAGCAGAGTTCTTTAAAATTGTCAAAGTCAGAGCAGACTACAATAGTCAAAGAACTTTGGCTACTTCAATCTTTTCCGTTACTGACATGAATTCTGCTCTCTCTTTGTGTATATGTATTCTCACTTTGAACATGAGTGAGTAGATCTTCTCACTGGGACATGGGGAGTAGATCCATAGTGCGTAATCCATCTTATTGTTATTAAACTCAATTTTCCTCATATGATTAACCGTTCTACATTTTATTTTGCTTGCTTTTTGAAGTGATCTCTCGGATGCTAATTTGATACAAAACTAAGTGTAGAGACCATGAGACTTAGGTTTAGATTACCAAATGGATACATAGGATTCCATATGCGATCATTGAAGGTGTCATGGAACCATTTTTACCCTAATCTCAATCCTACTACCCTGATAGGTAGTGTTAAGGGGACTAGAATGCCTGTCTCTTAGTGGCCCAGAAATCACAAACATATTATATGCAAAGTAGATAACATTCCATTTTATTAAAATTGAACCCTAATGTTTACTACATATAGGGCCAAAAGGCAACAAGAAAAGACAAAAAGAAGAGAAATATAATAAATTATGTACTACATCCCATTTACTTATTACCCCATGCAATGATCTGATGTGGTGTACCATTATTTAGTCCAACAGATGCTGGAAGAGTAAATAAGAAATGAACAAATTTCATGTCCTCAAGTCTTCAATTTCCTAAATCAAGAAAACCAAGACACAATCAATGCAAAGAATTGGTACACTTTATAAGAGATAGAACAATTTGAAACATTTTATATCAAAATAGTATTCTTTGAAAGAAGTATATTGAAATAATCAATACAATATTCTCACTCAATTTTATTTCAAGCAATTTGATTCTTGTTTTGAATTTCTACATTATGCTGAAATCAGAAAGTATATATATATATATATATATATATATATATATATATATGTATATGTATCAGAATTAGGTAAATTTATTCCGAAACCCTCCAGCCAAATAGCTTTTGGGACCAAGGTACATTGTAGTCCAACACTACAAAACTCACACTAACTTACACGAATTGTCTATGCACTCATTCTATTATAGATAATTTTATAGATTTTGCACGCCAGATCTTCTTCATTCCTCTTCCTAGCATTGTGTCTCCTGTTGTTCCTCTCCTTCCATACATGAAAATGTACTGCGGACAGCAACACCATCTCTTTCTTGGGCATATCAATGATCATGTCTTTTGTCTCTTTTAGCTCTCGTCTTCTCATTCCCATTTTGGAGTAGAGAAGCTCCCAAACAGTCTTCATATACCTACATTCCCCGAAGATATGTCCGTTGGATTTCGAATCTTCTTCATAGAGGTAACAGCTTGTGTTTGTACCTGGATACCACTTCTCCACCTTGTCTAGGGTAGGCAAGGAATTATGTACAGCCCTGTAGAGACTCATTTCCCATTTGGGAATGCCTGCTTCAGTCCATATGTTGTTTGATACGTGCTCATCAGTTCTGGGTTGCAGAAGTTCCCATATCCTCTCTTTCTTTTCCTTTAAGCTTCAGGAGCTTCTTGCGTTGTTAATGCCTTTGATTTCCTGCCAAACATTAGTCATACGGTTGATAACCCTCGAGTAACCTTATCTGGTTTTGGGTTTGAAGTCCAGGCCTTTGGGGTATCTCATTCTCATCCACTTTGCCCATAGTGAATCATTCTGCAGATACTTGAATATTCTTTTAACTGTGCCCCAAGTAGCTATCATTCTGGGAGATTTCAACCCTACTTCTTCTTCCTTGGGACGAGCCAATCTACTATACTTCATGGGGTGAATGTTGCTCGCCCACACAAAGTTGGAAATTTCCATCTCCATTCTATCCAGTACAACAAAGGGTATTTCCCCTTGCTGCACCCAGCATATCAATAGACCTTCAATCTCCGACTTGGTGAGTGTAATCCGACCTGCCATGGAAGTTTTCGTCAGTGTCCATCTATTGATCATATCCTCCAATTTGTCCGAACATTCTATGAAGTCACTGACTTTTAAGTTTCCACCTGCTAATGGGAATCCAAGGTATCTAGTGGGGAGCTTGCTAGCATTAATACCCATTGCTTCTTCTACGCTTTCTTTGATCCCCTGACAGTTTGTGGAGAGGAACAACTGAGTCTTCTGGATATTTGTATGTAGCCCCATTTCTTCCCCAAATTGAAAAAGGAGTCGTCTCAGTTGAGCCAGGTACCCAGTGTTTCTTCAAGGAACACTAATACATCATTGGCAAAGATGAGATGGCTCATCACTTTTGTATCGTGAACGGTGTAAGTGGCTATTTCCTTCTTTTTTTCCTTCCTCTCCATCAACCTAGAGAAATACTCCATCACTATCATGAAGAGCAGTGGAGAGAGGGGCTCTCCCTGCCTCAATCCATTCCCTCCTTTGAAAATTCCACATGGAGATCCATTTATCAGTACAAAATAGCTCGTCGTAGTAACACATTGCTTCATAAGGTCTATCCACTTCTGATTGAACCCCATTCTGGACATGATCCACCACAGTGTCTTCCTGTTAACACTATCGTAGGCCTTCGAGACATCAAGCTTCACACAAGCTTTCTTATGGCCTCTCATCACGTTGAAGTCTAGCATGAATTCACCTGCTAACAAGGCACAATCGTTGTATGTATGTATATATATGTATGTATGTATGTATGTATATATATGTATGTGTGTTTGTATATATATATATATATGTATGTATATATATATATATATATATATATATATATATATATATATATATATATATATATATATATATATATATATATATATATAGTCATGCAGACACTATCTCCCCAAAAAGATGGGGGACGTCACCATCTTGTACAAGTTCCACCCTCCGACATGAGGAATTTTCTTGTACCCAATATTGACATCATTATCACAGACAGTCATAAGGGGCATTATCATTTGTGTTCAAGGATTTTCTAGAGTGCATATACAAATCAAAAGATTACTCAGTAGGAAACGTTCTAGCTCAAACAAGTACATAGAGAAGTATACAGTCAAGATAGTACATACAAGTATCATTCAATAACACTAGTCTATTTGAGGAGGAAGTCATATAAAAGCGAACCTCTTGGAGTCTAGATCATTAGCAACATCCAATCAACAAGTTTAAAGAGTATTTGATTCTGTTACATAATGAGAACAACCATGTATCAATGTATATGGTTCCTTTCTCTAGTGACCTATTAGGACATTTAATCATGTATTATTATTATTATGTTCAAAGAATTTCTTGCCCTATAGTCATTAAGAGTATTAATTAAGAGTCAATATATTGAGATCAGGGTCTGATACTTTGAAACAAAAGCTAACTTGATGTGCAAAATACATCAGGGATTAGTTGTATTAATCATTCAGTCATTTTCATGTGCAAATATGTCAAGAGTAGACTAAATGTTAATTTTTGTAATTATAATCACATGATCAAGTAATAAATATAACATTAGAGTACAATAGGGTCATGATGTGATTATCTATCATGTAAATCAAGATTTTAGCAAGGTTTGGGCTTCAAATATCAATAGAAAACCTTAATCAAGACGTATTAAAGAGATATTATTATCACCATGAAATCATACTGTAACAAGGCAATACAATGGTTTCATATTGATCTAGAAATTGTTATGAGAAGACTGATATTTATGGGTAGTTTTATAATAACTGATCTATTTATAATTAATTTTACAAAATGGACTAATAGGAAAAGGGCTTGAATAGAAAAATGAAATTAAAAAAGGAATTTGGCCAACTAACTTTGTAGATCAGGGGAGGGATCTAGATCTATGGATCCTCCTGCCTGACCCGCAAGCCAGGCTTACCTCAAGGGGGGAGGGGTCTACAACAGGTGAAAAGATGTGAATACCCATGGTCAAACACAAGACGGAATCAGGGTATATCTATAATATATGTGGACCTTGAATGTTCGACAAAAACATAAATATCATTGTTTCCATGGTCGTGTACATGAGTGAATGGGGAAATGTAACGTCCTCACTTTTCAGCAACCCCCAATTAAGGAAGGCCAAAAAGATGAGAGCCATTACCTACAAAGTTTACCCAAGATCCAAATTTTAATCAAACAATATAAAATAGTAGATAATTCCATTCATTTTAAAAATTATATACAAGATACTTACATGAACATTCTATCCTCAAAATTGTACATTTGAGAAGAAATAACTAGCTAATACTTCATTTAAATATTAAATGCCATCATGTGATATCCATCTTTATCTTCATGTCCTTGATCATGTATACTAGTTTATACCTAAAACAATGTGAAACAAATATGCAATCATTATCTTGCCATAGTGGTATGTGGGATGCATCCAAAATGTGCAAGTAAATAACAACATATATTCCAACAAATACTTGTAAATATAAACTAACATTTTCTTCACATAATAACTCTCATATGTGATATTCATAGAGACATTATAATTATACAAAACTAAATTAACATTCAACATTTTAATTGTTCAATCCTCAAGAAACACTCATAAAATGTCGAAAAACTAATACTGTTCTTTCTAGGCGTAACAACATACCTCAATGGTGAGCCACGTAGATAATGCAAACATTCTCTAATCATATTATCCAATCAAGCAGACAAATTAAACACTCATCTTTAATATGCATGTATGTTAATGCTAAAGTGTCACCAATCATATTAATTAGATTAAGCGATACTTGATCCTAATATAGGGTTAAGGTTTTCCTTGGTTTTGAGTTATCATTCGGGTTATGTTTGACACTCCAATTCCATGTTCATTGATTTAATGATTCAAAAACTCTAGTTCATAATAAGTGTAATCCGAATTATAAAATCTACCATATTATTGTATTGTGAATATTTAGATCAGATTAACTTCATTAATAACATGGCAGGATAAAATCATTAAACCCCACTTATTCATATACATGATTATTCTCTTTAGAAACCCTAAATATTATCAACATGGTCATGATTATCTTGGATCATTGTTATCTTCAACATTATTCGATTACATGATGATTTGAGAGCATTAATATATTTAACAAGCTAATATACCAAAACTAGGATTTTATTACACTACTCATCGATTGAACCCATCTTTGCACTACTCTTAGAAAAAGAAGAATTATCACGTCTCAATTATATTTTATTTGCATTCCTCTCATTCTTCTAATATATTTTCATATATAACTTGCCCTTACCTGAGCATCCTAGAAATTAGTACAAAATTTGCAAAATTATCATTATTGGACCAATCGTATTAGGCCACATCAGCTTAAGTGTATTATCTACAAGGTCCATGTGGTAGGGCCCAATCGATGGCTTCCAGACACATCAACACACACTCCAGTGCTGCTGTGACTTAAAAACATAACCAAAATATGATTTTACCCTTACCTGAGTGGATATGTTCCTCATGTGTGGGGGTTATTTGGTCTTTCCGACGATAGTTGCCTTCATCCCACGACTTTCCCCATCTCGCGCTTGCACGAGTCATCTAGGGGGTTGATCCCATGCCTAGTAAGGCACTCTATGGTTCTTGATTCTCCAAGAGGCACTGTTGGATCCTCCGAGGGTCTTGGTGAGGTCGGAGATGGTGAGGTTGAGCACTTACAAGTCTGCAAGATGCCGAGGAGTTCTACAGATGTGTGAGGTCATAATAGGGATGGAGGGTTTATGCAACCCTCACAGAGATCCTTCTTCACTACCAAAGGTAGAGCTTTGAGGTCGCCGCTCAGTGGAAGACTTGCCGCCTCCATCCACCCAAAGCAGAGCACCCAGAACCATGGTGGGAGGCAAACCCAACTATCACCGTTTCCAACTAGGCAACCATCATCATCCCTCGTGAAGTCAAGAGGCAACAACCTTCTTCAGGGATTAACCAAAACTTTAGGGACTCCAACCTCCTCAAAGCTTGGCTCCTGGGATATCCTTCATATCATCTACCAAGAGAGGTTTAGGGTTTGAGGGAAGAACAATGGAGATGAAGAGAGGGTTATGGTGGCAATCCTGATTTTGTCTCCTTTGAGCATCCTATGCACATGCATATATATAGATGCTTTCTTGTGTGTTCCATCTTTCTTTTCTCCTTCTCTTTCTTCTTGACATACTATAAACTTACATGCTTCCTTTATGAAATATATCTATTTTAAAAACCAATTAGGAAGGATTATGTACTCCTCCTAGAAATTATTAGTTTTTATTTTGTAAATCATAAGCCATGAAAGGAAACCCCCTCCTTCTTATAAGACTTGGTTTTGGAAATTAGAATTTATAAAGGGGGAAACACATCTCCATATGATATAGATTAAATGATTTGATCCTTAACTCATTAGGGAGGAGTTCATGACTCAAAATCTAGATTGTTCTTTTCTCTCTTTCTCCACGATATATTCTTCAAATCCATTATCTATAAAATATCTTTTTTTCCAAACTCCTAGAATTGTCATCTTTTTGTTATTAATTCCAAGTATACAAAGGTTGAATCGAGATATTTTTATTTGGGGAATAAACATTATGTTTCCACACTTGGTGAAATAACTACTGCTTTAATTTTCTAAAATACCATGCATTTTATTTCCCCTTGGAAACTTGACGACTATTTCATTTATCATATCAAAAGCCATTATTATTTACTCATGTATGAATTCCTTTTATTTAGTTGTGCCAAAAGCACCCATGCTACAAGGGTGGTTAACATTATTATTATTTCTCCAATAATACCATTGGGGAAAACCATCCTTTATATTTATACAATCCAATTTCTACCAAAAATTGAGGATATTTCATTCACCCCTCCTTAAAAGGAATTTTGTCCCCAAAATTCAAACCTAGTAAGCTTAAGGTGAATGATTACTCAACTTAGTTCTGAAACCTTAGGGTTAACAACTCTTCTTAGATATCTTCAATGTCTTTTATTGATATGCAAATTCCTCATATTATGACTAAATTTAATATTCAAATTGAATTCAGAGTATTTCCACATTCTCATTTGTTATATGACCTTATCACTTAGCCCTTTCATTTTCACCTGAATTTTCATTTCCCATTTGGTGATTACCTTTTTCAGCTAAGTTCCAATCTATCATCCATTTATTTCCACATAAGGGTAAGGTAACACCTCAAATTCTAGATCATGCCATTAAACTTTCAACTTAGGATATTCATTCCCATATGTCAATTTTAAGCATAACATATGTCTACCCAATCTCTAACCCTCAAAACAGCACTTGACTGTAGACCAACTACAATATTCATTCCATTTTGAGAGCAGAGGTGGTGTACCCACACATTATTTCACATTATAGATTGAATTATTCTCATAAGATTCTAAACCATTCACACTTTCTTTTAATTTTTACAACCTTCTTATATGTCATGAAGTGAAATGCCTTTTTCACTTTGAGTTTGTACATAAGTCCTTTCATTATTATAGGACTTATTGTATCTTTTATATTTATATGTCATGTATTATGAGCCTTAGCCACTTCCTTGGGGTCTCTAGGGGTATAGGTATTTGTTTTGGATCAATCTCATCCTTATGCATCTAGGGAGTGCCTCTCACATTCATCCATTAGGCCACATGATCATCACGAAGGTAGCCAATCTCCTGATTCATGGACCTTGGGCAAACCTAGCTCTTACCTCTTGACCACATGGTCTTATGAATTCATGGCACAATCAACTTCTAACCCATTGGTCCTATGTACCTTTTATACTCCCTATTTGACCTTAGGATTGACTTAGGAATCTACCATTCCCAAGGGTTTCTTTGAGATGTCACACTTCAACCATTTTCAAGCACATTATTTTCATATGAAATTCTTCAAAATGGATTTCCGCCATCTCTTATGATGCTCAATGTTCATTTTATGTCCCCTCATTGAAATCATGGCAATTTTCTCATCTGGACTAGGTCTCATCATTTCATCCACTTACACAGAGACTTTTCCACACGTTCCTCAAAGATGGCATACTTAGGTTCAAAGAATCATACTCAATACATGTTCTTTCAAATTTTGTATACTTAATTCTTTATACTTTGGGTGAAATTGAAGGTTACCTCAATCTTTAAATTTATTTATCATCTCACCCTTCTAGGGAAGGTCCTAACCATGGGTGCCTTCACGGCTCACATGAGGAGGTTAGGCTCTCTAGCCACAACTGACCCTATTGTGTAGGGGTTTTCCTCCCCTATAGGTCATTTTCACACTCTTGGGCTAAACCACCCCAAGTTGGCACACCAACCCTAAAGGTTTCATATTTTTATTCTTTATACAAACTAAATATGCATTTATTATTATAACTTCTCAAACCTTTATATTCCTCTCTCATGGTGAGACCTCTCTTTAGGGGAGCCTCTTTGTGGGGAATAATCTCTTTAGGGTTTTATCCATGTGGACTTTCATACCATCCCATATGGGCTTGGTATTCTTTTGGTCTTCCCATCCAGGTTAGACACTTCATATACCATCCTATCCAGGATTGGTATTCCATTGGTCATCCCATCTCGGCTTGGAACCTCTATATGTCCATCCCATGCTGAATTGGTACTCCATTGGCCATCGCATCTGAGCTTTTCCCTTTAGCAGCCTTCCCAACCAAGCTAGGTTCACAATAATTTCTAGAATGACTTTATTTCACCCCATGCTCTTTAACTCACAAGAGATATCTTATTTAAGGTCCGAGCAAGTTATATCCATAAATGCATTATTCATAGGTTTCTTAGAACTTTTAGCACGTATCATGAATGAATTTCTCCATATGTATAAATGCATAGGAGTATGGGTCACCTAGATTCACGTTTGTCTTTCTTATAAATTTTGAGGTTCATATGGGTGGTGTTACTATGTCATGACACATTTCTCTTTTCCCATAATTAGGGTTTTATATTTTTGAACATGCATTATTTTTATTATAACTTTTCAATATGTATTTGCCCATTCTCTATGGTATACTCACTCACTATAAGTAGTTCTAATCGCATACCCACTCGCTGGGGGCAGTATACCTACTAATTGGGAGTATTATTTATCCATCCATTCTTCTACAAATAGCACTAGGGCAAGGCACAAGTTATATTCATATTTCATTTTCATGTATAACCATTAGTTACTTATATTTCTCATGTATATTCAAAACCCCTTTCACATGCATCATGCACGAATGTCTCCTCATTCATGAATGGGAGACTGGGTCTTGTAACTCATTTATATTTTTCTTACTTCTCTTTACTCTTACCCTAATTTGGGTTCATATGGGTAGGATTACTCTTTCACCCACACAACTTTCGTTTTCAAGGATTAGGGTTTATGATCTGGAATAGAGATTACACAATCTACAACCTACATCTTAGGGTTTCTATGTCCCTTGACCCACTAGGGTTCTCCTTCTAGAACAATCCTAGTTCCATCTATAATTTACCCTTGCAACCAATAAATTTTTTTCACTTTGTCCACATTTTATGTTCATTATCATTTCCTCATTACATGTACATTATCATTTCCACATTTGCATATACATTATTATTTACACATTTACATATACATTATTATTTCCACACTACATGTACATTAATTGGCAGATGATGCCTTAATCCTACTTCTTATCAAAAATACTAACTAGAGATGAGGATGGAAGTTCCTTTTAGGGTTTTATTAAGCAAGAGGACGAGAAGTGGATGAATCAAGATGAGAAGACACCCTAAAGGTATTTTACTTTGGGAAAAATCGTCCAAGTTTGGCCAGGAAGGATGCATAGGCCTGGGAGTCGCCGTAAGATGATTCATAGTATGGAGGAAAATATTGCCAGCCCCCGGGTCGTGGTACCTTCTAGATACCATCGTCTTTAGAAAATTACCTAATAATTCCCTTATATTTCTGCAGATTACTTGAAATTAAATATGATTTGAAAATTTTGACACTCTGATAGAAAATGTAATGACCTCACTTTTCAGCAACCCCCAATTAAGGAAGGCCAAAAAGATGAGAGCCATTACCTACAAATTTTACCCAAGATCCATATTTTAATCAAACAATATAAAATAGCAAATAATTTCTTTCATTTTAGAAATTATGTATAAGATGCATACATGAATTTTTTATCCTCAGAATTGTTCATTTGAGAAGAAATAACTAGCCAATCCTCCTTTTAAATTTTTAATGCCTTCATGCGATTTCGATCTTTATCTTCATGTCCTTTATCATGTATACCAGTTTATACCTAAAATGGCATGAAACAAATATGCTATCAGTATCGTGCCATACTGATACATGGGGTGCATCCAAAATGTGTAAGTAAATAACAACATATATTCCAAAAAATACATGCAAATATAAACTGGCCTTTTCTTCACATAATATTTCTTTTATGTGATATTCATAGTGGCATTATAATTTAATGAAAATAAATAAACATTTAACAATTTAATTGCTCAATCCTCGAGAAACACTTGGAATACACTTACAATCTAATGTGGTTATTCTTAGACGTAACCATGTACGTCAATGGTGAGCCATGTAGATTATGCAAACATTTTCTAATCATATTATAAAATCAAGCTGGAAAATCAAACAATCATCTTTAATATGCATGTATGTAAATCCTAAAGTGTCACCAAACATATTAATTAGATTAAGTGATACTCGGTCCTAATCTACGGTTTAGGGTTTCCTTGGTTTGGAGTTATCATCTGGGTTATGTTTGGCACTCCAATTCCCATGTTCATTGATTTAAATATTCAAGAACTATAGTTCATATTAAGTGTAATCAGGATCATCAAACCTATCATATTATTGTATGGTGAACATTTAGATCAGATTAACTTCATGAATGACATGGCAAGTCAGGATCATTAAACCCTACTTATTCATATACATGATTATTCTATTTAGAAATCCTAAGTATTATCAACATGGTCATGATTATCTTGGATCATTATTATATTCAACATTATCAGATTATAACATGATTTGAGAGCTTAAATATATTTGACAATGCTAATATACCAAAACTAGGGTTTTGTGACATTGATCACCAGTTGAACCCATATTTGCACTACTTTTGGAAAAGTAAGAATTATCAAGTCTCAATTATATTTTATTTGCATTCCTCTCGATCTGTTGATAAATTATCATACATAACTTGCCCCGACCCTGTAATCCTAGAAATTACTACAAAACTTACAAAATTATCATTATTTGTCCAATCAGATTAGGCCATGTCAGTCTAACGAGTATTATCTACATGGCTCATGTGACAGAGCTCGACCAATGGCCCGCAGCCACATCAACATGCACTCTAGTACTGTTGTGACTGAAAAACATAGACAAAATATGATTTACTCTTACCTAAGTGGATAAGTTCCTCATGTGTGGGGGGATTATTCGATATTTCTGATAATAGTTGCCTTCAATCCCGTGGCCTGCTCTATCATGCGCTTGCACGAGTCTTCCAGGGGGGTTGATCCCATGCCTGGTGAGGCGCTATAAGGTTCCTATTCCTCCCAGAGGCACTTCTAGATCCTCTAGGGGTCTTGTCCAGGCCGTAGATGGTGAGGTTGAGCACCTACAAGTATACAAGATGATGAGGAGTTCTGTAGATGTGTGAGGTCGTGATAGGGATGGAGGGTTTTTGCAACCCTCACAGAGATCCTTGTGTGCTACCTAGGGCAACATTTCAAGGTCGTCGTTCAATGTATCACCTGCCACCTCCGTCCACCCAAAGCAGAGCACCCAAAACCATGGCGGGAGGTGAAATCAACTATCATCCTTTCTAATCAGGCAACCATTGTCATCCCTCATGAAGTCAGGAGGAAACAACCTTTCATGGATTTATCGGGACTTTAGAGACACCAAACTCCTTAAAGTCAGGCTCCTAGGATTTCCTTCATATAATCTATTTAGAGAGGTTTAAGGTTTGAGTTAAGAATGGTGGAGAGGAAGAGAGGGTTATGGCGGAAAGCCTGATTCTATCTCCTTTGAGCATCTTGTGCATAGGCATATATATATATATATATATATATATATATATATATATATATATATATATATATATATATATATATGCTTTGTTCTTTGTTTCCTCTTTCATTGCTCCTTATCTTTCTTCTTGACCTACTATAAAAGTACCTTCTTCCTTTCCCAAAGATATCTCTTTTAAAAACCAATTAGGAAGGATTATGTTCCTCCTCCTAGAAATTCTTTGTTTTTATTTTATAAATCATAAGCCACTAAAGGAAATACCCCTCTTTCTTATAGGACTTGGTTTGGGAAATTAAAAGCCATAAAGGGGGAAACACATCTCCATAGATATACATTAAATGATTTGATCCTTAACTCATTAGGGAGGAGTTCATGACTCAAGATCTAGATTGTTCTTTTCTCTCATTTTCCTGGATATATTCTTCAAATCCATTATCTATAAAGTATCCTTTTCTTTCTAGATTTCTAGGATTATCTTTTTTTTATTATTAATTCCTAGTATACAAAGGTTGAATCAAAATATTGTTATTTTGTGCTTCAAAATTATGTTGCCACTGTTGGCAAGATAACTACTCCTTTAATTATTCAAAACACCATGCATTTTATTTTCCTTTTGAAACTTGAGAACTATTTCATTTATCATATCAAAAGCCATTATTATTTACTCATGTATGAATCCTTTTATTTAACTCGTGCTAAAATCACCTGTCCCACAAGGGTGACTGACATTATTATTTCTCTAATAGTACCATGGGATAAAAAACATTATTTATATTTATACTATTCAATTTCTACCAAATATTGAGGATATTTGAGGAAACCAAAAAACTGATGAGAGAGGAAGAAGATCGACTTGAAGGGTGAAAACTGATTAGAGATTGTTGTAGTTGCCTTCCCACAACCACTACAAGTTCAGCAATCCATTGTGTGGCTAAAATAATGAACAAAATAGAATAATGGTGATTCCAGTAGTAGGTGGAAGAAGAGAGGGAGGTGTTTGAGAGGAATACACCAAAAAGGAGAAAGTGAGGTTCATTTTGATCGCCAAGTCTTTTTGGAGCCATAAGCAAGGTTTAGATCCTTCCATTGATGCTTGCTGCTGCTCGCTGGTGACGTGATGTGGGCACAAAATCATCACATCAACATGCCCCCCTACACTCCCACACCTCCTTTTAAGGGTAGCACAAGCTCCACTATAGTTTCCCTATGCTTCTAAAGCAATTGATTTGGAAGAGGAGGTATGTGATAGGAGTATGGGGATCTAGTTCAAGCGATTTAGGGTGGAGCTTGGTAGAGAGAGGAGGGACTTTTGGCGATCAATTGATGGTTTGATATGAGTAAAGGGAGATGGCAAAGCCTTGTGATGGCGTCAATGTGCTCAAGTCACTAGGGATTTGGGCATTTTCTAGATATTGACTGTTACAAGGATTTTAGATCTCATTAGATGGAGGAGGGAAATTCAAATCTAATGAATTGAATTTGACTTGGCGACGAGTTGGAGGGAGGGAGACTCTAATATTCAAAATCCGTGCCACTATGCGTCTTCTCCTACTCAACATCAGGGTAGCGGAGATGACTCCTCTGCATGCAAAGTTAACCAAACTCAGATTCAAACCCACTTGTCTAAGAATTATATGAATATTATGAAAAATAAATAGATGTTTATAATACTTCTTCCAAATGTTTTATCTCTCAAACAAAAAGATCAAAAGTTTTGAAATTTGAAACACTATCTCAAAATAACATATTCTAATCATATAAAATGTTTGGGGTTCAAATGATATAGTTTAGATCACGAATTAAATCATATGAGTAACCATATTAATTGAGCTAAAGCTTAATGTCACAAGGTACATGATGCACTGAGTTTTATTTGCTTTCACAGGCCATTTTGCTATCTATTTAAGGCATTATTGCACATTTTTACATTAATTGTGCATTTTTTATCATTGTTATCCTATGAAATATAATTGCATCAAATAGTAATTAGTTTTACTTAATTATGTCATTTTCACATACTTTTTTTGACTTATGTTGAGATTTTCAATATTTCATGTAATTGGAGCACTTATAAGGAAACTCAGTGCTACCGACAATATGGTTCGTGGTACTGACTTAATGATATAATACAATAGGTTATTTGAAGAAATGTCGATGCTAGCAAGATGCAACTCGATGATACCAAGTTATGGTTCAAGGACACTGAAATGCCAAATCGGTGCAACTGACTTATGGTTCATAGAGCAACAGGAATTGAGTTTATCAACTCAGTGCTACTGTCCTACTAGTCACTAGTACCAACATTCATCAATAGGAAAATTCATAAATTGCAAAATAGAAACTTAGTGCTATTGATCCACCTGTCGGTAGTATCGACATTCATCAAGGGTTTCAAGTCATCCGAAGACCCACTGACTTTGCATTGGTGGTACCGACTCGACGCGATCAATGCATATTTTAGATCATGACAAATCCAATAGTTGTCACTTAATGATGGACGAAGTCCCACTTATCACCTAAGGGGAGTTCAAACTGATGAAGGTATCACATTCCTTTCTATTAAAACAGATCATAGATCTGAGAGTGAAGGAGATGAAGGAGGAACCATGTCCCGAACCATTCGGGCATGTCGACATAGTAGATTTGTAGCCAAAACACTTTAAATATAGATGTTCACCAGAGAGGGGATCTTCTAGACCGTCTTCTACGGGGGTTTACATTGTTTTACTCATCTTTACCACATTGTATTCCTTCTCCTTTATGTATGAGGCAATAAAAATTATGCGTGCTAATCCCCTTGTTCGTTAGAACCCAAGAGTAGTCTGATTATGCTTTGTAATGTATTTCCATGAGTTTCTATGGTCATTTATTTTAGCTCTGGACTTAAATCTTTGATTGAATAATGAATTACATATGCTTGATAACCATAGGTAATCTTTGATACCATTAATTAATTCGAGAGAGGGATTAAGGGTCAGAAAGGTCATAGATTTACATAGCCTATATTGAGCCTTGGGAGAAGTCTTATGGCTGTGAAGGGAATAACCCAGATGTTTCATTAAAGTGCCTAGGATAATTCTTAAATTGCTACATACGTGGGATATGTCTTAGCATAGGTAGTCTATTACGTTGTGGGAGCAGGTAATATTGTTACACGTCTCTTAGTCTACGGTTAAGGGAAAATGTTTATTAATGAAACAAACTTAATTGCAATGTACACCACAGTGAAACTATAATCTTAAGGAATCTGTCCAATCTATGATCACAATCCACTTAATTTAGTTTTCAATTATTGCAATTAGTTCTAGTCAAACAACCAATCACCTTTTCCTTAGGCCTAGCTGATTATGTTACAATTAGTAGTAGTTTTTGGATAAATGTTTCCCTGAGTTTGACATTCAGGCCTCATAGGACTATACGAATTGACACATACATTGCACTTTGTGTGCATAGTCTAGGTGCATCAAGTTTTCCCCATTGTTGTTCTGGAAATGGAAAATCCACAGTAGCAGTACTATGACCAGCCACTCTAGGACATTTATTTTATTGTTATTTACTTTTCAAAATTGCTGAGAAAAATTGATTTTTTTTTCTTTTATCAATATACTAGTATTCACATTCTCACCCACTAATATCCCATTTTAAGGTACTACTACATGGTTTAGATCAGAAAGTTTGACTACAGAGAATCAATTCCACAGGGTATAGGTCCAAAAGAACTTCATCACAGGGCAAGAGGGTATGATAGTTTAGTGGAAAGATTTCTCCGTATCCCACCACCACAAGAAGAGAATGCAATGGCTAGGAGAGGAGATCTTAATGCTGAAGTGTGTGTTTGGTTTGAGCTTGAGGAACATACCATTTAGGAAAAGATCAAGGCGTCATCAACTATAACACAATTAGGGCCGATTAAAAGGTAAGCGATCAATATGGGCATCTATAAGATTGATCTGGGGCTGGTGGCACTAATTAAATCCCAATCCTTTAATTGCCTAAGTATGGAGGACCTAGAGGAGAACATGAATGGATTTGTGGAGAGTTGTGATATGTTGAAGATGGATAGGGTTCCAACTAAAATATTTTATTTGAAGTTGTTCTCCTATTCATTGTTAGGTAAGGCAAAAGCATGGTTTCTTAGTCCTCCTACTAAATCTGTAAAGACATGGGATGCGATGATATATGCTTTCTTTGATAGGTATTTTCCCCCACAAAAGACACAAGAATTGGTCAGGTGAATCTACAATTTGAAACAAAATGATGAGGAGACCTATTTAGAAGCTTGGGAGAGATACCAAAACATGCTAAGAAAGGTTCCCCATCAGGAGATTGATCTTTGTGTGTAGGTAAAGAAATTTTATTATGGGTACACAAAGGGGAGAGAACTACTCTTGACAATGCATGAGCAAGTTTCTTCCTAAACAATAAAGCCACAAGGTGTCACAAGATATTAAAGAATATGGAAAATAATAAATCTTGGGGAGAAGAGCGTGAATGGCCAACAATTCTCAAAAGTGTTGTGAAATCAAAGGAGATTGTAGTGTTGAAGTAGAAGATGGATACTTCATCAAGGAGGATTGAGAAAAAATATGTTATCTCATCTGGAGGTGAAGATTAAGAGTACATGTATATGTGGCAATAGAACAACTGAGGCAGAAATAAGTATGTATGAAGGAAGGACCCTAATAATTTTTAGTAACATCCATCATAGGTGCAACAACCCAAATGAAAATAAGAAACAGGTCTCAATAGTACCAGCAAGATAGGGGTCCTAGAAAAATGGACCAGATACATGATATGTTGGACATGTTGGTGAATGAAAATGAGGCACTCTTAAACCAAACAAAGAGAGAGTAGCAGAATCAAGGGGTATAGATCCACAACATAGAAAATCAGATTTCTTAGCTAGCAGTGGAAGTGGTATCCCTTAAGAAACCTAGCCAACAAGGATTACTAGGAAATACAAATATTTGATACGACAAGAAACATGTGAAAGCAATTCTTCTTTGTTGTGGTAAAGTGTTGAAGAAAAACCAAAATATGGCTCCAAAAAAGAGCATGACCACATATGATCCAGGGGAGGTGATGAAGACAATTACTCTAGAGAAACCACAAAACACCACACCATAGGAGGGGATCCCAGAAGAGGAGTCAATTGAGTAGAAGAAAAATAAGAAAGAGTCATATATTCCACTCCATCATTGCAAGATTGTAACTTCAGTTCCATTTCGTAATAGCTTAAAGGCCAAGAAGGTTGATAACCAGTTCAAGAAATTTCTAAACACATATAAGAAGCTCTAAATCAACCCACCTATAGTAGATACTATTGAGAAAATTCCTTCACATGGGATGTTCTTGAATGATATTATCAACAAGAAGAGGAGGATAGCTGATTCTGATGTTGTTATCTTAAAAGAGGAGGTCAACACACTGATACAAAGGAAATTTGCCATAGAAAAACCATGATCCATGGTGTTTCAACATACCATGTTACATTGGCAGGGTCAAATTTGTAGAAGCACTTTGTGATTATGGGGCAAGCATCAATCTGATGCCATTGACTACATTTTAAAAAAAAATGGGACTCAAAGAATCCAGGAAGAGCAACATGACCATTCGATTGATAGATAACTCTATTGTGATTCCGAATGTATCTATGAAGATTTTCTTGTAAAGGTGGACAAATTTATTTTTCTAGCATATTTTATTGTTATGGAGATGCGGTATAACTATGTCAATGAACTACTTTTAGGCCAACTGTTTCAAGCCACAAAATACATCATCTTAGAATTGGGAAGAGGAAGATTGACATTGGGAATCTAGGATGAGCGCTTTGAGGTTAAGCTACCTGATTATTTACCACTAGATAAAGGAAGTGAACAATGTCACATGATGCAACAATTGGGCAATCCGGTGTCAATATTCATGGGGAAACCATTTCTAGACATGGATCATGTTATGACAAAGGTGGACAAAGGTACTATTGCTATTGATATGATGGAGCATACTAAGCAGATTTCTTTGGAAAAAGTTGTGAGGCACCATGATGATATGAAGGAAGAGAATCACCTGATGACAGTTGCAGATGCGATGTCCTCTGCAATGATGTAGGCTTATCTACAACTACATGTAGAAGATCAACTCATGAACCTAGTGGATGACTGCATAACTAGCACTCATTGGAGGAGTGTGAACTATTTTTGAGGACCTTTCCATGTATCTAAACTGGGAACTATGAAGATGTGGGACCTCCACCTCCACTGTTTGTCCCATCTCTATAGTGTGATCTTGACCTAGAATTGAAGCCTCTACCACCGAATATGAAGTACACATTATTGGCAGTGGATAACAAGATATCAGTGATAATTTTAGAAGCACTGAGCATGAAAGAGGAGGAGCAGTTGCTCATGGTTCTAAAAAATCACCAGGCTGCATTTGGATGGTCCATTGCAGTCATAAAGGGGATCTCCCCTACTTTATGCCAACAAAAGATCCACATTGAAGAAGGTGAAAAACATGTAGCACAACCTCATAACATCTAAACCCAATCATGACAAAAGTGGTGAAGAAAGAGGTAGTTAAACTTCTATCAGTAGGTATAAGTTATGTTATCTCTAATTCCAAAATGGTAAGTACTAAACAGGTTGTTCCTAAGAAGGGGGAATCACGATCGCTAAATTTTTTTCTAGTGAATTAGATTCAACTAGGCTAGGGACCGAGTGGCATGTTTGCATTGACTATCGTCATTTGAATGCCTCTACTTGAAAAGATAATTTTCTGCTCCCATTCATAGACCAAATTCTTGAGAGGCTCGTCAAAAGGTCACATTTTTGTTTTCTTGGTGGGTATTCCTTTTGAAATCAGATTTCTATAAAGCCACATGATCAAGATAAGTCTACCTTCATTTGTCTCTATTGTACATGTACATACCTCTAGATGCCTTTTGGTCTTTTATATACACCGACAACGTTTCAAAGATTCATGCTTGTGATATGTTCTGACATGGTGGCACATTGTCTTGAAATTTTTATGGATGATTTTTTGGTGTATGGAGACTCTTTTGATGACTACCTTACCAATTTAGATAAAGTTTTACAACTATGATGACATTCACCTGGTTTTGAACTGGGAGAAATGTCATATTATGGTGAGTGAAGGAATTGTGTTTGGACACAAGGTGTCCAACAAAGGGATGGAAGTCGACTCGGTATAAATAGAGGTGATATCAAAACTACCTCCACCATCATCTGTGAAGGGAGTTAAGATATTTTTAGGACATGCCATATTTTATTGCTGAGTCATAATTTTTTTTTGAAAATTGTCAAATTGGTTTTTGAATTTCTAGAGAAGGATGTGGATTTCAAATTTGATGATCGATGTTGCAATGCTTTTGAGGTGTTAGAAGAGAAATTGATTTCTACACCTGTGGTGGTGGACCCAGATTGGAGTCAACTGTTTGAATCGATGCGTGGTGGATATGATTTTATAGTAGGAGCTATTCTAAGCCAACATAAGGATAAGACATTGTCGATCATTTATTATGTGTTTAGGATTCGTAATGATGCACAAGTCAATTATACCACTACAGAAAAAGAACTTTTAGCTGTAGTCTTTGTCTTTGATAAATTTACACACATGTGCACTGATCCTACAACAACTAAGTATCCTTTGTAGAAGAACGATGCAAAAACAAGGTTGACTAGATTGATTTTGCTACTATAAGAGTTTTATGTAGAAATCAAGGACTAGGTTGGAGCAGAAAATGTGGTAGCATACCACTTGTCTAAGTTGGAAAGAATGGATGAATCTGGGATGGAGGTTCCCATTGTTGAGGAGTTTCCTAATGATAAACTTTTTGCCATGAGGAACCACGATCCATGATTTTCACATATAGTTAACTATTTGGCATGTGGAGAAATACCAAAGGATTGGAGTTATCAAGAAAAGAAAAGATTCTTTCATTATTTGAGGTTTTATATATGGGATGACTGTATTTTTCTTAAATAATATAGGGATGGAATTCTGAGAAACTGTGTGACACGAGTAAACTACACATCAAACACAAGTGTATGTATCAATGTAATATATGCCTTAAGAGGCCTGGGTGTTGAAATTAGGAAAATGTTAATATGAAAACTACTACAAACTATAATGCGATCAGCTAGACCGATGAAAACTCGATTGAAGATTTCATAATCTAAAGAAGAAAATAAATCTAAAATTACTCGTTGTTGATCTCAATCGGAGTGAATTCATTAGGATTATGGTTTCACCAAGGTTAACATTGCAATTAACATTATATCATTAATAAACATCTTTCCTAACCCAGGACTAAGAGACCTGTAGCAAGAATTACCCATTCTCATAGCATAATTCACTACCTAATCTAATAACAATCACACTCTTGTAATGATTGTGTTATTGATTAGGTGATTTATTGAAAACTCTGGGTAATCTCTTCACATTCATAAGCAACTTTTCTCAAAGGGCGATATCAAGAATGTATTTCTATGAACTTTTCGACCATTAATTCCCTCTTTAAAAGAAATCAAAGGTCTAATTAACTACCTATGGTGATCAAGAATGGATATCTCATTATATTTTCATAGAGATAAGTCCATAAATTAAGAGAAATTGATATATTAATGCATAAAGTTAATTTCAATGCATAATCGGGCTACTCCCGAGTCCTAAGGAACAAGGGGTTTAGCTTTGCATGATTTCCATTATCAAATACATGAAAGTGAAGAAGAAAAATGTGGGAAACATTAGTAAAACTTAAGAACCCCTAAAGAAGATGGTCTAGATGATCCCCTCTAATGAACGTGATAGTTGGCTACCCTCCGGTTGCAAATTCATCCACTGGAGGTGCATGAATCTTTCAAAACATGGCTTACTTCTATGCTTCTCCTCTCCTTGCTCTTGGATACCGTCCAATGGAATAGAATGATATTATTAGGCTTGGCTAAAATCCCTCTAAGTTATAGAAGTGACTTAGGGCATCATTAATTACTAACCGTTGGATTAATTTGATTTTTAGATCTTCCTGATCCTGCCATGGCGGTACTAATGACTGGGTGTCATTAATATCGACGCCCTCGATGGTTGTGGCCGCCTATGCAATCATCAGTACTACCGAGTCAATTTCGATAGTACTGAGATCTCTTCAAGAAATTCTGAATCAATGCTATGATTTGTTGTCGGAAATATCGACTTCTTGGTCGGTACTACCGAGTCTTCCCATTTTCTATATGTTCCAAACTAAACAAGTGTCGGTACCATTGGCAATAAAGTTGATAGTACTAAGTTATATATATTTGTGTAGATTCACCTGAAATACACAAAAACCTAACATAATATCTTAATTAATATTAAATTATTTGGGAACATTAAAATTACATTCATTTGATGCAATTAAGTATCACCGAATAATGATAGTAAATATTGCACAAATTAATATGAAAATGAACAATACGTGCAAATAAATAAATAACAAATATCCTTTGAAAATGACAATTATCCGGTGCATCAAAATCCCCTAAGATTAAATGTTGCTCTTCCTCAAACAACATACCTGCAAATCTGTTTGAGACAAGTCAGCAAAAGGACATAAAATATGAATTTATTTTCTTGACTTTCCCCACCTGGCAGTCCCAAACTGGCCTTCACTGACAATTGAATAATCAAATACTCTAAAGCTACCAAAAATATCTATAAAAGGTGTCCATCCTTAGATCAGTGAAACACTATTAATAGAGTAGTTAATATCATAATTAATCAAGCAATCACTTGGTACATCATGTGATTCACTATCTACATTGCTCTTGCCTAACTACCAACTACTTGGAAGTAGTTCTCCTTATAAGAATGAATGAGGAGAATAATCATTTAAGTAGCCTACCGATAAGATCAATGCATGGAATGAAGTAGGTGCCTAAAGAAGAATCACAAATAGAATCTGAAATGTTTTTGCAAAAATAAAACATGATGAGCCTATATGGAGAAGATAATGAGAAATACATGAATCCTAATTCCTAATATTATGGGTGGAATGATGCATGTATTTAAAACCTCATCAAATGGATGAGAATGAAGTGCAGAAGAGAATACATCATGTGAATGTTTCCATCTCTTTGTGGAGAGTTTAGATCATCCTTTCTCCCTCCTTTATTTCATAACATTTATTTTTTTCCTTTTTTTTCTTTTTTTCATTGGCCCACTATTTAGCATGATGTAAAATTATGCTTGGGATTCACTAACATGTCACATTTATTTCATTCATTTTTTTCTTGATTTTTTCTGAGGGTATGGATGTGTTTCCCTGCACTCTATTTTTAGAGGAGAACAATATAACCACATGATGTGAGAATGAATGATGAAAATGCATGCATTATACATGTAATTATTATTACCAGAATGATATGCACATGAATTGTTTATGCATACATATTTTTTCATTTTATAACTAATGCAATCAAAGAGAAACTAACTATCGTGTCACCTATTATGCCATGCAATGCAACTAAAAGCAAATTATTTGGATTACTTGATCATCTTAAGGTAGTGGATGGAATCACATAATTAAGAGACAACACCTTTCATGAACTATGATATGTCCCTCTCTAATGATCTGTGTATAGGGTAACCTTAGGATTTCTTTATTAAATTTCAATTTAAGATCTTATTGATTTTTTGGTCAATTTAGGTTCAAACCCCATATTCATCCACATTACATGAATAATTAAGATGTCTATTCATATCAAATGCCCTTAAGCTGACTAGCCCATACACTTCCTCTAGGTGGGGCAACTCAAGAAATTTGTAATTAAGCCAATCATTTTTCATTGCAAACACCTGAAAGATCATGATAATGACAAGAATCGTGAATTAAGATCCACTTTTACACTAGATAGATTGTAGATCCTACAACTTGGAAAAAAACTAAAAAATATAAAAGACAAAAAGATAAATCTATTCCAACACCCCCTAAACTTGAACTTGACTATGTCCTCATAATCAAAATCCAAACCTAGAGGTGGAATGGGAGTACCAGTTGCTCTAAAGGGTGGTGGCAGTGGATGATTGGTGGCTCATTGGATCAAGTTCTGCAAGCATATATCCCTCTTATTGGTGCCAAGATATGACATTTTGTATCCTTATTTGGGCTTGATGAGGTGGTGCCACTGAAATGTGCATCTGTGCTATCTACAACCTTTTTCTAAAGCTCTATCATTTTTTGCTAAGGAAAGTCAGTAGTACTGACTTGTATGTCAACAGTATCGACTTTCTACAGACTTCTACCTGATAAGGAGTACCGACTTAGATGTCAGTAGTACCCACTTTGACTCAGTCTGTACACCAAATAAGAGCATCAAGGTACCTTTTTACATCAACTAAAATTTAACATGAAGAGTATGAAATGTAAACCATAAAAATACCTAAACAAATAGTAAATAACAAAAATAAAATTGTTTTTCTTCCCAACAAGCACCCTTGTTTAATGTCCTAGGCTTGACAAGATGAGTTTTCTTCAGTATGGGTTGTTACAAGATGGTGGTGAAGAATCATCTGGAAGTCTATACTCCACTCTATCATCATCTATCTGAGTGTTAAGAAGCATCTACCAATGATAGTGATCACGTCGGTCGTAGCTTGGAACTACCTTCTTGAGAACATCTTTGATCCTTGAATTTCGGGCATGTCCATGACCGAAAAAATCAATAGGAAACATGAATTTATCGACTTTGACTAGAACATCCTCACACATCTCATACGGCCAAACAACAGATCCGTCCACCAATTTGATTCATAGATGTCTTTGTTGGTTCCTTCAAACCCAACTTCTGAAAGTTAGCAAAAGTCATAAGATTTATGCTTGCCCCAGAGGCACACTGTGCTTATTGGAAAGATTGTTGCCTATAGAACAAGGAATGTAGAAACATCATGATTTTTTTGTCTTCATTTGAAATCTTTCCTGGATCATTACACTCTTTTTTTTGGTCAGTAAGCGTGTTACTCATTCCATTCAAAATGATTAAACTGTACAGGTAGGGGGAGAAAAAGCTCAGACTATCTAAGTAGATAAACAAAAAGGACCTATCTAAGTAGATAAACAAAAAAGATCCTTGATATCATTACACTCATCATTTAGTTAACACATAATTCATCTATTTCTATTATTTATCTTTTCTTGGTGATGATATCCGTCAAGAATTTCCCATATGAAGGAATTTGCTCTATCACCCCCACAAGTGGGATGTTGATGTGGAGCTTCTAGAAGATATCAAGGAATCTCTTGAACTACTTTTCCTCCTATCTTGGCTTCAGAGTATTTGGGAATGGCACATATGGCTTCTCTATATGCTTGTGTGGAGGAACATATGGCACATTAGGGATCTCTCCCCCCAAGCTTGCTTCAACACCACCTTCTGGGGTAGAATTCAAAATGTCTCCTGAGGGTGGAATCACATGTGGATGTTCCTTCTGAGGTGTGGGTGCCTCTTTGTTGACTATGAATGTTCTAATTCAAAGTAGAACCTTGACCTGCTCTTCATGCTGAGGCACCTTTTCAGGAACTGGAGGCTTTGTCATGGCAATGGAGGAAGCTTGAAGTTCATTGTCTTACAACAACGGTGCAGATGTGCTATCCTTATCACTTGTTGTTGACTCTTTATTCACTGACGTTCTTGTGTGAGAATAGCACACTAGAATTCTACATCCTCCTGGTCTTCCTTATAGACTAGGGGGATATGGAACGTTTGTCACATATACCCAATCTGGCTCTACAATGTGCTTTCTGGGTGACTCCTCGGTATTATGTTCTGGCTCCTTAACCACATAGATAAATTTACTTGGTGGTTCTAATGAGTCATCTCTATATTCAAAGGAAATTCTTGCTATTTGGGCTTCTTTAAGGAGGCTACCTCTATTGCTAGATGAGAAACTTGATTTCGAATGCTTTGGATCTACGCCTCATGATTTTGCTGCACCCATTTTGTATGGTCGTGTATGGACTCATTTTGACTCACTAGCTTGCCTAGTGTGTCTTCAATTCTATCTATCTTACTTGGGGCTCTTGTTCTGCTAATAGTGTTGATAGGTACATGAAGTCCTCCTCTTCACCTACAGATGAGTTTCCATCCTTCTGACATAATTTCTTGGCTATGAGGTCCAACTTCTCATTCAATGTTGTGATGACTTTAGATTCTTCAACGCTCTTAATGGTTGTTGGATGCTCTCTTTCGTCTCACCATGACTAATTCTTTTCCAAATTCTTTAGAATCTCGTGGCACCTAGATTGCTTTTTGTTGAGTAAGAAGCCCGTTCCTTCATTATTAAGTGTGGTCCTTTCTCTCTGATGAAGCTCGTAATAAAAAAGCTTTGCTTGGCCATCAATATATATCCCATGATGATGGACCTTCCTTAGCATGTTTTGAAATCTCTCCCATGCTTTAGAATATGACCCTTCTACCTGATTCTTGAAGTTGTAAATTTTTTTGACCAACTCATTTGTCTTTTGGGGTAGAATGTAGCACTCAAAAAATACATCTCTCATCCCCTCCCACATTTCCATTGACTCAGGCGGGAGGTTAAGGAACTAGGACTATGCATTATCTTCCAATAAAGATGGAAACAATTTCAGATTGATGACTGCCGTAGGCACTCTGTCTATATTCACCATGTCACAACTCTCAACAAAATTGTTTGTATGTACCATTCGGTCCTTAGTGTTGTGGCCATGAAACGACTGTGACTTCATCAGTGCCACCAAGCCTAGACCTATCTTGTAGCTTCCCACATTTATAGCCTGCCTTTTGATTTGCCCCAACTGAGCTATAGTGGAAGATCCCTTAATTTTCTCCCAGATGGTCTTCTCTTTAGCTCTTGTGTCACCCATTTCTGCTTGTTCTAGTTGTGTTGCTAGAGGTGGTGTTGGGATGAGTTTCTTAGTTGAAGCTCCAAACTCTCGAGCCCTACAAAAAATCTTCTCCTGATCTATAATGGATGGAGTAGACTCTCCATAATATGTGGTTCGAGTGTGAACCATGCATTAGTACCTAAAACTTAACAACGATGTGAGAACATGGAATACTAGTGAATTGACAATTTTTTTAATTATGCTCTTGAATAAATAAAAGATGGAAAAAATAATGGCCTAGAGTGGCCAATAACAGCACTTGTAGTGATGGAGTTGCTATATCCCCAACAATGATGCCAAGAACATGACATGAGAAAACTACACGTAAAATGTAAGTGTACGCATCAATGTAATATAGTCCTTAAGAGGCCTCAATATCAAACTCAAGGAAACACTAATCTAGAAACCACTAGTAATTGTAATGTGATCATATAGGCTAATGAAAACTTGATTGAAGGTTTGATTATCTAAAGCAGAACATTAATCTGAAATTGCTGGTTGTTGATCTCAATTGGAGTGAGTTCCTTAGGATTATGGTTTCACCTCATTTAACATTCCAAATAACATTATAGCATTAATGAATATCTCTTCAAACCCTGAACTAAGAGACATGTAGCAAGAACTACCCATCCTCACAATGTAATTCACTTCCTAATCTAATACCAATCCCACTCTCTTTACAATTGTGTTATTAGTTAGGTGCTTTATCAAAAACTTTGGGTAATCTTTTCATATTTGTAGGCCACCTTTCTCAAAGGGAGATATAAAACATGTATTTATATGAATTTTTCAACCATCAATTCCCTCTTTCAAAGAAATTCAAGGTCTAGTTAACTACCTATGGTGATCAAGCATGGATAGTTCGTTATATTTTCATAGAAACTAGTCCAGAAGTTAAGAGAAATTAATATATTACGGCATAAAAGTCAATTATGATGCATAACTAGGCTACTCCTGGGTCCTAAGGAGCCCCACATAATTTCCATTGTCAAATACATGAGAGAGAAGAAGAAAAATGTGGGAAACATTAGTATAAATAAAGAACCCATAAAGTAGATGGTCCTGATGATCCCCTCAGATGAATGTGACAATTTGCTACCTTTCGACTCTAAATTCGTCCACTGTAGGTGCCTAAATCTCCGATAATGTAGCTTTCTTCTCTGATTTCTCCTCACCTTTCTCTTGGCTGCCATCCAACGGAATAGATGAGATTATTAGGTTTGGTCAAAATCCCTCTAAGTCATAGAAGTGACTTAGGGCATCATTAATTGCCAACCGTCAGATTAACATGATTTTTAGATTTGCCTAATCCTACTGTGTAGGTACTACCAACTGGGAGTTGGACTACCGATGCCTTCGATAGTTGCGGCTTCCTGTGCACTTGTCGAAACTATCGAGTCGATGTCAGTAGTACCGATCTGTATAAATTTTTTGGTAACACTAAGATTGGTTTTATGCAATTAAGAATCACGGGCTAATGATACTAAATAATGCACAAATTAATATGAAAATGAATAATAAGTGCATAGAAATCAATAAATAGTCTATGAAAAAGACAATTATGCGGTGCATAGAGTGTACCAGAGTGAGTTTGGGAGCATACTTGCTCAATGTCATTCCTTACCTATAGGGGGACATCATTCTAGTTCCAATACGCTAGACAAAATTTAGAAAGTGGTTTTTATTTGGCCATCTTTGTTTAAAGATGCTTATAATTATGTGTAGAGGTGTGATGCATGTCAGTAGGAACATAACATATCTAGGAGAAACAAAATGCCTCTTAATATCTTCCAAGAGGTAGAGGTCTTTAATTTGTGGGTAATTTGTCTCATGGAACATTTTTGTCTCTTTAAATTCTAATTTGTATGTCTGGATTGGAGTGGACTACGTGTCTAAATCAGTGGAAGAGATTCCAACTAGAACCAATAATGCTTAGGTTGTGTACAAGCTTGAGAAGGATATTATTTTTCGTAGGTTTAGGGTGCCAAGAATGATTATCAGTCATGGGGGATCATATTTTGCAAATAGGAAGTTTGATGCTTTATTGAGTAAATATGGAGTGAGGCACACAATAGGGACCCCATACCACCCCCAAACTCAAGGTCAAGTTGAGGTGTCTAATAGAGAAATTAAGATCATCCTAGAGAAGACTATCTCTATCGATAGGTTTGATTTGAGAATAAAATTGAATGATTCTCTTTGGGCTTATCAGGACGACTTTCAAAACACCAATAGGTACAACCCCATACATGCTAGTCTATGAGTGGGCATGCCATTTTCCCATGGAGCTAGGGCACAAAGCCAAGTGGGCTTCAAGGAAGCTGAATTTTGATCTTTCTAGTCTAGGGAAGAAATGGAGATTGGATATTAATGAATTAGACGAGATTAGGATAAATGCCTATGAGAGCTCTAGAATCTACAAAGATAGGACTAAGAAAATGCACGATCATCATATTCTTCATAGGGTGTTTCTAGTGGGCCAAAAGGTTTTATTGTTCAATTCTAGGATGGAATTGCATCTTGGTAAGTTGAGGTCCCGATAGAGTGGACCTTATGTGGTTGTCAAGGCATTTCCTCATGGAGCGATCGACATTGGTGATGGTGTTAAATCCTTTTTGACAAATGGACAATGCCTCAATCATTACTATGTGAGAGTGATAGACTATGAGGAGGAAGAGTTGAAGCTCATTGAGATTCCTTAAGCAAGTGAGTGACAAGAGATCTTCAAGCCTAGGATGTAAAACAAGGGTGCTTATGGGAGGCAACCCATATTTTAATTTTTTAGTATTTATTTTCCATCTAAGCTTGTTTAGGAGTATTTTATTTATTTAAAATTTTATTGCTTTTTAGATGAAAAAAATACCTTGATTATTTTGATTTGGTGTGTTAGTAGAGAAAATGTCAGTACACCGACATATCAGTCAGTGGCATCAAATATGGTACAAAAATCTATAGGGAGGTTATGAATATTTTGGTACCACTGACAGGTGGTTGGTGGCACCGACACCTTTATAGATAGATTGAAGAAATCTTTTGTAGAAAGTTGGTACTAGTGACGTCATAGTGGGTATCACCGAGAGAAAGATAAGCTCTAGATTCGATACATTGGGGGACCTATCAATCACATCGAAAAAGTATAGAAAAACGAATACAACTCGGTACCTCGAAAAGCAACATCGGTGGCACCAACACTATATTATAGTATTGAGCTTAAATCATCTTGGTACCAATGACTCATAGTCACAAGAGGTTGCAATAATCAGCTTGGTACCACATGTACCCTATTAGTGGCACCAACACATGAAGATCATAATCCATGGGACCAACATCATCAATCAAGTTTATTTGCATCCTATCATCAATGGCACTAATCTGAACTAACATTTTAGAAGTTGGCTCCACCAAATACTATTGGTACCACCAACATAAACTGATATGTGGATTGGTACATTGAGGGATCTAGACCGTTGAGATCAATAGACAAAACCAACAAGCCACATATTAAGAGATGATTTGGTACCACTGATTCCTAGGTCGGTGGTACCGACACGAAACAACACGACATGACATGACAGGGAAATTCATATCCTATTTAAAGGGATGATTTGGGTGATATATTTTCACACTCAGAGAATTCCATTACATTCAGAAGGAAGCTAGAGCACCTGACGTCCCTGAGTCTTCATTGAGATATCTCTCTCAATCCCTTTTTTGTGTCTGACATCCATCAAGGAGGTAAGCTTTTTCAGTAGGAGCATCTGAGAAGATGGTACTGAAGCCATCTAAAACAACCTTTGCAGATGAAAATGAGAAGAAGATTGTTTCCAACCTGATGAAGAAGGAGGTAATACCTACATGGTATGGTGACCATGCATTCCTTGCCAAGACTGGCTTTGCCGAGAGTATCCTCTAGGTGTTCCAAGGGAAGGGAATGGTGGGTGATCATACTTTCTTTGGTGATTGGACCACCTATAAGAAACCATGTGCAAGTTTCTCATGTTTCTAGAGGTTTGTTGCATCCTTTAGCACGTGGAAGGTGGAGAAGATTGAAAGATCTAGTTTAGACTCTACAACACCACCCACCACCTCTAGTAATAGAGTTCAACGTAGTCTACTACTGGCCAATAGGTGGAGTTTGCTTCACCTCAAATGACTTTGACTACGCAATGGTTTAGAGGAAGATGACGGCCCAACCGGAGGGATTCACCATCAACTGGCACTAGGCCTCGGTGATGGACATCGAGCACCCCTTTGTCTAGATTCTGCACCACTACCTGAGGAATATTATATTTGCCAAGTCCACTCAGGAACAAGGGAAGCCATAGAAGGTGAACTTGTATGTTCTGTGGGCACTTCTCACACCGAGGAGGGAGAAGATAGACCTTGGCTCATTCTTCTTGTAGCACATGCTTACAGTGAAGAGGTAGGCTCAGAGGAAGCCTCACATTTAGTTTGAGGGTTTGTTCTTGCCTTTGGATCTCCACCTCCACCATGACATATCCAAGGACACCACCATGAAGACATCCTGAATGCTCGACTTCAAGCATTTCAAGAAGTCTTACCTCATCTACAAGTATGAGGGAAAAGTGTACACTTGTTGAACCATCAACAGGAAACTGAAGGAAAGGGCTCTCCCCAACCACATCTTCTACCTTCGAGGAGTACAATTACTTAGATGCCTAGCAGATGATGTAGTACATGTCCTAGAAGGTGATGAGGAGGGAACTGAGGTCGAGGAAGAAGAGAATGAGGAAAAAGAAGAAGAACAGGAGGATGACATCATACCTTTCACAAAGAGGTGAGATTTACATCAGACCCCACACAGATATGCAACATACATCCCTACAACTCTACCACCTCCACTACATGGATATGCCTTCTTCATGGAGGGCATGTATGGGATGTTGCACTCTATCTAGGAGGGGAAACAACAACATACATTCACCCCAACCTAGATTCACAAAGTCCACAAGCAGCTTTTATACTAGAAATGAGGGATCTACGACAATGAATGCCTTCCCCTGGAGACAACTGGGAGAACATGCATACACACATGCAACACATCGAGCAGTATCCACAACCTCTCTACTACCACTATTGGATCCAAGGCCACTTTTCTAGTACCCTCAGCCCCACCTATGCCATCAAATCCACTCACATTCACTATCACATTTCCTGACCTTGATTCCAATATGCAACTGAGGACATTTCAACTGCCTCCACCATCATTCTGAGATCATGGTATCCCCGCTCCACCTCTATGGTAGAATTATGACTATGAGAACAAATCCAAGCTCAAGCTTAGGGGGTTGTTGGATCAACTTTATCTTTTTTATGTTTCATTTCTATTTGTTATTTTGTTTTTGCAAGTGTAGGATCCATTCCTATTTAGTGTCATAGTGGAGTTTAACTCTCAGGATTTCTGCTACCATCAAGGAGAAATGTGTTTTGTTCCTTTGCAATGGAATATAATTTTTTTAAATGATCATATCTTGTTAAGATGAATTTGCAAAGTCTAAGACAACACCACTTAGAAGAAGTGCATGGGTTAGGCAGCTTGAGGACACTGAATATGAATGAAAAACTTAATCCATCCCAAAATTGTGGATGATGATGAGGTTTGACCCCAAAGTGGCCAAACACGTAACGAGACCTTAAATGATATTTTTAGAAAGAAACTCTAAGTTTTCCATGTACATAGGTTGTAGGAGAGGGACATATCATATTTTAACACAAACATTTTCTCTTAATCATGTGATTCCACCCAATTTTCATTACATTTCAACCACCTCCTTAATATGATCAAGTAACATGAATTGTTTCTTGTTGACTGCATTGCATAGCATAATAGGCGGCATAATAGTTAGTCTTTTATTGCATTTGTTATAAATAAGAGAGAAATATTTTTTGTATATCAAGTGAATTGCATAATAAATTTTATGTAGATTGCATACTCTTTTTGCATCATTCTTTCATCATGTATCTATATAGTTTTCTCCACAAAAATAAAGTGAAATGACACACATACATACCCCTCTAAATGAAAAAAAAGAGAAAAGCGATGATATGTTGAAGAAAAGCTTGAGAATAATTCATAAATCATGCTAAAATAAGATGATAAAGAGAAAAAAAGAATATTAGATAAAGAGGGAGAAAGTGATTCCTTCAACTCAAATATGATTTTTTCTTATTCAAGGAGAAGTGAAAATAGTTACATGTATACATTTTTTTGTTTCACTCTCATCAATCAGATGAGATTTTTAGTGCATGCATCATTATTCCATCAAAATAACAGGCTTTAGGATTCATGCATTTCTCATTTCCTACATGTTATAGGTTCATCATATTTTGTTTTGCATAAATAATTTAGATGTCATTTGTAAATCTAATTCATACCCACCTACTTCATTCAACCATTTCTCTTTATGGTATGCCACATATATGATCGATCCCCTCATTTACTTTTATACGAGGATCTGCTTCCAATGTAGTTAGTAGGTAGATAAGAGAAATGTAGATAGGGAATCAGATGGTGCATCAAGAAAATTATCTATGTACTATGATATTAACTGTTGTATTAGTAGTGTTACATTGATCTAGGGGTGGACGTCTTCAATGAATGCTTTAGGTTAGTGTGGAGTAATTATTTGTTCAGTGGTCAGTAAGGTTCAGGACCGTCAAGCAGGGATTTTTGGTAAATGTAGTTCATGTTGTTTGTCCTCTTGTTGACTTATTCCAAACAGATCCAGAGGTAGTGTTGCTCGGGGGTGAGAAACATTTAAGCTTAGGGGATTTTTATGCATTGAGTTTCATCTACTTTCACAAGCTATTTTGCTATGTATTTTATGCATTATTGCTCATTTTGACATAAATTATGCGTTGTTATTGTTGTTAGCCCATGAAACACTATTGCATCAAATAATAAGTATTCTTACCAAATTATGTCAATTTCTCATACTTTATTCAGACTAATGTTTTATTTTTCCATATTTCAGGTAATTAGAACACTTATATTGCAGCTTGGTGCAACTGAAAATATGGTAAGTGGTACTGACTTAATGTGAAAATCCAACAAGTAGTTTGAAAAAATCTCTGAGCTACCGATATGCAACTCTGTGCTACTGAGTTATGGTTTGAGGCCACTAAAATGGAAAATTGGTGCAACTGACTTATGGTCCAGAGAGAAACAAGAACTGAGTTTATCAACTCAGTGCTACCCAACTACTAGCCAGTAGTATCAAAATTCATTAATAGGAGAACTTAGAAATTACAAAATAGCAACTCAATGATATTGATCCACCTGTCAGTAGTACCGACACTCAACAAGGGCTTCGAGTCAAATGAAGACTCAGTGCCACCGACTTCCCATCGTTGGTACTGACCTAATGGGATCAATGTAGATCTGACGACTGGGACATAATCATGGCCCAAGTCCCACTTATGACCTAAGGGGAGTTTGATTAGACGTTGGTATCACATTCCTTTCTATTAAAATACAACACATAGTCGAGAGAGGAGGAGATGATGGAGACAGCCATGTCCTAAATGATTTGGGAATCTCCAGAGAGTATATTTGTAGCTGGAATGTTGTAGATCGAGACATTCACATTAGGGGATCTTCCAGATCGGTTTCTCCAAGTGTTTACTTCAATTTTCTCATGTTTACCACGTTTTATATCTTCTCCTTTATGTATGAGACAATATAAATCATGCAAGGGTAATCACCTTGTCCAATAAGACTGGGGAGTAGCCTAGTTATTCATTCTAATTGATTTCTATGAGTTAATATAGTCATTTCTTTCAATTCTGGACTTAAGTCTTCTATTGCCTAATGAATTACCTATGCTTGATCACCATAGTTGATTTGTTAGACCTTTAATTGCTTTGGGAGAGGAATTAAATGTCGGAAAGGTCGTAGATTTACATAGCCTATATCATGCCTTGGGAGAGGGCTTATGAGTGTGAAGGGAATAACCCAGTCATTTCATTAAAGTGCCTAGCAAATTTTTAAATAGCGACTGGAGTAAGATTTTTATTATGATCACATCATGACCCTATTGTACTCTGATGTTATATTGATGACTTGATCACATGGTTGTAATTACTAAATAATCATTTGGTCTATTGTTGACATATTTTTACATGAAAATGACATAATGATTAATATCACTAATCCCTGATATATTTATCACATCAAGTTAGATATTGTTTCAAAATATCAAAGCCTGATCTCAATCTTTTGACTCTAAATTATTACTCTTAATGACTATAGGGAAAGAAATTCTTTGAGTATAATAATAATACAACAAGGAATGACCTAATATGCCACTACAGTAATGAATCATATATATTTATACATGGTGGTTCTCATTAAGTACTGGGATCAAATACTCTTTGTACTCATTGGTTCGGATATTTCATAACTCTAGACTCCAAGAGGTACATTTTTATATTATTTCCTTTTTGAAAAGACTAGTGGTACTAAATGATACTTATATGTATACTCTTGAATGTATAATTGGCTAAGTACTTGCTTGAGTTGCAATGTTCCCTACTAAGTAATCTTTTGATTCGTATATGTATTCTTGAATCTTTGAACATAATCGATAATTCCTCATATGCCTATATATGATAATGATGTTGATCTTTGGTCAAAGTAGGACTTCCTCATATCGGAGGGTGTAACTTGTACAAAATGGCGACCTCCCCCATCTTGTTGGGGTGATGGATCCATATATATATGTATACTTTTTTATTTCATAATAATGGAAAAATTCATAACAAAAATTGAATTGCTTGAAATAAAAAGAGTCAGAATATTGCATTGATGATTTCAATATTAGTCATGCCAAGTATGCTAATTTGATATAAAATGTTTTAAATTGTTCAATATTATTTTAGCAGAGCATACCAATGCTTTGCATTGATCACGTTATGATTTTCTTGATTTAGGAAATTGAAGACTTGAAGACATTACATTTTTTGATCTCTTATTTACTCTGCCAACATCTATTGGAATTTAGAATGCTACATGACATAGGATCATTACATGAGATATTATGTAAATGGGGTGTATTTCATAGTTTATTAGATTTCTCTTCTTGTTGTTGTCTTTGATCCCTTGATGTAATAAACTTTATGGTTCAATTTCAATAAAACAGAATGTTATTTTTTTCATATAATGTTTGTGATATTTTTGGGCCACTTAGAGACTGGCACTCTAACCCCCTTAGCACTACTTCCTACCAAAGTAGTGGGATTAGAATTAGAGTAAGAACGGTTCCATGACCGTTAGTATCAGAGACATTGTACACATTTTATGCATTAATGAAACCATATTCCTAATCTCTAAATCAAGTAAAATCCTAAAGTTCACAATGGTGAAATTTATATGTCTACAAAGAGAATAAGGGGTTTTGGCTATAATTTCTCCTATCTATGTAGCTACGGTGGATGAGGTTCCCCTGCTCAACCTGGCCTTAGTGGATCCAAAAATGAACTCAAGGAATTCCCTAAATCCTAGAGTGTCTTCTCATATCTCACCCTCTTATTTAAGGACTACCTAAGCCACCCAAGTAAATGATTATTAGTTAGTATTCTCATTTCTTTGTGTGGTTCTTCTCTCATGACTATATACCACATGATTTCTCAAATATGGGTAGTGTATGCATGGGAAAAGCTAAAATTGATTTGAAATCATGAAAGTTGATTAAGATTATGATTCCATGATATGATCTTAAAGTGGAAGCCCTATTTTTCGTTATGGAAGTAATCAATAAGTAAGTACTCATGTATGAATCCTCAGATCATGTAAACTCAATTTCACCAAAACTAGATTGTATGCTTCCTACGTTTGAAAGTAAATGAAAATAATCTTGATATGATGAAATTAGGAAGAATATACATTACACCTCATGGTTTATGAGGTCCCTATTTGATTAAGTCCATGTTTCCCTATTGATGGTTAAACCTCAAACATAGTTCATGAAACTTTTTCCCTATTTGATACATACTATGTTCATGCCACAAAATGACAATACCTTAGGACTCTTAAATTCATAATGTAAGACTTCAATACCAAAGACATTTAGCAATTCATCAATATTCCTATTTGTAATCTTGACTATGAATGATATGAGGATATGGATCTCAATATTACACTATTAGACTATGATTCTTGGAGTGCCAAATACAACCTCTCAATTTCTAAATACCATTACCTTGATAATGAAAAGAAGGGGATGCAACTATGACCCCGATCTTGCAAAATATTGAGACTCGGTTGCCCTATTAGACTCTTGAATTTGCTCTTATGAGCTTGTGGAATATGATTTGATCAATGATGCTATCCCTATTTGGATATACTTGATGGATCATGACTAATGTAGATTAATGTGCTAGATTAGATTGGTAGTTGACTCATGAATCCCCTAGCCAAGGTCAAATCCCTATTATGACTACCTCTAAATTTTCACCTTGTTGAATATGTAGAGTTTGGAAAGGTAACCCCTTTTACATAATTTTGATTTCTTGACATAAGTCTCTAACGGGTGAAATCCATGACGATATTGATAGTCAATCTTGAATATCGATTTAATGATGATCTTAAATTATGACGATGTTGACTATAGTTTGTGGTTTGTTTCCTAAAAAGACCTAGGTCTAGATCATTCATTAACCTTGAATGTCATGATATCTCAATATATTGCTCGAATATTGCCTGAATGTTGCTTGATTGTTGTATATGGACGGATGATTACACATACGATCAAAATTGTAATCTAAATGCTAGATTTGAAATGGTTGGACCTATGAATTTGATGTCCAACCTTGACTCTCGATATTGATTGATGAAATCTTGACTCATGAGTATCCATCTTTGATTTTCATTCGACTCCCATGATCCCTATTTTTAACATGAGATCACGTACGTTGTAAGATTGATGAATTTTGTGTTCCCAAATATTGAAATTTTGAAATGACGATTATGTTGATTTGCTCAATTGATGACTTAGGGATGAGCTTTCATGAGGACTAGGGTAGGACCTTCCATTAATATTGAGAACAAAATCACAATACTAAAATATGATTTTTACCTAGAATTCTTGAAATATGAAATCTTGATCATGGATGTATAACCTCACCAAGGACAATGTAGAAGCTAGGACCCTAAAATATTGGGATTGAAATTCATGTTGTACTTTTGATTCAAAATTTCTATTTATTGGCCTAAAATCTGATATGTCCAAATTTGTAATCTATAAGATGATCTCTCCCACTTGTGACTCATGTGATGATTTTTTTAAATTGATGAACAATGTAACTATGCTTTGAACTTTATGCTTGGTTTCTTGATTATGAAATAGTGTTGATGTTGAAGGAATACTACGTTGGTTATAACATGTAATATGAAATCCCAATCTTGATTGATGGGTTGTGTAAATTTTAAGGAAAAAAATCTTTTTCAGAGGGAAGGATGTGATGAAGTAGATTTTCTCACATTTATAACCTAAAATTACAATTATACCCTTCTACTATCTTGAATTGCTCAATTGATCTCACTTCATCACTCTCGTGATCATTGAATGGTTTTGAAACTCAAGTTGAAATTTTAATACCCTAATTTCACAATGTTTACTGACACGCCTAGACTAAACATGCAAAACACAAGTGTAACATCGAGTATTATAGGCCTATGAGGCCTGAATGTCAAACTCAAGGAAACATTAATCCAAAAACTACTACTAATTGTAACCTAATCAGCTAGGCCTAAGGAAAGAGTAATTTGTTGTTTGATTAGAACTAATTGCAAGAATTGAAAACTAAATTAAGTGGATTGTGATCACAGATTGGATGGATTCCTTAGGATTATAGTTCCACCATTGTGTACATTGCGATTAACTCCATTTCTTTAATAAAAAATGCCCTTAACCCTAGATTAAGAGACCTATAGTAAGTATTACCCGTTCTTGCAGTTTCATGTAGGTTGTTGTTGGAAAGCATCTAAGACTTCATATTTCTTTTGAGGGAGTTTAAATAAATACATATACTTTATCCAATCACCACATATATAGTACGTATCATATACATGCTATAACCACAAATGAGAACATGCAATAAATAAAACACACAAACGATGGTTATGGCAATACTAAAGTAATTCCTTGGAGCCGCAAGGAATTACTACCACCTAAGGTCCACATCATATGCAACCTGTTGTTGTTGAAGATTTGTGCTCAAACCAATCCGGGTTGATCGGTTCAACTCTTAAACTGGTCGGCTCACCTCCTGGCCACTCGGTTGGGCTATGTTGAAGAGGTCATATGGTTCTCAGGTCCAAGCAGTGTTTGGACACCTTCAGTCAGTCAGTTGGGTCACCCATCAATTAGTTCTTCCTCTTGTCATCTAGTCTCCTCGGTCCTCTAAACAATTGGGTCATCTCACGAGCCGATCATTTCGTCTTGTGCATATCATCATCTCACGTTGAAACATATATTATAACTATCTTATTTCTTATTACATTGTATATGGGAAAACCTCGAGTTACATTCGAGTGGAAATAGGAAGAAGATCATTAGTTTACATGTGTAAAGGAGAGGGAGGATCGATATGCAGACTGATTAACAATAGGAATAATAACCACAACCATGTGCACACACTGGTCAGGGGTTTTGTCCATAACCATGCTTTTCATCCACCATCAAAACTGATTTTATAACGATGAATTTAAATTTCATATATATATATATATATATTCATTTGGGTTCTTATGTGGTGATTTACACATACGTGCACATCAACCAGTTTAAATATTCACATCGCATGCAACAAATAAATATGATAAAACTAAAATCCGATCATATCAATTATCCCAAAACATAATTAATTGATGTGGCTTTGATACCACTGTAGTGAAATATGACATGAGATAGGTAGTGGAAACAAAGAAATTTACTGACATATTTCTTATTAACCAGCAGATAGTGTCAATAACTATGTAATGGGAAGGATGGTTTCACAAAGATATACCTGGTCGTGGAGCAAGTCCAACGACAATCTTCATCAATTTAGATGTGCTCTCTATCTTAGACAGTGGTTGTGTAGCTCCTAGTCACACTTAGACTCATCTGACTACTCCATGGACATCAGACTCGGACAACTGCTGTAGTGGCTCCTCAGATCTTGCCATAGACTATGAGTTGACGTTGCCCTCCTAGTAGTAGCCAACAAACTCCTCCCTCTAGAGTAGTCCACACAGACCAACTAGAACTCTTGTCATCCTATAGGAATAGACAGGAAGGATTTTCCCCTGCCGTTGGTGTACTAGTCACCCACATGCTCTCCCACAACAATGATCCTCAGTTGTTTCTCTCCTCTGTCTATCAATATAATTCTCTAAACATTTATAATGTTCCATCATTATCTCATAACTAAATGAAACATAATAATTGGAAGCTTGCCTTTATAATTAGTAGACCAGACATCTAATGCCATATCCCAATCATCATAGGATTGGCTCTCTGGGCATACATACCAACAACATTGCATAAAGAGATAGGTCTCCAGTCCTTTATGCTGATAGCCTCTTTGGTATTTGGGATAAGGGTAATAAAAGTCATATTTCATTCCTTCAAGAGCTTAGAATTGTCAAAAAAATTAAGGGCATCTTTGCAAACATCTTGCACAACAATATCCCAAGTTGTAGAGAAAAAAAGAGTACTAAAATCATCTGGACCAAGACTTTTATCCTTCTTAAAATCTTTAACAACCTTTAAGACTTCTTCTGGAGTAACCCATCTTCTCAATTCCTGAAATTTCTCCTCACTCAGAATAGGAACTTTCCACTTATCATTCCACAAAGTGAGATTACCCACATTTGAATTAAAGAACTTCTCAAAGTGATTAACAATGTGATCATTGATAACATTCTGATCAACACATTCAACATCATCCAATAAGGAGAATATTAATGCTATTAGATAGACGTCTGGCCTTCAAAGAATCATAGAAGAAACTCATATTACCATCTCCTTCTCTCAACCATTGGACCCTCAATTTTTGTTTATAGAAAACTTATTCCTTCTCAAGGGCACTCAAAGCCTTTTTCCTAATAATAGAAACCTCAGATAAAGCACTCAAATCAATTAGATCCATATCAGATTTTTATTGCAAGCATCTGGCCTCAAATTCAAGTCCCCTCACATTTCTACTCACATCTCCATAACCATTGTAATTCCAACCGATAAGCCTTGCCTTCAATTTTTTAAGTTTAATATATAAGTGAAATATAAGAGGTCCATCCAGCACCCCCCACCAATTCTCCCTAACAATACTTAGAAAATCAGAGTGATAAGTTCAAGAATTAATAAAATGAAAAGGAGATCTTCTTTTAGAACTAGGAATAATATTCAGCTTTAAGATTATGTGATCACTAAAGATGGTAGATACAACACCACCCCAAGCACTAGAATAGCATGAAAGAAAGTCCATATTGCAAATGATCCTATAAATCTTAGAAAAAGTAGGTGAAATGGACCTTGAGTCGACATTTCCACAAGACCAGCATACATGAGACAATTATTAAAGTCATACATACTTTGATTAGTAGGAGGTTTTTTTCCCCAATCTCTCATAAGAAAATTTGGTAGCATTAAAGTCCCCTAAACCACAAAAAGGGCCAATAAGAAAACCTTTGATCCGAAGAAGAGAATCTCAAAAATCCTTTCTGATAGAATCCACATTATCACCATAAACAACTGAAAGATGAAAACTATTATTCAAAACCCTAACATCACAGTGGATAACTTGAGAATTAGAAATTTTTTTCCTCAAAACAATATATGTATTAGACCACATGATAACATTTCTAACATAAGAGTAATAATCACAATTTGAAACATAAGAAGTTCCCCTCCAAATAGCATTAATCAAAATTTCCAAGATCACAGCCTTACACCTAGTTTCTGTAACAATGCAGATATCAAGAGACAACCAAATTATTTCTTCTCTAACATAGAGCTTCTTTTTTGTCCCTCTCACATTCTAGGACATGATCGATAAAGGACTAGCCATGATCAACATTTTTTTTTATTTATACTTTTTGTAATTTATGGCATGCTCAGCTGCCATCCTCTCCCCTTCTTCTACAAAGTTCAAGACAAAAAATTGATTTGACAAGAAGTTAACATGCTTCACAACTTCTTTTCATATATGTTTAGGTAGTATAAAACCTCTTGTACTAGCACCCAAATTAATCAACATGGGGGTTCAGACTTCACATTGGTTAATAGGCTGAGAACGAGTCATACACTCCCCTACTTCAGTAACAGGGATACCCGACGCTACCTCAACCTGTGGAGAAACATGAATGATCAAATTTTAGTCTTCTCCACCCAAATAGTTGTCCTTTTGTTCTTAGCTTGATTACCTAAACTAGGGACCGTTCACAGACCCTTCACCAGGTGAAAACAATTTATAGTGTATGTTGCATTTAGAAAACCACTCATATTCCAAGGTTAAAGTATTTTCCACACCATCATCACTCACCAAAGGAACACTCGAGGGAAGTTTCTAAGTAGGAGTAATGAGAATATGAAGTCTTCATACTCCAACCTATCTAGAGAAGAAGTCTCTTCATCAACCTTAATAAGTTTACCCAGATAAGATCCAACAATACCATAGTTTTCATCATCCTAAAGTTCAATAGGTCGCCCATAAATCTTCACCCAAACTGAGAGCTGAATGAAATCTAGCATATGAAGAGGATCAGCCCTGCTAACTCTTCCTATATAAGCAGACGACATGCAACAAACTAGGGTTCCTCATTAAGAACCACATCCAGGTCCGCTTCAAACTCAAAGTAGACGATAAAGATATTGTTCTTTCTAGATTTAATCTCAATACTACCTTTTATATTCTATATTGACTAAAAGTGAATAGAAAGAGTTTGCCAATGTGGATTCAGTCTAACGACGTGACCCACCACAGACCAACTCCACTTCTAAACATTCCTCATCGCTATCTCCTTAGAGTATCTTAGCTTCCCCTCAACGATGTCAACCTTCTTACTCTGAGGTAGCAACACTGTTCTATTGATAGCATTCTCTGGGAACAGATCTACCCACGACCTAGAACCACCACCATCTAAGGGTTTGTGGACAACCCCCCCCCAACCTCCCCACCTGAGCATCATCCTTTCTAATCTGGAAGGAGGCCAGCGGATGCCACACCGTCACCCCTGAATCACTTGCTAGGTCACCAGACATTGCGGTGAAACACTAAATTAGTGATCAATATACTGAGTTGTGTGACTATGTACCTGGTCTTTTGTGGACACCATAGTTGTGAACCATCAAGAAAAAAAGGAATCCTAAATTCTTCAGATACTAGTTGGATGATTATATGACCTCCCTAGGTCTTGAGATGATGCAATATAAACTATGATTTTAGAGAGGTAAGAATGTTGGATGTTGTGCCTTGTTAATATATGCTAGAAATTGATCGAGTGTATTGAGAAACCTTTTTTCCCACATATACTATGAGGTTATATATACTTTTGTTATGACCTTTTAGGGAGCTCAAGACTTAGACTATATTGATGGGATGAAGTGATTGTAGAATAATTGTATATGTAAGATGTAGTGCAAAGTGGTTGACTTGGTTCTCATCTTGATTTTGGTGCAATTTTTAGATTCTATGGCAAAATTTTCATCATAAAAATAAGTTTTAATTAAATTATGTGTATAAAAATTAATTCTTTTAGGTTTTAATGATGATTTTTGGAACTAAGTCAATGCCACAAGAAAGTTCAAGAATAAGAAAAACCCTTTGGTGAAAAAAACCTTGAATGGAATGATCAACTATGTTATCCTAGGCCTAAGTGTGATGTATTGAGTACAAAAAAGAACTTTTGAGTATTCAAGACCTACTCTTATCACCATGGTTGCCTCTTTAAATGATTAATTAGTTTATAGATAAGTCCTTTTAAAGGGGTGGAGCCTTGTACACTTTATTCATTAGGGGAGTAGCTTAACTTAAGGAATGCACAAAACCAATAGTAGTTGCAATAAGTAATAATTGGGAAACTCCTAGTAATAATGCCAAATGTGTATAGATACCATCCAACCAGGGTATATGGGTAAATTCTTCCAATTTGACCACCAATATTTTTACATGCATACTTAAAAACAAGTTTTAAAATATATCTTCACATAACTAAAATGGTGAACTAAAGTCATGTTAGTTACAAAAAAAGGAGTATGGGATGGATTACTCTACTCTATATACTACTTTAAGGATACTAAACAGGTTAAACATATTATATGTACACCCTTGCCCTTTTGATCATAATAAACTAAAGTGAGAATAAAGTTAAGTACACCTTAATGTTAACTTTAGTATTTCAATGTGTAAGCAAAATATTGTGAATGATTAATTCAATAGGCCGCATACGTTTCCTTGTGATGCTCAAATTTGAAATGGTGATACATGTTTCAAACTGAAACCCCAATCATACACATTAACCTAATTTTATTGGTATACTATAAGTAAGGACCAATTCCAGAGACATAAGACAATAATAGGTTTTGGTGTAACCTTATGGTCGGAATTGTATAAGAGGCAACTAATGGAGACTGAATGCATAGAGTATATAGGTTCATCTAGGGTTTGGATAAAAGTGTGAGATGAAGTACACACCATGATCCATTACATTAAGTAAACTAAAAACCTATTAGTTGATTAGTAGGTATAACTTAGTATACCAAACTATAGATGGATGGATTTTGAGGCAAAATCCTCTTTAAGGGGTGGAGTGTTGTTAATAATCAAAATTGAGTATATATCTCCACCTGTCCTATCCATTTTCATAATTTTCACATATGTTAGCATTAAATTACTTTTCTTAAAATAGATTAGAATATGATTAAGTAAAGTTCATAAATGTAATATTTCAATAAAAGTCCTTGTGTATGAACTTCTATAATATGTTAATTAATTAAATGTTTCATGAAGTCAATTATATAAATTCATTAAATAATAAGACTTGACCCTAATTTTACACTCAAATAATCACACTAGGATTATAGTATGAAAGGAATTGAATTAATACAAATTTTTGAGTCATAATTGAATAATAAAAAGGAATCAATGTAATAAGTTAAGCATTAATATACAATTAATGAAATAAAATACCAAGCGGTTCTTAGAAGATGAAATTTATGTTAAATCATGGCTGCTCAATCTCAACTAGCTAGCTTGCCAAATTTAGGTCATTTGGAATTCATTTGACCACTCTTTTAATTTAGTGAAAATCCTAGATTTATGCATAAGTATTATGTAGTAATTTCATTAATTGCCATTAATTGTTTCTTTCTTTCCCTTTGTATTTTTTTTCTATAACATCTTCAACCCCCATCTGGTGCAACCCTTCACTCACATGCTTCTTCTTCTTGGCACAACTTCTGTAACGACTGGTGGTATTGCTTTCACATTTCCTTCTTTTCCTCTTCCCCTCTACAACTCTCCCCAGTCTTCTATATTTATTCCCCATCCACTTTCCCTCTCGAGGCCTTGCAAAACCTAATCATCTATCTTCTATCCAGTCTACCACCCAACAGTTGTGATGGTAGGAAGCCACCATCACTTGTCCCAAAAATCCTTATCCCCATGAATCCATCCATCGACAGTCCAGTAGTCCTGCTACCCTTCCCCTAGTGCCCAACAAGTGTGGTAGCAAACAAACTATTGGCGAATATTTCTTACATCGACCATAGATCCATCATCTCATGATGGCAACCACACTATCATCACCTTTCTCTTCATTCTAGTCCCAACCATGCTACTTTCTGTCACCTAGTTCCTTGCCATTTGATAGATACTAAAAACCTACCCAACTTCTTTCACTCATGAATCTATGCCTCGTAGTCTGGTATGGACTAAATTCAACTTTCATCAACCTACAACTTGCTTTCCTTCACCAGGTTGCCAATAGGATTATGGAGTCAAAGTATAGAAGATCATCCTAAAGCTGACATGTAGAATTAGACCTTGCAAATTTTGATGAATCCCAAATTGTAACAACGTAAGTGTTGGACTAAATAGGTAATGAATTCCTCCTCATATCCTAACCTTATCCACCAATATCATGCCTCATATGTTTTATTTGAGTTATAGGTGCATCAACTCATTTGAGAGGGACACCAACATCCTCTCCCCTCTAGTAGCTCTGTATTATGCACCACGTCGCCACCTACAATGTCAACACTCGCAGAAGCTTAAAGCAAGAGGGGAACCCAACATTCATGGTTTAGCCCTTATTATGAATACTATTGTTATGCCTCAAAGAGTCCTAGTCCTAGTCCTAATCCTAATCCTACATAGAGGCAATCCTAGTTGGGTCTTGCCTTGGTTTGAGTCCAACTCATGTTCCTACTTAGATTTGATTAGTATTCCTATTTGGAGATTGTTCTCTATACATGCAACTTTGGTTCCTATTGTGTTCTAGACTCCTATTAGGATGTGTATTGCTTGTTGAAGCCTTATGGTGTGGAATCTATAAATGGGGCCCTTGAGCATTGAATTTTTCTCGTACTAAAAAGTACCATTGTACTAAAATGTAACAAAGACAATTCTCTCTCTTCTTTGGGTGTAACCTCTTTAAGGTTTTTGAGTTCTCTCTTTTTTGAGAGTCTCTCCTTTGTAATATTATCTAAGTAGTAAAATTCTCTTCTCCTCCCATGGAGTAGGTCGTCTAGACCGAACCACATAAATCTTGAGTTCATTGTTTGTGCAGATTGTTATTCTTCTTCTTGTCGCCTACATGTTCCTCATTGTCCTTTTTTTGTGCCTACTCAAAAAGTTGGTATCAGAGCATGGTGATCAACAACAACGACAAGAACATACAAAATCAAGAAGTTTGACTGCACAATCAACTTCTAGTTATGGAAGATCAAGATGCAAGGCCTACTAGTGCACATGGCATCGCTAAAGGGTTGCTAGGAGTGAAGAATATGCCAACTTCCTTGAGTGTTGAGCAGAAGTGAGAGATGGATGAGAAATCTCTAATTTTCATTCAATTGCCACTTTCATGGACAGATCTTGGTGAAGTCTCTAAAGAGAATACCATTACAGGCTTGTAGCAAAAATGTCACTCACTTTATATGAAAAAGACTCTCCAAACAAAATTCATCATAATTAATGTCTATATCTAATGCACATGGCTGATGGTACATCTATTCATGATCATATTGATTTCATCTCCATCATTATGGATATGGAAAATATTGACATCAAAGTGGAAGGTGAAGATAAAGTCTTAATTCTTTTATGCTCTCTCCCCCCTTCTTACAAGAAATTCTATGAGACCATTATCTATGACAAGGACTCCAACAATCCAGAAAACGTAATGTCTTCTCTCTTGTTTAAATCCTACATGGACAAGGAATTTGTTGTGGCATCCAAGAAGAGGCTCTCAATGTAAGGGGTCGAAAAAGAAAAAGACAAAAATGAAGTACACAACCGATTTTTGTCCAAGCCTAATAACAACAAGTCATGCAAATACTACAAAAAGAAGAGGCATACTATTAAAGAGTTCCACAAGTTGCGGATTAAGAAGAGGTGTGATAAAAAAAGATCTTTAAGAACAACCTAGTGTTGCCAATGTCGCACAAGAAGACAAAAAAATTGTTTTCATGGCATCCTCTACTTCAATATATTAGAATTCATGGATTCCTATCTCTAGTTGTTCCTTTCACATGTGTCCTAAAAGGGATTGTTTCTCCACATATAATGTAGTTGAAGGTGGAGTTGTTATTATGGCAGATAATTTTACCTGCAATACTATTGGAATTGGATTTGTTCACATCAAGATGTTTGATGGTGATATTAGAGCCATCTCCAATGTTCATCATGTTTTAGGTCTTGTTAAAAATCACATTTCTCTTAGAAAAATTGAAGAAAAAGGTTTTCTTCATGTTGCAAAAGATGGAATCATGTCTATATAAAAAGATGAAATGGTTGTTATCAAGGGTCAAAGACAAATTGGAAACATATACTCACTTATTAGTGAAACTGTCATTATGGAAGTTGTTAATTATTATTCATCATCCTCTTATGATCTGGATACCTCCAAGCTCTAGCATATGAAAATTAGACATATGAGTGAGAAAGCACTACTACACAAATGGCTTATAAAGTCACTTTTCAAGGTGTCGGTTGTATACATAAACTGACACCTAAACTCTACAGTGTCGGTTGATAACATAAACCGACATCCAATCTATGAAGGTCGACCAGACACGGGTACCGCTTTTATTAAGTGTCGGTTAATTAATAAAAAACCGACACCTAAAATCAACCACCAAAACCAAAATTCCAGTGAAAAAATTACCACCAAAATTTGACATATGGCGTCAGTTCATAAATGAATAACCGACGACTAAAGGTTATTCGCGGGACAGGAATAGTTGTCGGTTGTCTTTTAGTTAAAAACTGACGACTATAATCTAGTATAGGCGTCGGTTGTTGGAAAAGAACCGACACTTTTGGTTTAGTTGTCGGTAATTTTGAATAACCGACGCTTATTGTCAACTTAATAGCTCACCAACGCGAGCGACTCTTCCCCTTTCCCTGTTTCATTCCCGATTTCAGTTAGGTCCGACGATTTTCTTGCTCGCCCCCTCTGGTCGTTGCTCCGTGCTCGCGCCCGCCGTGCTCCTGCTCCTGCCCTCGCCGCTGCTCCATGCTCACCGGCGGCCATGCTCCTTCTCCCGCCCTCTGTGCTCACCGGAGGCCGTGCTCCTGCTCCGTGCCCTCGCCGCCGCTCCTGCTGCTCTCCCTTTCACCGCTGCTCCTCGTCTTGCTCCGGCCGCTGTTCTCCTCTGCCCTCAAGGTATGCCCGCCCTACCTTCTTCCTTCTTCCTCTGCTCCGGTGGCTGCTTGGGCGGTGCCAAGGCAACCACGGCCTTCTTCCTTCTTCCTCTGCTCCACCCTGCTCTTCTTCTTTCTTCTCCCTCTCTTTACCAACAGCAACCATGGCCGTGTGGGCTGGCACAACCGTGGTTGTGTTGGCCGACCACACGGCCGTGCTACCCAGGCTGTTGCTGGGCATTTTTTTATTTTTTTTTAAGTTATTTACTTATTGGTAACTTGATAAATAACTCATATACACTGATCTATGGCAATGCCTTAGTTGATCACTCTTTATATTAGAGCTGCAAGCCTGTAACATTAAGTAATTTTTGAAAGTAAAATAATTATTGACTGTAATATATTGAACTTATATACAATACATGTTCTATGATAAGCCTTAGTTAATTTAATATGCATACTTTGTATGTAAGACATAGTAATCGGGTACTGCTGTATATCCAAGTAAATTACATGTAACTAATCATGACATAGATTTTAGAATGCATACTTTGGTTAAATTACTGCTGTAATTTTTGATCAAGTGATGATATGTAAATGTAGCAATAAGTTAGTAAGGTATCAATGATAAGTCTGCTGTAATGTGATGCAAAATAGTTATTGTATCATGCACATCTTAATACTTTTTTGTTTTATAGTTGTATAGGGTGTTTTATGTGTGACAAGTCTATTGTTTAATAGTTTAGCTATAATCATTGTTTTATAGTTGTGTTATAAAGTATTTGGGTGTTTAGTATGGTTATTTAGGGTGTTCAGATATGTATAAAGGTTCCAAAAAGTATAGTATATATATTCATACATGTGCATTTTTTTATAAAATTGTATAGAAAATCAAAACCCATTCTTGGTGAGAATCCTAATAACCCTTCTTGCTTAATGATGAATTGTAATGCACACATGTGACATGCTTTGAATGACAACTAGGATTTTAGGTATAAGAATGACAACACATTATTTGTTGGCCTAGAAACCCGTCCAAGATTTACTCATTAGGAGTAAATCTTAGATAGTCCCCGGTTTGGGACTGTTCTTGAACACCTAATCTCGCTTAGGATGTAAGTGTATAATGTGTATTGGGTTTTCAAGAAAATTTCGGCAGCATTTCCCCGTTTGTTCTCTAAGTACATATGTACTTGGAGAACAGCGGGGAAATGCTGTCAAAATTTTCTTGAAAACCCAATACACATTATACACTTACTAGTGAGATTAGGTGTTCAAGAATGGGATAGGTGGTACACATTTATTATATATAATAATGACATCACATGTATTTGTTAACCCTAGACCCTAATCTTGTTGTAATATATACTTGTTTTCTCTTTGATCATAGAATGGATAGTTCATGGATGTCCATTCACAATCGCTGCACCCCAGAGTTTATTTCTGGTCTTGACCAGTTTATTAGATTTGCCGAGGAACATAGGAAACAACCTGGAGATAGGTTCTACTGTCCATGTAGGCATTGCGGTAACAACTTGAAACTCAACACTGGTGACGAAATCAAAAGTCATGTCATGTGCAACGGGATTATACAAGGCTATACAGAATGGCACTGGCATGGAGAGATTTCAATCCTGAAACCATTGGATGTCGATAGCAGTGCTTGTGTGGAAGAAAAAATTGCCTACGATGACGTAGATGTGAATGAACCAGTTCCAGTAGACATCGTTGATGTGCTGCTGAATAGTTGTGGGGTAGAGCACACCGATCCACCTCCCATTTTTAGAAACATTGTGCATGATGCTGAGATGTTGTTATACACAGGTTGTACTAAGTTTACGAAGCTTAGCACTGTGTTGAGATTGTATAAGCTGAAAGCTAACAATAGATGGAGCGACAAAAGCTTCACGTCATTGTTGTCTTTGTTGAAAGAAATGCTTCCTGAAGGAAACGAGCTGCCAATCTCAACATACCAGGTAAAGAAATTGTTGTGCCCAATGGGAATGGATGCCAAGAAGATACACGCATGCCCGAATGATTGTGTATTATTTCAAAAGGACTATGCATATTTGAAAGATTGTCCAAAATGTAGTGCGTCACGGTATAAATTGACGACTTTGGGGGAGTCCAAAACTGGTTCTCCTGCCAAGGTGATGTGGTATCTACCTATAATATCACAGTTTCAACGCTTGTTTGCCAATCCGATAGATGCGAAGAATTTGAGGTGGCATGCAGATGTTAAGAAAAATAATGATGGGATCCTACGACATGCGTCTGATTCCCCACATTGGAAGAAGATTGATCTATTGTACCCTGAATTTGGTGAAGAAGTCAGGAATCTAAGACTTGGGCTTTGTACAGACGGGATGAATCTGTACGGGACATTGAGCAGCCAACATAGCACTTGGCCAGTCATGCTTGTTATATATAATCTTCCTCCCTGGTTGTGTATGAAAAATAAGTACGTAATGTTGTCCTTGTTGATATCGGGTCCTAAACAACCTGGAAATGACATCGATGTTTATCTTGAACCTCTGATTGATGACTTAAAGAAACTTTGGGGTGAAGGTGTGATGACCTATGATGCTTCACGAAGAGAGACATTTCGTTTGCATGCTATGTTGTTTTTCACTATTAATGACTTTCCAGCATATGGGAATTGGTCTGGATATAGTGTCAAAGGAGCTAAAGTGTGTCCTATATGTGAAGAGAACACTGATTCAACAAGACTAAAACATGGCGGTAAGACTGTATATCTCGGTCATCGAAGGTTTCTTCCAAAATTCCATCTGTATCGTAGGAAGCGCAAAGCATTCAATGGATTGAATGAGGAACGGAGTGCACCTAAACCTATACCAGGGGAGGTTGTTTATGAAAGAGTAAAAGACTTTTTCAATGAATTTGGTAAGAGATCACAATGTACTATGGCCACACGGAGTGACAAATCTTTATTCAAGAAGAAGTCAATATTTTGGGATCTTCCTTATTGGAGTTCTTTGACAGTCAGGCATTGTATCGATGTCATGCACGTTGAGAAAAATGTCTGTGATAGTGTCATCGGTACTTTGTTGAATATACCAGGTAAGACTAAAGATGGGATAAAATCCAGACTGGACCTACATGAAATGGGAATAAGGTCAGAATTAACAGAATTTCGTGAAATGGGAAATCGGAGAACATACTTACCTCCCGCTTGTTACACATTGTCTAGAAAGGAGAAGAAAGCTTTTTGTGAATGTTTGGTAAATGTTAAGGTGCCGCAGGGTTACTCATCCAACATCCGTAGATTGGTATCAATGAAAGATCTGAAGTTGATAGGTCTTAAATCTCATGATTGTCACACTCTAACGCAACAAATATTGCCTATGGCAATTAGATCTATATTGCTGAAGCATGTAAGGTTTGCAATCACCAGACTTTGTTTCTTTTTCAACAGTCTGTGCATCAAAGTTATTGACCCTAATACTCTCGATAAATTGCAAAGAGAAGTGGTTGTTACCCTATGTCAGCTTGAGATGTATTTTCCTCTGTTGTTCTTTGATATCATGGTACATCTTGTTGTCCACTAGACTAGAGAAGTGAAAATGTTGGGACCAGTTTTCTTGCATTGGATGTATCCCTTTGAACGATACATGAGCGTTTTTAAAAGTGATGTTCGAAACTGTTATCGGCCTGAAGGGAGTATTATCGAGGGTTATGTGGCAAGAGAGGTTATGGATTTTTGCAATGACTTTCTTAGTGGTAATGACACTCCTGATAATGAAAAGAATATTGACGAGCAATTTGGCAAAGGAATTTTGGGATCACGTGTGAAAGTAATCAACCGTGAGCAGTTGGAACAAGGTCACTTGTATATTTTACACAACATGGACGAAGTGAACATTTATATCGAGGAACATACCAATTTCATCAAGAGACAATATCCTTGAGCCAATACAATGTGGCTTGCTAGAGAGCATAACAAGACATTTATTAAGTGGTTTGAAAATAAAGTCTTACATCAACTATCTCAAACACCAGATGATATTACTGAAACTATCAAATGCCTCGCCTTTAAACCAAAATTGACTGTTATGTCTTATGAAGGGTATGACATTAATGGATTCACATATTACACAAAGCGCCAAGATGATAAGAGTGGCGTCCAAAACAGTGGGGTCACCCTTCAAGCATCGACTATGTTTTTTGCAAGTGCAAAGGATAAGAGTCCACGTGAAGCTAAAATGTCATATTACGGTGTCATTGAAGACATATGGGAGTTTGACTACATAGATTTCAAAATTCCGCTCTTCAAATGTAATTGGGTTGATAACACCAAAGGAGTTATAGTGGATGAATTGGGTTTCACTTTAGTGAACTTTGAAAAGATTGGCGAGAAGGATGAACCATTCATATTGGCATCACATGTGAAACAAGTATTTTAAATCGATGATCCTACAAATGATAAATGGTCGGTTGTTCTTCATGGTAAAAGACAGTTCATTGAAGATCCTATAGATGAAGAACAATACTATGATAAGTATGATGACTCCAGTCCATTCTCAGTTGGGTTGCCAACACCAGCAAATATTGAAGCTAATAATGACTTGTATGTGCGTGGAGATCACAATGAAGGATTGTTAATTGATAAAAAAATCGCAATATTAGAGGCATGTTTATACAATTTTTTTTATATGTTTTATTTTTCTGAATGTGAACTTTACAATGTGAATGTGAACTTTACAATGTGAATGTGAACTTTACAATGTGAATTTTACAATGTGAATTACTTTATAATGTGAACTTTACAATGTGAATTACTTTACAATGTGAATGTGAACTTTACAATGTGAGCTTTACAATTTGAATTACTTTACAATGTAAACTTTACAATGTGAATGTGAAATTTCAGATGTCTGAGCATTCTCCTAATGACAGTGCTGATGATTACCGTGAGGGTGAGGACATCAATGCGCCACCTCACAATGTAAGTTTTAAAAATATATCATATATTTATATCTATATGTCCATTTATAGTTATATCTTGTAAATGTGTTTATTTTGTCAAATTTTAGGTTGATGATGCTCATGTACCATCTGAAGCACTTGAGACACTTGATCAGCAACACCAAAACGTTGACAGGAGAAGGGACATCACTATGATGAAGAAGTTAATAGCGCAAAAGGATAATGGACCCAAACTTGTTTTGGATTTTGATAATGCAGGAAATGCATCTGGTGTGAATCGCAATTCATTTGTTTCATATCTTGGGTATGTTACTCATAGCCATTGCGGTTGTAAGATAGATTCTTGGCATAAAGTTTCTAAGGAGAAGAAAGACATAATATGGAAGGATTTATGCATGAGTTATTATTAATTTGCAATTATATTTTGTAGATTACTAATTTTTTGGATACTAGTTAATAGCAATTCTAATTTGTAGAGTATATTTGAATTGGATGAAAAGCTGCATCGTAAATGCATGATGCAACGCTGTGCGAGAGTCCTAAGGAACTATAGGACAAATCTCACCTGAGAATACATAAAAGAAGCTGACAAGAGGAAGAAGACAGCCACTGAACAGTGGAACTTCCTGGACAAAGAAGAATGGGACGCGTTTGTTGCTTCAAGACAAACAGATGAATTCAAGGTATTATGCGTCAGTCCCAATCTCATTAATATATGTTGTATTCACCTATTCAAGATTAACATTTACTGTTACTAACCAAATCATTAATGTGCATACTAACTAGGCCCTCAGTGAGGCACAAAGATCAAGGTGTGCACTGAATGTGCATGACCACACAATGGGTCCAAAGGGGTATGCAGGCATTCGCCAAAGACTACAGTCTGAGGCTACTGCTCAGTCTGCTGCTACTCAGGAGTCCTCTACTGTAGGTAGCACACCTCTACCTCGCCATGATATCTAGATAGCTGGGAAGCAAAATAAGAAGGGAGAAATAAGCAAGCCTGCAACTGCTGAGGCGGCTGCAAAAATGGTAAAATACAACTCTTACATCAATCGTTCAAATATTGATTATTTGTGGTGTTTATTTAATTACAAATTTTTGTTTTGGTGATTAGCGGGAGCTACACGAGCTGAGGAAACAAGGCAAGTTCATCCCTGAGGGCACAAGGGATGAATTGACAGTTGCTCTGGGTAACCCAGAGCATCCTGGACGTGTTAGGGCTGCAGGCGCTGGTGTGCGCATCAAATCTTTTTTTGGGCCATCCCAGCGCAAACATGTCCCAAAAGTAGGACTTTCACAAGAAGAGGTAACATATTCTTTCTTTATAATGTTACTATAAAAAGAGAATTCAATAATTAGAAGCTAACATTTCTTTTATCCATGTATAGGTAGATAAGCTAGTTGATAGGAAACTGGAAGAAGCATTGAAAAAGTGGTAGGCATCTCAGACTGCCACTCAGCAGACAATACCTATCATAGCATCCCGCTCTACTCCTACTGCAGAGTTTGGGAGTATCCTATAGACCCACCACCTAGCACATCCACTGTAAGTATTTTTATGACATAGTAACTAGTTTTTTAATTTAAGATGACATGTTTTCAAGATGATATGTATATATGTATATAACATTCTTTACACAAAAATTTGTAGAGGTTGAAGCCATGCCGTCTAAAATTTAATGAATATGTCATTGCAGAGGCGTCGGCTTACCCATCCCTACCAGGGGAAATGTTTCACGGGTCTCCATTACCAGCTGGTTGGATTCGTGTGAGCCCGGTACATATATTCCCCAAGTGGATGGATCTTCCATTGCCATATGCCCACCCAGATTGTGAAACACTTGGTGAGGCTTTAGGCGGAGTGATATTGTGGCTAAAAGCGGATGTCATCTTTACTAAAATTGTATGGTAAATTTACATTACGTTAAATTGTTAGTGTGTGTATATGATGTCAGTTGATCTAAAATTATTATATATATACAGGTTAAAAAGAAGACACCCACAACATCTAGGCCTCCACTTCCACCTCCTACATTACCCAGTTGGGTTCCACAGGACCTAACTGTCCTGTTAGGTCCTAACTGTAGGGGTATGGCAATATGGTTAGGCGAACATGATATAAACTGCCCTATAACTATTTCTATAGATTCAGATGCTACAAGTCAATCATACGAAAGCAAACTATTTATACAAGATATTTTAGAGTTGTTTTGATATGATTGGCTAAATACATCTGTGATAGAGCTATGGATAAGGTGAGATATTCTTTATACATCCATATACCTTGTGTAGGATCTGGTGATCTGGTTTCTTATTTATTAATGCATGCGTAATTAATACATATTTTGCAGCTACTTAGACAAGATATGTGCAGATTTTGCATTCGAACATGTAGGATTTTTTATTCCATCTTTGACTAGTCTAGTAGCTAAAGACCCTCCGTTAGTTCAACAATACTGCTGTGAGGCTTTTTCAATTTTTGCTCAAAAAAAGAAGACGATGATAATGGCTCCATTCAATGTAGAGTAAGTTTACTTTGCTTATTAAGAAAATTACATTTTTATTGTGGATTTTGAGTTATTAATTTTTAACTTTTTTACCTCTAGTGGTATGCATTGGGAGTTATTGGTTATTATCCCCGAGACGTTCACTGTCTATTATCTAGATCCTAAGGGGAGTAAATTGAATACAAGATTTGGACACATAATGAAAATGGCATTATTCCGGTGAGAAATATTTCATTTTCATATCTGTTAACATATGTTATTACATTACTATATAATTATGCAATGTACTGTGTTACATTAACATGTAGGGGTTTTGATGAGTTCAAAAAGGCTGGAGGAAAGGTCCCCATGAAAAAGAACCAGCCAATAATTTGGAAGAACGTGAAAGTAAGTTCCCGACTGCAATATATGTATATATTATTTATGTGAACAATGCTTAATTAGTTGTATTTTTTAATATTTTGTATGTTTGAATTTATAGTGTGCCACACAAGACAACGGATGGGCATGTGGATATTACGTGATGCGATTTATGCACATGATTATCAAATATGCCGCAATGTACATCGATTGTATTGCTGAGGTATTATATAGTCTCATTAGATAATATGAAATATATCAATCTTATTTATAGCTCATTAATTATATATATACATCATTCTCTTTACATGTGTTTACAACTGACCACACTACAGGAAATGCCTTACCAGATGTACATGCTCCCTATACGATGGGAGAATTAAATGTAGTAAGAGAAGAATGGGCAACAACCATACAAGTAGTGGGGGATTTAAGATATAATTGGGATGTTGATAGCGAATAATGACTAAAGAATGATATTTTGTAAATGAATTTCTGAATTATAATATATGTGTGAATGTTTCTACATGTCTGGATGTTTCTACATGTGTCTGAGTGAAAATGAATGAAACTGTTGGTTGCTATATGAATGTTTCTATATGTGAATGTGAAAATAAATGGAACTACAGATTGCTAGCTACATGAATGTTTCTAAATGTGTGAAAATCAAATGGAACTGTAGGTTGCATTGCTAAATGTGTGAATATCTTTCTTGTTAATTTTGCAGGTTTGTGGCCTGTTGTTGGCTGATATCAATGGATGTCGTAAAACCTGCAGTTCATAACTGAACTGCAGGTTTCTCATCCTGCGACCAGCCATACAGCAGGTCTGCAGACTGACAGAAAAAAAAAACAATAGGCGTCGGTTATTTGTATAAAACTAACGCCAAATAGTTACAGTGTCGGTTTGTAATAGAAACCGACGTCTATTTCCTTAACACCACAGCCGTGCTGGCCAGCACGGCCGTGGCAGCGGACCAGACACCATGGTCGTGCTGTCTAGCACGGCCGTGTTGGGACTTATATGGCGTCGGTTATTAGCTAATAACCGACGCCTGTAGTGCCCAAGTTGGCACCCTACTATGGCTCGAAGGTATATGGCGTCGGTTTCTTAGGTAATAACCGACGCCTATAGTGCCCTGCTGGCGCGTTTTCGTTGGCGTGTGAAGGGTTTTGGCGTCGGTTTTTAAACCGACGCGTAACGGCTGGGCTTTTAGCATCTCCCACATAGGTGTCACTTAGAAACCGACACTAAAGGCCTTAAATAACCGACACTAAAGGTCAGTTATGTACTAGTGAAGGTATTTCTATCCTAAGCAAGAGATTACTCTTGAATAACAGTTTTATGGGAAAGTTAGATTTTGTGAAAATTGTGTAATGGGAAAACAAAATCACTTCTATGCTACAATTCATACCACAAAATGGTGTTGTTGACTACATTCATAATTATAATTGGGTTTCTTTTCAAGTTATGTGCAAGGGTGGTCCTAGATACATGGTCACTTTCATTATTGAATTTTCAAGGAAAGTATTGGTCTTCTTCTTGAACCATAAGTCTAGAGCTTTTGAGTAGTTTGAGAAGTGGAAGACTTTGATTGAAAAGAAAACTAGAAAGTGCCTCAAGACATTGAGGACTGATACCATTTTAGAGTTATGCTCATTTGAGTCCAATTTTTTATTCCAATCTAAAGGCTTTTCCAGACATCACACATGTTAGATTTTCTATTTTTGCAAGTATCACATGTGAACCATATATGTATATGTTCATTTCATATGTATTTATATCTATTGATTGTGAATATACTAGTTAGTTATTCTACTTGTTATATTATCTGCCTTAACTAATCTAATTGTATAACATGCTTGTATTTGGAATAAATGTTATTAGCTCTTACATCACATAGTTGGAATATTGGGGTCTCACCATATGATTTTCCTTTTTTGATGTTCTCAACATCATGGTCATACCTTTAATGGAGAGGAATCTTAATTTGGAGATCAATAGATCTTGGACGTTGGCTTGGCTCTGGTAAGAGTCCTAGAGTCGTTCATGTAGTATCATGTTAGGGTAGGGGGTTTTTTATGGATGAATATCGACATGAATTTTTGGTTGTATGTCATGCATAGTGCATATGTTTTAATTATATATCAAGATGCCTTTTGTATATAGGTTATGACTGAGGCCACTAAACTCATTTTAAAGCTACTTGATATGAATATATGGGAAAGTTTGGACCTTTGTGAAATTGTCCATGTGATTATGTTCAGATATTTTAATCAACTTTTTTGTCCTATTTGGAAATGTTGGTTATTTAGTATTTGATTGGTTTATAGTTTTGCATAATTTAATTTTTTTGTTTCAAGTCAACATATTTGGTGGTGTTATATCTATAGCTTCACTAAGTCTATAGAGACATATGATGCAATATGCTTTGTTTGTTCTTTTGTGTTAGATATAGATAACCACAAGTATAGTTATGCAGATATGTCTGGAGAATTTAAGAAGATGTAGAGAGAAGTTATATGGTACCTAGAGGTGGTGGTAGAAAGAAGTTGCCAAAAGGAGGAGTGCCCAAGACAGGGCCAAAGAAGCACATCCTACAACCTTTAGATCCCACAACCTTTGCATATTCAACCTTCAAATCTATTTCTGAGAAGCTAATGGTATTGATCCCACATTTGACTGAAATGCAACATGTACCTCCACCTAAGATACCTTCCCCAAATTTTAAGCCCCAAGTTTTACGGAAGACCTTTGAGAGATAAATCCCATAGATGTTGTTGATCATACCAACACATGGGACCAAAGAGATGCATATATGTGGTTAACAAAGCTTGAGAAGGAATTTCACATCTTGATTAGTACCAAGGAGGATATAGTTAAGCATAGTTCTACCTTCTATAGGGTATTGTTGCCCACTTATGGCCCATTGAGGAAGAGAAGAGTCCCAATCAAGTGATTAGTTTGGACAAGTTATGGTAGGAGTTTGTGAGTTGTTACTTCCCTACATCATATCTGGAGGAGCAAATGTCTCAATTTGAGTGACCGCATCAAGGATAATGGACTATGAATTATAAGAGGAAATATTTATGGATCTATTGAGATTCTATCATCACATGGAAGCAATGAAGGAGAGTATAATGAGTTTTGAGAAGGGCCATAATGTTAAGTTGGCACAGATGAGTTCATCTTTAGAGATGCGTGAGAAGTTTTTCATCTTCATATAGGCGGTGAGGAGGATAAAGAGGATAGTAGTGAACCTATAATATGCCACTGTGAGGAAAAGATGAACTCAGTTTCACGATAATAGTCTAGTAGTTACATGAATTACAGGTCTCTACACAACAACAACAAAAATATCAATAGTCGCAGTAGAGATTGTAGTTTCTCATCTAAGGTCATAAGTATAGTTCCAATGGTCTCCCTGATAGGGAAGTGACTCTAGATTTTCACCAACTAGGGCAAACAGTTCTAGGTTGATGTCTATGGCAGGGTCGTGTATGTTGTAATATGATAAAGGGAGTTTCTTTAAGTGTGGATAGGCTAGTTATGTTAAGCAGTCTTGTCCACTAAGGAACAAGGAAGTGATGCATTAACCTACTGATTGCAACATCAATTTGACAGTTGTAGTGGTGGACGAGAATGTGGTCAAAATTGTTAGGAAGGGTCTTCTGGACTAGTAGGTGGAAGTCACGACCGAGGATGTCAACATGAAATAACAATATTCAATGCTATGAGTCAATCTAAACTCATATGTTCTAACAAGTTAGATGGAAGTTTTTCATTGTAACTTATCTGCATATGTATTTGTTTTGGTTGACCTAGGTGTTATGCACTCTTATATCACTAGGGAGGTGATAAATAGTTGTAACTTGTCTTTTTGTAGTAGCGTTTATCATCTCTTGTTAGAAACCCCTTTAGTTGGTTCCTCCATTTTGTGGGAGGTATGTGCATCCAACATTCTTGCTTTCTCAAGATGCAACATTCAAGTGGATCTTATGCAACTTGGTATCCATGGATTTGATGTGATCCTGGGGATGCATACCTAAAATGAGGTACACAAGGTTGTTTAGTATTATGGTTCCAAAGTTGTTGAGTTTTTAGATATGAATATCTCTTCGATTTTTAAAAGGAGATAGGAAGATTTTCCCTACATGTCAGGTGTTACTAGTATAGCAAAAAAATTGATGAGGCACGGTTTTAAATCTTCCTAGAATATGTGGTAGATACCAAGGTGAGGATCCCTAGTATCTAGGATCTACCTGTGGAGCATGAGTTTGAGGATATTTTTTGAAATGAGTTTATAGATGTTCTACCCATGAGAGATATATTTCAAAACAAATATGGTTCCTAGTATGCAAAGCATAGCACAAGCACATCATAGGATGTCTCATACTAAGATGAAGGAGTTAAATAAGTAGATTTAGGATTTGTCGGAGAAGGGTTTCATATGACTAAGCACATCCTGCTATGGTTCTACAATGTTGTTTGTGAAGAAGGATGGGTCAACTGAGGTTGCACATGGATTTCTAAAATTTGAATAAGGTTATGCAGAAGAAGAAGAACCAATTGTTGAGAATAGATGATATGTTTGATTTGTTTAGAGGTTCTAGAGTGTTTTCCAGGATAAATATGATATTAAGGTGACATCAGTTGAGGATCGGGACATATGACATATGTGAGACTACTTATAGGACTAGGTATGGTCTCTAGGAGTTTGTGGTGATGCCATTTGGGCTAACTAATGCGTTGACAACATTCATGGATTTGATGAATAGAGTTTTTATGCTATATCTTGACTGATTCATAGTTGTTTTCATTGATGATATCTTGATCTATTCTAGGGACAATTAGCAACATGACTCACATCTTCGTCAAGTGTCACAATTGTTGAGGCAACATATACTATATGCTAAGTTCAAAAGTGTAAATTTTAGCTGACTGGGGTGTCTTTTCTTAGTCATGTAATCTCTAAAAAAAGGGTTTTTGTAGACCCTAAGGAGGTGGAGTAGGTGGGAGTAGCCTAATACATAGACAAAGACTCCAAATATCCTAAGTTTAGCTAGTTATTATAGGAGGTTCATCATGAACTTAAGTGAAGTAGCTTTACCTTTAACCAGATAACTAGGAAGGTTGTGTCTTTTGTTTGTGATGAGAAGTGTCAACATTCTTTTAGTTATTGAAGGAGAATTTGACATCCTCTGTAATGCTAGATTTGTAAGATCTTGAAAAGGCTACATCAATTTTTGTGATGCTTTGAAGAATGGGTTGGGATGTGCGTTGATGATGCATGACTAGAATGTGCTTTATTTTTCTTCTTGACATCTGAAGAAGCATGAAGAGAACTACCATAATGATGAGATAGACTTAGTAGTTTGGGCTTATCTTTGAAAACTTGAAGGAACTACATGTATGGAGAGAACTATCAAACTTTCACAAATCACAAGAATATACAGTAAATCTTCTTGATACAAGAGTTAAACATGAGGCAGAGGAGGTGGATAAAGTTGATCAAATACTATAATTATATAATAGACTATTATCTAAGAAAAAAATGGTGGATGATGCTTTGATAAAAAAATCATCTTTGCCTTTTACAATAGATAAATTTTAGTTGTACTCAATGGCTTGTTATAAGAGGGACATGTTGGTGTTTCTTTGTCACTTGAATGTATAATTAGATGACTCCATGTTAGCAAGTTTATTGGCACAGTTACATGTGAAGACAATATTGATACAACATATACAAGTGTGTAGAACGATGATATCCTAATAAAGAACATCATATCATAATTTGGTAGTGGAAAGCACAATGGGTTTCATGGGACAAATGATGGGATATTGTTCTTTCACAGCTAGATGGTGGTTCCTGATTTTGTTGATTTGAGAGGGATGGCACTTATGGAGGCTCATTCCTCAATGCATATGATTCATCTTGATAGTACAAATATGCACATAATATCAAGAACTTGGACTAGTTGAAGGGTTTGAAGCATTAAGTGGTGGAGTTTGTGGCCAAGTGCATGGCTTGTCAGCAGGTCAAGGCAGAGCATCAGAAATCTACAAGGTCATTGAAACATTTTATAATTCCAAAACAAAACTGGGATCATGTACATTTTGGTAGGTCTTCCTAGGATAGTAAAGGGTCATGATATCATTTGGGGATTGTTGATCACTTGACAATGCCAATTCACTTTTTACCGATTAATACTACCTACACCATAGAGAAGTTGACGCAGACTATGTCGATGAGATAGTTCGTCTCCGTAGTGTACCAACTCTAGTAATGTCATACATGGGTATGTAGTTTACATGAAGGTTTTGGGAGCGTCTGCATGTAGCTTTGAGGATATAGTTGAGGTTCAATACAACCTTCTACCCAAAACAAATGGCCAATCATAGAGGATTATACAAACATTAGAGGATATATTGGCCATATGTGTACTTCAACTTATCGGGACTTGTGATGATCACCATAGCTTGATTGAGTATGCCTACAACAATAGTCACCAGAGGAGTCTTTACATGGAAGGAATTTGAGATTGTCTCTTTGTTGGTACAAGCTAGGTGAATATGAATTGTTAGGTATTGAGTTGGTTCAATAAACTATAAAGAAGATCAAGGTGATCAAGAAATAGTTGAAGGAAACACAAGAAGAAAGAAGTTCCATGAGAACATCTGATACCAAATGTTGGAGTTCTAAGTTGGAAACCATATGTATCTCAAAGTTTCCACATGAAAAGGTATTTTGTGGTTTGGGAAGAAGGGTAAGTTGGCTTTCATGTTTATGGGGCCTTACCCTAATGTATCTCAAGTTGGAAAAGTGGCATACAGGCTGAAGTTACCACCATAGTTGCACATATTGCATAATGTGTTTTGTATTTCTAAGTTGAGGTAGTGCTACCCACATATAGAGCAAATGATACAATTAGTAAACGTTCAATTGGATGATGATGTCTCATACGTAGAGGGTCCAATGTTGGTCTTAGATACGTATGTGCAAAAGATGAGGAATAAGTATATAAGTTTAGTTAAGTTTTTGTGGAATCCACATGGTCTAAGGAAGTTGTGTGGGAGTTAGAGGATGAGATGCGTAGGAAGTATCTCTTTTTGTCCCACTAGGGTTTCAAGGTCAAAATCTATGCAAGGATTTATTTTATAAGGCGCCTGACCTGGATATATCTTGAGTATGCTTAATTATCTTAATTTAGTACTTAGTTCCCTGATTAAACATTAATTTTTTTAATATAAGTAGATAATGTTTTATTTTTCAAATTTGAGTAAATTTGCTTTTGGTTTTTCTATTTTGCAACTTTATGTGAATTTATAGGATTTTATGCATTTTTTCTATTTTTGAGGGTCTGGCTAAGAGTTTAATACATGTAGATTTTGAAATATGGTGTTCCTAATCATCTTGTATTTTTGTAGATTTTTTTTAGATTTATTGCATGTTGTACCAACCCCTTATATTAGACTATGTGGTAATGTTTGGTGTGCATGCTAACCGATCTGTTTCCATTTGTAAGGACTGATGAAACAGAAACATGCTAACTGATGGCTTTTGTTTAGCAAAACTAATGTGTAACAACTGACGAGAGCAGCAGCCGTTTACCAACATGCGTAAGTTGTACTCAAGTCAAGAATCGATGAAAGAAGCAAGGCAAGAAGACTAATGGCTTTTCATCGATCAAGGGGTCGCTGGACTCAAATGACTGACGAGATTTCTTTTAGCTTCTACCAACTGATGACTTTCATTAGGCAAAACGACGAAGCAAAATTACATGCCAAGCGATGAAAGTTAACCACCGCAAATTGACAATACGTTAATCACGCAAAATGATGAGCTAGCAGACAATACCCATGGACGTAGATCAATAGCCAACTGGCTTAACAACCAATGAAGGATTAATCCCTAGGCCAATGAGAGTCCAGCTAATGAACGAACTGATGAAATTGCTGGCTGTCAAACCAAAGAAATTTCTCGAAGTGCCAACCGATAGAGAAACTGACTCTTTGACTAATGGAAATACTTATTTGGCACTTTAACTTCCTCTTCCTCTTCCTCTTGAGCCATGTATAAATACCTTCCCACTCCCATCTAGGGAACCTTTTGATGAATCTTTTCCTACTTTTAGAGACCAACAAGGAGCTAGTGATCGATGGAAACTCCAAAGTGACTGTGAGCCTTCATGCATGTTTTTACATGTCTTAGAATCTTGGATCAAGCTTCTCTAGGATAAATTCAAGTCTTTTAACTTAGTTCCTTTCCCCTACACCTAAGGTCATCTCTTCTAAACCTCTTTTGTTGTTGTTCTTTCCTTCTTCTACCTTGGATGAAATACTTGCTGATTCCATGTTTGAAACTTGTACATTTAGTTAAAGAGCAACTTTTTCTTCTCTCTTTGCCTAGATATAACTAGTTTTAGCATAAAGGAGTTCTCTTGGATCTTCTGAAGTATAAAGGATAGACTTTTGATTCTCTTATTCATAGTTCCTTGCATGGACCTTGCCTTCTTCATTCTTAAGGCAAGTGATTTAACTTTAGATGCATTTTTGCATTCATTTTACATGCATAATATAATCTTGCTCTAGAATCTTCTAATATACTAAAAGATGATCTTTTATGGACTTTTTTGAATATGTAAGATGTAATATAAATGTCCATGTCATCCTTGACATCCTAAATGTATTTTCTAATATGAATCAAATGCCTTCTTGAAACATGCAGTTTGGAAATTCAACATACGTGTGTAAACATCCCTAAAAATATCATTGTTATGGTATTTTTGTTCCATAAGATGGCAAATAGACATACATACCATTCTTTACTATTTAGGGGATGCTCTAATATGATTTTAAGGCTTTTCTTTATCCTCTATGTTGCTGAGCTTTTTATTGGATGAAATCATATACGTAAAGGCAGTTTATTTGTGTTTAGTTTTGGTCTTTCATACCCTAATAATGAGACTAGCATATTTTTCGCATCCTTTGGAGTTATAATTTGAAATTTTGGTGTTGCCTTGTTACTTCCTTATGAAACTATGAGCAAAAGTCAGGCAGTTATGAGATTCCTACAAGGATTCATAGTAGTTATGGACTTAATGGTGAATCGGGTATTCATGTACCCTAATATGATGTTTTGTCCCTCATTATGGCCAAGAATGATTTTGTCTACCATTATTGAGTAACTTGTAACTATGTCATATGATTGGTATCTTATAAAGTTGCAATACATAATTTATTTCATAATCACATTGATGAGTTCTTCATGTAACTTGTTTGATTCAATTAAAAACAAGTAAATGCCTTAATTAATCAAGTGAAACCCTAATCATATAGTGTCTTGTGACCATAGAACTATCTTAGTGTCAGAATTTGTTGAATAATAATAAAAATAATCCTTGTAACATTCTTAATTTTGAGAAGGAGCTCTGAATTACATACTATTGAGTATGTATGATTTTTTCCCCATCATCCCGGCTTCAAGGTTGTTGAAATTAGTCCAGTTTGTGTCTGATTTTGATGTGATAGTGAATGGTTGTGGTTGTAACTCAGATTTGGGGGTTTTCTACCCTGGTTTTTGGTGATGTGACATGTGCACCCATGATGGGATATATTTTTAGTTAGACAGTTGTTGTGCTCCTACTGGTAGGTTGGGTCGTTGATTTACTATAGTTTGTTACTCTTACTAACCTAGGGGAAGATATCTTTAGGAGTTCAGTAGTCCTAAGATCTATATGGGGTTGATTGTGATATTTTAATGGTCAAATAGTAGTTTGATTGTTATGCCTCAAACTACTTATGGCTTAACAAAATATATAATTCAACTATGTTGTATAGCTGTTATAGTGTATTGGAGAATTGAATTGTATGATGTTATTGTTTTTGTATTTTTTCTAGGTTTTCAAGTATATGTGATTCTTATCTTTATCTATTCAATTTATATGTATCTATATAGCAAATAATGAGGTTAGTTGTTGTACTTGTTAGATTACCTACCTTAACTGATATAATCATATAACATTCTTGTAAGAAATAAATGTTATCAAGTATTATATTATATCATTGGGATATGAGGTCTCACCCCATGGTTTTCCATATATTTTAAGTGGCCAACGGTGTACCCTGACCTATAATGGAGAGTCTCAATGTAGATACCAGTAAATCTTGGAGGTTGGTGTGGTTTTGGTTAGAGTTTAGAGCCATTCATGTACTCTCACATTGGGGTAGGAAGATTTGTCATGGACTTATACCGACTCAAGTTTTTGGTAACATGTCATTCATAGTGTATATATTGTAAATATCTGGCAAGATACCTTTTATATGCATATTGTGATTGAGGCCATTGAAATCTTTGTAAAGTTACCTCATATGAATATATGGGAAGTATGGGCCTTTGTGCAATTGTTCATATGTTTATGTTCAAAGATATTATTGTATGCCTTTTTTTGATATTTTTTAAATAGTGTTTGATCGGAATTTGGGTTTTGAGTAATCTCATATTTTTGGGTTGTCAGATAAATACTCAAAGATTGATTAGATTTTAATCTATATGGTCTTTACATACAATTATGTCCTCTTTCCTAACTTTCCATCACACATTTAGAATCAATAATTCAACTAGACTTTTTATCATGATCAAGATATTTACTTCCCTTGCAAAGTCTTTTTCAAAAAAACACATCAACTATGTCACCTTGTCTTATCCATGTTCTTTCTAGTACATTTTGACTCCCAACCAACTCTTGTGTGGAATTCTTTGCTGTGAGCACATAGGTTATAAACATTGTGAGATTCAATTGGCATGTTAACTACAAAGTTTTCATGAACTCAATTTTATAAAGCTGATCTGGTGAATAAATGAACTTGGAACAGAAAATATTAAAACAATATCAATGTATTTCAATTCTATAGATAATACAAAACATAGGGTTCTAAACATGATAACTAAGTAGTTATCATTATTTGACTGTGTAGTGAAGCATGATTCAATTATCATAAGATCAATTGATTCCAATCTATAATAATTGTGCTTATCAATTATGTTTCCTTTCACATTCACATGTTTCTTCAATCTTCAATGAATATATGTTAATGCATTGTGCATTTTATCATTGTTTATAGTGCACTGATATCCTTGAATAGTCTGTGTTAATATCATGGTGCACTATGCATATCAATTTTGTTCATTTTTCATATTTATGTTTGGTAATTTCACATTAGATGTTTGATTCATCATCTCCATATCTCGGTGAAGCAATATTTAGCTAAAGAGCACACCTTACAATAAAATTCAGCACCATTACAAATATTAGTTTGTTTCATTGAACATTCCAAATAATGATCATTATGTTCATATCCCAATGCATTGTGCATTCAGATCATGGACTGAAGTGCAATTAGATATTAGTTGGGTGTGTATTCATATCCAGGTGCATCATTCATATAGATGTTGGTTCTTTTTCCCTTTGAATCATTTTTTAGATGCATACAATTCATGTCTCATGGCCATACATATCTCAGTATAGTGTGCACTCAAATACTAGTTCACCTATCACAAGAATGATTGGTTCACTATATACTAGAATCCTATTTAATCGTATAAGGAAGTGCTTAATGTAGTTTAATATTTCATGGAATAGGTAAATGATGTAAACCATATAATATAACTTTTATGGTCAACAAATGTGATTTGTTCAATTAGTACTAGAGTGAGAGAAACTTCCAGTTCCACATGACAACATTACCATTTGTGATATCACTTCTTAACAATCTACACACATCTTGTTAAGATATATGTCGATGTAAACTTGTATATTATCATAATGATCTTATTGTGTTGATGAGATAACATGTGAGATTTATCAACCATCTCTATCTTGTTGTTGTGATCGAACAAATTATGATATCATGATTATCACTTAATGTATAAGAATTCCTTCAAAAAAGACTTTGCCAACCTTGAAGTAGAGAGCCTATATCTATGTCATAAGTTCAATACAAATAAAAAAAACCCAAGTTATGGTTGTGAATTGCAATCACCTACAACATTTTTAAATCATGGTAGTGAAAAGAACAACGTTGCACGTTGTTAAGACACATATCATCCATTTTGCCCCATTCATTTGCATCTATTTCACCAAGATTCGTGATTTTGTTGCATGCAACAAGATAAATGGGTGGTATATGGAGAAAGAACATTTTGCAAAACACATATCTAACAATATTACAAATAATAATGAAAAATAAACAATTTTTTGGGAAAAAATGCCTCTTTGATATATAAAGTGTTGTTTAAATGAGTTGAAATTCTTAAAATAATTAAAAAGCATATCCTAATATGCTCCTGCCTATGATACACATTGACCCACTGAAAACGGGCACTTTTGTGGGAGAATGGAAAGTTTTGAGGAGGAAAAGGTGGTTTTGAGAGGATGACATGGTGGGTCTTTTATTGAGGTGGTAGGTGGAGGTGATATGCATAGTTGGTGAATAGAAAGATTATTTTGCTTATAAAATTCAATTATGACTATTTGATTCCTTAACAAAATCCATTCCAACAAGACTAATTTTGACTTAGTTTTGGAAAAAAATGATATGGAATATAAAAGTGGGTATTGCATATTGGGGATAGTAGTCAAATTCTGAGTAACACACTAACTCAAAAATGAGTGTTGTATGTCCTTTTGGTTGAAACACATTTTTATGTGTGCTCATTTTATATTATGGGTAGCAACAAAATTAATGTGCATATTTCATTAAGAAGCGAGAACAATACCACCAAAACAGTGTGCATACAACCACTAATAGGTGTAGTATTGCGTAATAAATGAAGAAGTGTGCTCATTTAACATTAAGAAATGTGCTCATTTGATACTATGGATAGAAATACACTAAGAAGTGAACATATTACCACCATAATTGACATGTTCATACATGTAATAGGTTTATTAAAACCACTATTGGGTGTGTCACTACAAACATTGGGAAAATTTGATATTACGGGTTACATAATGAATGTGTGTGTAAACTAAGAAGTCTCTAAGTCTGTTGTCCCAATCTTTCTATCCTAGTTTTGTCCTAGACAATACTTTCCATACATTCATCCAAAGAACCATCCCTAATAATATTAATGAGGAGTGTGTATGGTAGAGATTTATAGTAACACACCTAGGTCAACATCTTGAGAACAACATATTTGAACCTAGCTAAGAAGTGGGTGATTCACTACCACTATTGGGCTCATTACTATACATATTGGGTGCACTACCCCATTACTGGATGCATCACTACACATATCAGGCTCTTTACAATGGATGTGTGTGTTACACTACGAAGTGGGTGCTTGACCTCCAATATTGGGTGCATTACTACATATATTTGCCGCATTACCTCCACTACTAGCTATGTCACTACAAACATTGGGCGAATTTGATATTACATGTTACATAATGAAAGTGCATGTTAAACCAAGAATTCGGTGCATTACCACCAATACCAGGCAAGTTGTGACATATATTGTGTGCATTGCCACTATTATTGGGTGCACCACTAAAAATATTGACATCAATTGATATTATGGGCTATACTATGAATGTGTGTTTTAAACTAAGAAGTATGTGCATTACCTCCAACATTGGGTACATTACTACAAATATTAGACATCGTACCATCATTACTGGGTGTGCTGCTACAAACATTGAGAACATTTGACTTTATGAGGTATACAATAAATGTGTGCCTTACACTAAGAATTAGACATATAATCACTAATGTTGGGAACATTACTACACATATTGGTCATAGTGCAACTATAATGGGAGCGTCACTACGTACAATGGGACATTTAGCATTATGGGTTATACAGTGAATGTGCACGCTACACTAAGAAGTGGACACATTACCATGAACATTGGACAAGTCTCTACACATATTGGGAACATTATCAACAATATAGGGTGCATTGCTACAAACATTGTGCACATTTAATATTACGAGTTATACAATAGATGTGCATGTTACATTAAGAAATGAGAACTTTATCATTATTATTAGGGACTTTTCTACAGATATTGGGAGAAACTACTACCACTATTGGGCATGTCACTATAAACATTGGGAACATTTGATATTACGGGTTATACGATTAGTGTGTATGTTACAAAAATAAGTGGGTGTATTTCCACCAATATTGAGTGTAATACTATGCATATTGGGTGGATTACCACCACTAACAGGAGTGTTGATGCAAACATTGGGGCACATGTGAAAATATAAGTTACAAAATGAATGTGCATGTTATAGTAAGAAATGGGTGCATTACCACCTATACAGGACACACTACTACACATATTAGGTGCATTACCACCATTATTAGGAGTGTCACTACAAACCTTGGCACATTTGATATTAAGGATTATATACATAACCACCAATATTGGGCAAGTTACTACATATATTGGGTGCATTACCATCACTATTGGGTGTGTCACTATGAACATTGGGCACATATGGTATTATGGGTTATAAATCTACGTGTTATAGTAAGAAGTGAGCGCATTACCATGAATATTTGGCACATTGATACATGTATCGGACACATTACCATCACTACTAGGTGTGTCACTGCAAACATTGGACACATTTATTATTACATGTTATAAATGAATGTGTGTGTTACATTGAGAAGTGATCAGAGTACCACCAATATTGGATGCATCACTGCACTTATTGGATGCATTACCATCCCTATTAGGTGCATCACTACAAACATTAAGTGTATTTGATATTATAGGTTATTAAATAAATGTGCATGTTACACAAAGAAATGGTGGATTACCACCAATATTGGTCGCATTACCACCACTACTGGGTGTATAAATACAAACACATGATGCATTCAATATTACTTGTTGTGCAATGAATGTGTATGTTAAACTAAGAATTGGATGCATTACCATAATAATGTGGACATTACTAAACATATTTTTCATTAGCACCACTATGAGGTGCATCACAAAAGACTTTTGGCCTATTTGATATTACTAGTTATACAATGAATGGGCTTGTTACACTAAGAGGTTGGTGCATTACCACCAATATTGGGGTCATTATTACATATTGGGCACAATACCACAACTATTGGGTGCATCACTACAAAAATTGGGCACATTTGACGTTACAACTTATACAATGAATCTGCATGTTACAGTAAGAAGTTGGTGCCTACCACTAATAGTGGGAGCATTCCTACACATATTGAGCACATTACCACCACTATTGGGTGTGTCAATACAAACATTGTGAACATTTGATATTTGGGGTTAAACAATGAATTTTTATGTTACACTAAGAAGTGGACACATTACTACTAATACTAGAAACATTAATACAGCCATAGGGAGCACTACCACCACTACTAGGTCCTTCATTACAAGCATTGGGAACATATGATATTATAGGTTACACAATGTATGTACATGTTACACTAGGATGTGGGTGCATATACACATATTGGATGCACTACCACAACTAATGCGTGCTTCACTACAAATAGTGGGTACATTTGATATTATTGGTTATAAAAGAAATGTGTGCATTACACTAAGAAGTGGGAGTGTTATCAACAATAATGTGTGCATTAATACACATATTTGGCACATTACCACCACTAATGGTGCATCACTATAAAAATTAGCCGCATTTGATATTACCGTTATGCAGTGAATGTGTGTCACTATGATAAGTGGGTGCACTACCACCAATATATGTCACACTAATACATGTATTTGGAGCATTACCACCACTATTGGGTGTGTCACTGCAAAAACTGGGCACATATGATATCAAGGGGTACACAATGAATGTTGGTGTTAGTTACACTAAGAGGTGGCTACATTACCACCAATATGGTGCATATTACTATAAATATTTAGTGAATGAACACTACTACTGGGTGAGTCACTACAAACTTTAGGCGCATTTGATATTACTAGTTATAGAATGAATATACACATTACACTAAAAATTGGGTACATTACCACACATACGAGGCACATTACTCCACATATTGGGTGCATTGCCACCACTATTAGGTGTGTCACTACAAACATTGGGTGAACTTGATATTATGGGTTATACAATTTGAGCACATTACACTAAGAAGTGGGTACATTAAACACAAATAATGGATTCATTATACACATATTGGGCACATTATCACCACTACTAGGTGCATCACTACACACATTAAGTGTGACGTCCAAATGTTGCATGAATGAGGTAACTCAAAACAAAGTGCACCATCAATAGCTAAACCACCACATTATATATCACTGTGTAGAAACATATCACAACAAGGTCCATAACATGTATCATATATTATATATCAGACCATAACAAGTATTACATCTCTATTCAGTGGACACATCCACACATCTATATACAAAAGAACTTGTCCACATATACATGCCATATATAGAACAAAGGAATAAAGACAAAGCCCCATATCTACAAAACAAATTCCTCCCAGACCTGAGAGTATAGGGACAACACATAGGACTCTACTACAACACTAGCAGCTATCTAACCTTCAATGACTAATGATCTCCGAGTTGCTCTTCCTCAACAACATGACCTCTACCACACTATTTTCAACCACCTAAAAAGATATGGAAAACCACGAGTTGAGACCCATGTCCTAGTGAGATATATAACTCTCAACCAATGATTATAGTTTCCATAGATGTATTGCTATTAAACAGGATGAGCAGATTCAGCTAAATGAATAATTTAAACTATTACACAAGTTAATCAAGTTAAGTATCTCTAAAAGATAAGCACAACATCATATCCTTTTAGAAGGAATATGAAGAACATGTATAATAGTTAATTTCTCTTACCACATGTATAATAGTTAAGTAGTAGCAAAAATAAGGCAAAGGTAAATATCCAATGTGAAGTGTGTTTAACCCTACACATATTACTACATGGTCGTATGACGTCTTTTATTAATGCTCTGGGGATTTGAGTCATACCACCCAAATCCAACTGCCCACTGTGAAGTGCTATTCAGTGCCATACAAGATCTAGGAAGAGTCAGAATCCAAGATCTTCTCCCCACTCAGTCAGTACAAGTCAGCACTGCAGTGACATAGCAGTCAAATTGCCACTAGAAACATATAGTCAAGCTGAAAACACCTAGCATGCCATGGTACATGTCATGATGCTAGACACCATGGTATGAAACCTTGTACCGAGGTACAACTGTAGCTGTCCCCCAATCACATCACATATATAATCACCAAGACATGACCATAGCCGTTCTCACACTGAGGTATGATCGTGGTCATCCTCAAAACACTAGGGGTCAAGATGACAAGGATACATAATCACTAGCACCTCACATACTCAACAGTATGTTCTCCTAGTTTCCCTTATGAATAATCATTTCTCCATCCAGCAAGTCCTGACAGTGGGATGGATCTATGGTCAGGACAACTACATGATTAGGGCTCGAATTGATTAATTATTGTCAATTGGATGTCTTTTACTACATCAATAAAGTTACATCCAAACCCTAAAAAAATTCTACAAATATAAGGGTAGATTATAACTCCAAAACATATAAAATGTATAAAGCATAAACCTTATCACATCACCACAAGGTATTGTTGCATTGCCATACACATGGCCATCACCCTTATCTCATTATCATGGGAGATCCATCCCTTGTCAGATCACACACCAGATGTCACCTCAATTAGAATAATCAACCCTACACAAGGTCATAAGACCATTTACATAGTTCCCTGTATGAACATCATTATCTCTCCATGCCTCATTAAGGCTCATAATCACTACACATGAGTAACATAAGCTCAAACACATTCTTACATCATGAACCATGATAATCACAAGATAGAAGATTAGGGTCACAATAGTTTCGAGAGGGAAAACATTCTATCAAAATGATAATTATTCAAGCAATCTAAGAAACACCATTATGTACTCAGAGTTAGGGTTACGCTTCAACATTGTGACCAAAATAGGTTTCCAAGATAACAATTAGATGTAAACCCTAATTGTCACCATTATCTCCAACATTCTTGGAAGCTAGAAGGCCAATTATCATCATCATAAGTCAACTGCATAAGAAAAACATGATTCTAGGAAATCTTATCTACCGAAGAGAAATAGGTCACACCATCACCATCATTTGAAGAAAAGAATCATACAAAGAGACCATCTAGGTCAACACATAGCTTCTGAAGAAAACAAAGTTATGTCTTCGACTGAAGAGAATCCAGTCGAAGAAAACTTGGTGACCGAAGGGACACGTCACCCTCTTTATCGACCTAAGAAATATGGTCACCCTAGATACAATCATGGGTCAATCACATAATCGATCGAAGAATTCCAGTACATGGTGACCGAAGAGAACCTCATCACTTCATCGAGCAAAGGAGACAACCATCTCAATGGAAACCAAGGGGAATCCATACTTAGAGACCAATCAACCATCACAAATCATTGAGCACATAAGCCATTGTATGATAAACATTAAGAGGGATAAAGCCTCATCCAACACATGATCGAAACTAGTTGATCATCATCATAAAACAAAAAAAACAAAGGAGTAAAATAAAAGGCAAGGATCATCTCTAAAACCCTAAATCCACCATCAGCATGAGAGGAAAACTGAACCATGAAGAAAGAGAGAGAAAACCAAAGTTTCTACCATAATCCATGTATCCAAATCTCCATCATCAATCAAGAAGCAAAACCACGATTATGAAGAAGAGAACTAAAGTTTAGCACATGCATGTAAGAATCAACACCTCCATCACTAACAAGATAAATGTAAACTAGAGTAGGGTTTAGAAAAAATGGTTTATCTACTCAAAAATTATCAAGGAACTTAAACCCTAGCTCAAGATATCATTATTATTATACTTGGAACCATGTTTTAGATATAGGTTATATGCATTCAAGATTAAGTGCAATAATATCAGGGAGAAAGTTATATAACTCACCGTTACAAGGATGAACAACTCCAAAAGAAAGGATGATCCAAGAAAAGAGAGGAAACCTATATTGATCACCTCCACATTCAAGATAGAATCACCTCTAAGAGAAAAGAACAAACCCTAGGTTAAAGGGTTACAAGAAAGATGACAAAAACCCTAGGCCAAAAAGACAAGAAAGAGAGGGGTTCTTCAACTCAACTTTAGCACTGCCATAGGGAACCATGGATTCGGCCAAGAAGAGAGAAGAAAGGTGGGGTAGAAAGAAAATAAAGATTAAGAGGAGTAAATCACTTACCATGATCATGGAACACCAAAGGATCACCAAGGAAGAGTAGCTCCAAACCCTAGCTCCACATGGAAGGGGTTCAACCACCTCTCCAAGGATGAGCACCACCACCACCATCAAGTGCACAAGGGACGAGCTCCAAGGAGAAGAGAGAAAGAAGAGGGTTCAAAAGGATCACTTGCATGCAAAGAGAGGGGTGTATATCCAAGTGTAAAGAGAGGTAGGGAGGGTTAGGTGTCTTGCAAACATGTGCAACTTGTCCACTATAACTCGACCATGCAAGCACTACACCCATGCATGCAACATGGGCGATAAAACCTAGGAAAACCATCAACCACTCTGGTCCAGGGAAGCTCATCGCTCAAAGAAAATCCTGATCCAAAAGCTCAATTGGTCAAAGAGATCATAGCGACCAAAATAGGTCAAAAAATTTCATGACCGCATAACATCCAAACCCTAGGGTTTCTTTGCCCATCGACCTCTAAGACCACTAGGTGCACTCAAAACTCATCGAATGAAGAAACATGATCAAATGAATGACTTAGTGATCACTAAAACTAAGGAGATCATCGGTCAACCCTCAAGGGCAACATCAAACTAGGACATCCAAGCAAACCCTAGAACACCAAAATACGAAGCCACCTCATCAAACCAAGGTACATCAAGGAGCCCAAGGGAACCACTCTCTTTAAAATGATACCAAAACATGTGAGGCACAACAAGCATGTGACAAATAGCAAGATAAACCCTAAACATGGGTAATTTGCAATTAGGTCCAAAATAAGCACATAAAAGCATAACTAGGTCAAACAACATTCAAAGTGGGCAAAACTAGAAAAAAAATCATGTCACATGTTATTAAAGCATATCATGAGGTTAGGCTAAGATTTTAAGAATCCAATTATGCTAAGAAAGCAAGATCAACCATAAAGCTAGGTCGGGAGTCTTACAACCCTAAACCCCTAACAAGGATTTACCCCCAAAATCCTAAGGAAAAAGATGGGTACTTCCTATGCATCTTGTCCTCTAACTCCCACATGGCTTCCTCCATGCCATGGTGATGCCACAAAACCTTAAAGTGAACTATATCCTTCTTCTTCAACTTCTTCACTCTCCTATCCAAGATCAACACAGAACTCTCCACATACGACACATCCTCATCAACTCAACCTCCACTGGCTGTAATAATTGTGATGTGTTTGGATGGCACTACCTCAGCATGGAAACATTGAAGATAGGGTGTAACCTATGCAACTCCAGTAGTACATCCAACTTGTAAGCCACCTTCCTATCACCTACCATCACAGGGTAAGGTTCCACAAATTAAGGATCCATCTTACACTTCTTACCAAACCACTGCCCGCCCTTCCAAGGAGAGACCTTGAGATACACCTTGTCTCCCACTTGGAACTCCAAGGGTCAGTGATAATTATTAGTGTAAAACTTCGTCTATCCTGGGTTGCCTTCAACTTCTATTGTATCACTTTGATCTTCTCTGTAGTCTTCTATACAAGCATAGGACCCAAAAATTGATACTCACCAATCTCGTACCAACAAAGCGGAGATCGACAACACCTCCCATAAAAAGCCTCCTATGGTTCCATGTCTATACTCCTCTGATGACTCTTATTGTACGCTAACTCTATCAAACTCAGGTGCACATCCCAACTACCCAAAAACTACAAGACATATGCTCTCAACATATTTTCTAATGCCTAAATGGTCCTCTCAGACTGGCCATCTGTATGTGGGTGAAAAGTTGTATTGAACTTCAACTGTGTACCCATAGTTTTATGTAGACAATTCCAAAAATGACTAGTAAAATGAGGACCTTTTTCTGACACTATTGTCACTAGGATACCATACAGACACACTATCTCATCAACATATATATGTGCCAACTTCTCTATTTTATATGTCATCTTGATAGGAAAGAAGTGAGCTGAATTAGTCAACTTGTCAACTATCACCCGAATGGAATCATGACCTTTGGCTATCCTACGAAGACCAACCACAAAGTCCATAGTGATATGATCCCATTTCCACTACGGTATAGGAAACGGTTGCAATGTCCCTACAGGCTTCTTATGCTTAGCCTTGACATGCTGACACATTGGACATCTTGCGATGAGCTCAGCTACACCATGCTTCAAGCCAGGCCACAAATATATATCTTGGTACTGCCTAGATGTATCACATACATCAAAGAGTGAGCCTCTTCAAGAACTAATTTCCTTAGACCATCAATATCCGGGACAACTATCATGTCATGGAAACAAAATGTCCCATCCTCTGTCTGATGGAAGCCCTCAGGCATCTTGTTGCCAAACTCTGATCAGATATGTTGTATCATAGTATCACCCAACTATGCATCTCTTCTCTACTGTATTAACATAGGCTTCACTTGCAACTATACTAACAAGCATGTAAATAAGGAGACTTCTAGCTAGACATTCATCTGACGCAACGACACCAACATGGTCTCACTTATAGAACACCAAAGAACATAATTGTATCTTCTCTACAGATGAAAATGAAGAAGACTTCCAACTCAACACATCTGCGACCATGTTTGCCTTCCATGGATGGTACTCTATTGTGAAACCATCGTCCTTGATTAACTCCATCCATCGTCTTTGCCACATGTTCAGCTCCTGCTTCGAGAATATACACTGAAGGTTCTTGTAGTTAGTGAAGATTTGACACTTTTGTCCATAAAGGTAGTGCATCCAGATCTTCAGGGCGTGTACCATAGATGCAACTCCAGGTCATGCATCGAGTAGATCTCCTTGTGTTTTTTAAGTTTTCGTGAAGCAAAAGAAATCATGTTCTTGTCCTGCATCAATACATATCCATAACCATTCTTTGATGCATTGCAAAAGACGATATAGCCTTTCCCTTGCTCTAGAAGAACTAACAATGGTGCACTGGTCAACTTCTCCTTCAAAAGTCGAAAAGAATGTTGACACTTGTCATCTTAGACAAAGGGTACACCTTTCATTGTTGGCATGGTTAGGAGTAACACCACAACACTGAAGTTCTTGATAAACCTCATGTAGTAGCATGTCAAACCTAGGAAACTGCAAACCTCCATCGATGTCTTAGATTGCTCCCATTCCAGCAATGACTCCAACTTCTTTGGGTCCACACAAACACCTCTAGTAGATATCACGTGCCGTAGAAAATACACCTCCTTCAACCATTTTACTAGAACTTGTTGAACTTGGCGTACAACTTGTTCTTCGTCAACAACGTCAATGCTTTTTGTAGATGTTGCTCATGTTTTTGGATGTCACTGGAGTATATCAAAATGACATCAATGAACACAACCATGAAATGGTCAAGATAACTCCTAAAGACCATGTTCATCAGATCAACGATGTTGTTAGTGGATTTGTTAGCCCAAACATCTTAACCACAAACTCTTATTGACCATACCTACTCTTGAAAGTTGAGTTGAATATGTCATCTTCCTGGATTTGCAACAGGTGGTATCTTGACCTTAGGTCTATCTTCAAGAATATTGTGGCACCTCTCAAATGATCAATAGATCATCAATCCTTGACAAACTATACTTGTTTTTTATTGTGAGCTTATTCAACTTCCAGTAGTCTATGCACAACCTCATAAAATAATCCTTCTTCTTCATGAACAACACGGGAGCACCCCAAGGGGAAGTTCTCAGTTTGATAAAGCCCTTATTTAACATCTCCATCTACTGCTTCTTCAACTCCTACATCTCTACGGGTGCCATCATGTATGGTGATTGGGCTATTCGCTGCATGCCAGGAACAAGATTGATCTCAAAGTCAATCTCTCTAGGAGGGGGAACTCTAGGAAACTCTTCAGGAAAGACATCCACAAACTCCCACACTATTGGTACCTCCTGAATACTAGGACTCCTCACCTTGGCATCCACCATGTGTGCCAAGAAATCTCACACCCCTACCTCATCAGCCTCTCTACTATCATTGATGACACCAAGCACATCGGAAGAATCTTCCTATCTCCTTGGAAGACCCACGAAACATCTTCATCAAAGATTTTGCCACCTTGGAACTACAGTCCCAGACCACCTAGTTATTCTTCAAGGTATCCATTCCAAGGATCACATCGAATGCATGCATATAAAGTGGTACAAGGTCCAGTTGAATATTGTGTCCCGAAAAAGAAATAATGCAAGATGGGAAGACCTACCACAACTTAGCAGAATCAAATAGAGGGGATTCTAATCGAATATTATTATATCTACTAAAAATAGGCAGATAACAACGACTTATCACCTCTCTGGTGTTAAAAGAGTGTGTCACACCTGGGTCAACCAAAATAGATATAAATGAAGATGCAGACAAATCTGAATGAAGAAGTTCCTTCTGACCTATCATGACTTGTTGATTGACAACTCCTTCTGGATGACTCACGACATAGAATCAATATGTCAATTGTTTTCATCCACATCCTCTATTGGGTTTCCCTAAAGATCCTTCTTGTGATGCATGAACACATCCTCTTCCCCCACTACTGTTGAACTACTTCCTGCCGGGAACCTTACTGACTCTGTCTCAGCTGTTGTGTCACCTCCTTATCCTTCATAGGGCAATACCACTTCTTATTCCCAAACTGCCTATGCTTATAATAAGTATTTCTCTCATCCATGGCCTAGATGTCCCTAACACCATTACTGATGTTGTATTGTAGGCTCCAACTGGTGGGAAACTACAACCTCAACCCTTACTAAGTGACCATTGTGATGGTACCACTGATCTCTACTGTGACTGACGTGACAAAAACCTAGGCTTCTTGATGCCTCCAGAAGATTACCCCTGTAACTAAGTTGGCCACTTCTTAGCATTGGCTTCACACTTGTTAATGGTAGACCGCTCTATCCGTCTCACAAACTCCATGAAGGTAGAAAACCTCTCCCTGTTCTCTAAAGTAGACATTGTCGTCATCAACTTTGTACTCAAACCCTTCTTAAACTATCAGATCCTCTCATTATCTATCGCCACCATGTGAGGACAGAACCTCAACAACTCCATAAAATCTTACTCATTCTTGTTAATCATCATCAATCCATGTCAAATCTTCTCGAACTGTGATATCTTCTCGTTAAGATACATCTCTAAGAAGTATCAGCTCACAAACTATCACCTAAACTCTTCCCAACTAATCACCACACCATGTCTCTTCGCTTCCTTGATGGCCCACCAATGCCCAATACTATCCTTCAAGAAGTACACTGTGTGCTTCACCTTATCCTCTTCCAGGATATTGAGGATCTTGAAAGCATTCTCAAGCTCTGTCAACCACATATCCACATCCTTCAGGTTTGTCATACTTGCATACTCTATGGCTTCAACATGCCTCAACCTCTAAAAGGTCTTCCTAGAATCATGGGATTCTGCATTGGGAACAACTTCCCTTTCTTGAGGTACAGGTGCTCTATCTTCCGTATGCATAATCATGACCATTAAATGTCCAAACATGGACTGAAAAGTGGGATTGGCCATAGTTTTTGGGTCGAACTAAGGCACTTTGGGCACTCCATCTACTTTGGCCTACCTCCTTGCACCACCTCTTGGTGCAACAACACTACTCTCAGCATGTTCTTTGTGCTCTCGAGATATATCTGCATAAGAAGAAGCTAAAATCAGATATGTTGGAGGATGCAAGAATAGTCACAACCCTAGTCCTATGTCCCTATAGACTCAGTGAACCTAGAGCTCTGATACCAACCAAACTGTGATGTCCAAATGCCACAAGAATAACATAACTCAAAACAAAGTGCATGATCAACAACTAAACCACCTCATTACCACAAAAGTAGGTAAATTAAAAGTTGATCTTTAACAACCATCACTATGTGAAAACATATTACAACAAGGTCCATAACTTGTATCATATATCACATATCAGACCATAACAGGTTTTACGTCTATGTTTAGTGGCCACAGCCACAGAGTTGAATACAAAAGAACATGTCCACATATACATGCCATATCTTCAACAAAGGCATAAAGCCAAAGACTCATATTCACATAGCACATCCCTTACAGACCTAAGAGTATAGGGGCGACACATAGGACACTACTACAACACTAACAGCTATCCAACCTTCAATGACTACTGATATCTGAGTTTCTCTTCCTTGATAACATGATATCTACCACGTCATTGTTGACCACCTTAAAATATGTGGAAACCCATGCGGTGAGACCCAAGTCCCAGCGAGAGATATAACTCAAAGCCAACAATTACATTTTCCACAAATATATTACTATTAAACAGGATGAGCAAATTCAACTAAATGAATAATTTAAATTGATTATACAAGTTGAGCAGGTTAAATATCTCTAAAAGATAAGCAAAAAATTATATGCTTTTAGAAGGAATGTGAAGAACATGTATAATAGATAATTTCTCTTACCGAATTTATAACAAATGAGCAGTGATAAAAACAAGGCAAGGGTAAACATCCAATGTAAAGTGTGTTTAACCCTACACAGATATACTACACAACTGTATTATGCCTTTTATTAATGCCCTGAGGATTTGAGTAGTACCACACAAATCCATCTGACCACTTCAAAGTGCTATTCAATGACATACAAGATCTAGGAAGTGTTGGAATCTGAGATCTTCTCCCCACTCGATCAGTACGAGTTTGCACTACAGTGACATATCAGTCAGACTACCACTAGCGACATATAGTCAAGAGGAAAACACCTAGCCCACCTTGGCATGGGTCACATCGCTAGACACCATGGTATGAAACCATGCATCTGAGGTATAGTCGTAGTTGTCCTCCAATCACATCACATATGTAATCACCAAGACACAACCATATCCATTCTCATGCCGAGGTATGACCGTGACCATCCTCAAAACACATGGGGTCAATATGGAAAGGAAACATAGTCACTCGCGCATCACATACTCAATAGTATGTGATCCAAGCTTCCCTTAGGAATACTCATTTCACCATCCAACAAATCTTGACGTTGGGATGGATCTATGGCCAGGGAATCTACATGATTAGGGTTCAACATGATTAATTAATGCTAATTGCATATGTTTTAGTGCATCAATCAAGTTACATACAAACCCAAGAAAAATTCTACAAAGATAAGAGTAGATTGCAACTCCAGAAAATATAAAATGTTTAAAGCATAAAGCTTATCACATCACCACAAGGTATTGTTCCATTTCCATACACATGGCTATCACTATTATATCATTATCATGGGATATCCATCCCTTATCACATCACACATAGGATTTCACCTCAATTAGAGTAATCAACCATGCATAAGGTCATGAGACCATTCACATAGTTCCCTACATGAACATCATTATCTGTCCATGCCTCTTCAAGTCTCATAATCATTGCACATGAGTCACATAAGCTTAAACACATTCTTACATTATGCAACGTGGTGATCAAAAGGTAGAAGATTAGGGTTACAATAGTTTAGGAGAGGGAAAACATTCTATCAATATGCTAATTATTTAAGCAGGCTAAGAAATACCATTATGTACTCGCAGTTTGGGTTAGGTTTCAACATTGTGACCGAAATAGGTTTCCAAGATAACAACTAGATGTAAACCCTAATTATTACAATTATTTCCCAAATTCTTGGATGCATGCATGTAAATTATCATGATCATAAGTCACCCACATAAGAAAATCATGAGTCCAGGAAATCTCATTGACTAAAGAGAAACAAGTCACACCATCATCATCGGTTGAAGCGGTAAATCATCCAAAGAAACCACCTAGGTCAACACATAGCAACCTAAGAAAACAAAGTTATGTCTTCGACTGAAGAAAATTAGGTCAAAGGAAACTTGGTGACCGAAGGGAGACATCACCCTTTTCATCGACCAAAGAAAGATGGTCACCTATCAACCATCATGGGTCAAGGATATCATCCATCGAAGAATGCCAGTACATGATGACCAAAGAGAACCTCATCACTTCATCAATCAAAGGAGATAGCCACCTCAATGAAACCAAGGGGAATGCATACACAATGACCCATAAACCATTGAAACTCATTGTGCACATAAACCATAACATGCTAAACATCAAGAGGGAGAAAAACCCATCCAACACCTCATCAAAATAGGTTGATCATCATCATAAAATTTCAACCACCAAGGAGTAAAACACAAGGCAAAAATCATCTCCAAAACCCTAAATCCACCATCAACATGATAGGAAAATTGAACCATGAAGAAAGAGAGAGAAAACAAGAGTTTCTACCATAAACCATGTATCCAAAACCTCCATCATCAAGAAAGAAACAAAACCTTGATTATGAGGAAGAAAACCAAAGTTTAGCAATGCATGTAAGGATAAACACCTCCATTATTACCAAGATAAATCTGCATTAGATTAGGGTTTAGCAAAAAGGGTTTATCTACTCAAGAATTACCAAGGAACGTAATCCCTAATTCAAGATATCATCATAATTCTACTTGGAACTACGTTTTAGATATAAATTATATGCATGCAAGATTAAGTACAACAATAATCGAGGAGAAAGTTATATAACTTGCTTTCACAAGGATGAAACAACTCCAAAAGCAAGGATGTTTGAAGAAGAGAGAGGAAATCTAGATTGATCACCTCCACATCTAATCTATCATCACCTCAAAGAGTGAAGAACAAACCCTAGGTTAAAGGAGTACAAGAAAAAGGGTAAAAACCCTAGGTTGAAAAACAAGAAAGAGAGGGATTCTTCAACTCCACTGTAGCACTACCATGGAGAACCATGGATTTGGACAAGAAGAGAGAAGAAGGTGGGGTAGCAAGAAAATGAAGATTAAGAGGGGTAGATCACTTACCAAGATCAAGGAACACCAAAGGATCACCAAGGAAGAGTTTCTCAAAACCCTAGCTCCACATGCAAGGTGTTCGGCCACCTCTCCAAGGATGAGCACCACCACCACCACCCAGAACACAATGGACGAGCTTCAAGGAGATGAGAGAATGAAGAGGGTGCAAAAGGATCACTTGCATGAAAAGACAGGGGTATATTTATCCATGGGTAGAGAGAGGTAAGGAGGGTTAGGTGTCATGCAAACATGTGTCACTTGTCCACTATAACTCACCCATGCATGCAACATGGGTGATAAAACCTAGGAAAATCATTAACCACTCTGGGGTAGGGAAGCTCATCCATCAAAGAAAGACGTGATCCAAAATCTCAATCGTTCGAAGAGATCATAGCAACCAAAGAAGGTCAAACAATCTAGCAACCGCATAACATCCAAACCCTAGGGTTTCTTGGCTCATAGACCGTCAAGACCACTAGGTGCATTTAAAATCATCGAATAGAGAATCATAATCAAAGGAACATCTTGGATATTACTAAAACCAAGGAGATCATCAATCAACCCTCAAGGTCAACGTCAAACTAAGGCATCTAAGCAAACCGTAGAACACGAACACATGTTGCCACCTCATAAAAAAAGGTAAATCAAAATGACCTAGGGCCACTCTCTCTAACATGATGCCAAAACACATGAGGTGTAACAAGCACGTTAAAAATTGCAAGATAAACCATAAACATAGGTAATTTTCAATTAGGTCCAAAACAAGCACAAAAAGGCATAATAGCTCAAACAACATCCATCTGGGCCAAACTAGAAACACAAGAATGTCACATGTTATTAAAGCACATCATTAGGTCAGATTAAGGTTTTAAGTATCTAACTGTTCTAAGAAAGTAAGATCAACCATAAAACTAGGTCAGTGCTCTTATATTAAGGGAATTTGATATTATAGGTTATACAATGAATGTGTATTATATGAAAAAGTGGGTGCATTACCACCAATAATGGGCACATCACTACAAAAATTTGGTGCATTACCAATATTGCTAGGTTTACAAACATGAAGCACATTTAATGTTATGGTTATGGTATTAATTTGCACGTTACACTAAGAAGTGGATGCATTACCACAAATACTGGGTGCACTACTACACATTTTGGGCGCATTATCACCAGATTCACCACTACAAAATGTGCCACTACAAACATTGGGCACATTTGATATTACAGGATAAATAATGAATGTACATGTTACACCAAGAAGTAGGCACATTACCACCAATACTAAGTGTGTTACTACACATATTGGATGCAATACCATCACTACTGGGTGCGTCATTACAAACATTGAGGGCAATTGATATTATGTAGCTTACATTTAATGTGTGCATGATACTAAGAAGTGGGAGCACTATAACCAATATGTACACATCACTAAACATATTGGGGGTGTTACCACCATTGTCGTGTGTGTCACTATAACTGTTAGGCGCATTTGATATTAGGGGTTATACAAAGAATGCACACATTACAATAAGAAGTGATCACTTTACCACCAACATTAGGTGCATTACTACACAAATTGGGTGTAGTACCATCACTATTAGTTTCATTAATACAAGCATTGGATTTCATTTGATATTATAGGTTATACAATGAATGTGTATGTTAAACTAAGAAGTAGGAACATTACCACAAAAATTGGGCACATTAATTCACATATTGGTGGCATTGCCTCCACTACTGGGTGTGTCACTAAAAGTATTGGGTGAAATTTATATTATAGTTTATACAATAATTGTGCATATTACACTAAAAAGTGGGCACATTACCACCAATAGCAGGCACATTTTTACACACATTATGGAACACTATCACCATTGTAGGTTGTATCACTACATTCATTGGGAACATTTGATATTACAACTTATTCAATGAATGTGCATGTTATACTAAGAAGTGGACACATTACCAGCAATACTAGGTGTGTTACAATACATGTTGGATGCATAACCACCACTGATGGGTTCATCATTGCAGACATTATGTGCATTTGTTATTATGGATTACTCAATGAATGTATGTATTACAATAACAAGTGGGCACATTGCCACTAATATGGGGTGCATTACTACACATATTGGGTGCATCACCACCAGTACTAAGTCCATCACCACAAACATTGTGTGTGTTTTACATAATAGGTTATACAATGAATTTTCATGTTACGCATTACCACCAATGGTGGGTGCATTAATACAAATATTGGGCACATTAAACATTGGGCACATTTGCTATTACAACCCATACAATGAATGTGCAAATTGTATGAAGAAATGGGCGCATTACCACCTATACTGGGTGCATTACTATATATATTTGATGCATGGTGCCGCTATTGGGTGCCTCACTACAAACGTTGGCACATTTGATATTACATGTTATATGATGAATGTGTGTTACACTAAAAAGTGGCACACTAGCACTAATATTTGGCGCATTACTACACATATTTGATGATTACCACTATTATTGGGTGTGTCGCTACAAAAATTGTCATACTTTACACATTGGATGCATTTGATATTACACTTTGTTCATATGATTGCATAATTTATATGAGGGCTTATTCAATGAATGTGTGCATTACACTATGAAGTGGATGCATTGCCACCAATACTAGGTGCATTACTACACATATTGGGAGAACAACCTCCACTATTGAATGTTTTTTTTTTCTACGGAACCGCTCTGCTTCCATTGTAAAAATTGTCAAAGCGTCTACATAAATATGCTCAATTACCATTGTTCTGCTACAGCAAAAACTCAAAACATACCAACACAGTACACTCTTTTCAATTAGACAACCTTTACTGGGCATTTCGCAAGGACAAATTGAGCATCATACAACGACTGGGTACAAAAGAAGTTTCAAGGATGTATAAGATCCCTAACGAATCAAATGGCGAATAGCAGCCACATCATCACCCTTGTGCTCACGCAAAGTCCTTTCTGCTATCTTCTTATCTAGCTCAAGCTCATTTGCTATAATGTCAACATCAGCGGCATTGATCTTAACAGCAGCAAGCTCTTTCTCCCTCAATCTCATGGCATTCCAATCAGCCTCGGCGGAGGAAGCAAGGGCGGCCATTGCCTCCTGGACGCGAGTCGAATCGAGCTGACGGTCTTCCACGCGGTCTGTGAGCTTGTCGAGGGCTTTGCTCTGCTGCTGCAGATCCTTAGAGTCCACCCCCCGCTCAACCCCTTCTTCGCCCCCTTCCATCCTGTCTGGTCACACAAACACAGGCACACACACTAGCTCTGCCAGTATCTGCCGCTTTTGCTCAGGTGCCGGTGCCTCGCGCCGCCGTCTCTTGCTAGGGTCAGCCGGAGCTTTTGTTCCTCCACTATTGAATGTGCCACTACAAACATTGGACGCATTTGATATTATGTGTTATATAATGAACGTATCACTACACTAAGAAGTGGGTGTATTACTACCAATACTAGCACTTTAGTACACATATTGGTGTATTAGAACCACTTTTGGGTGCCTCACTTCTGACATCGGGCATATTCTTCACACATTAGCACATTTGAGATTATAGGTTATAAAATGATTGTGTATTTGGGATCATTTTATATTACATGTTATACAGTGAATCTGTTGTTGACTTAAGGTCTAAATTGACTAAACTCTTGTTTTTATGATGACAAAACATTCCACTCATTTGTGCCTAATGCTTCTATTTGAGTGGTTTCAGATTACGTATAGACACACTCCAAGTGCCTAAACTTATGCATCGTAACTTGGAGAAAAATAAGTCAAAATCAATGCAAGTGCACTTTTGTTGAGAAGGCCTCAAATCAATTAGAATCATGTTGAAAATGACTTGTAATGATTGAATGACTTGTAATTAAGCTTAAAAAAATCAAGAGAACTTAAATCGAATATTTAAGCACTTTTATGACACTTTCCAAAATTCATCACATGGACTTTTGTCTATTGAGTTGCATCTAGAATAAACTTGACCGACACCATTGATGGATTGTGGAAACTGCCAGGGTCCACTAATTTCCCCCAGGACAAATTCAATTGAAACCCGTGCACACAAAAAACAATTTTAAGCCATTGGCTGAGGTTTCATCCAGGATTAACTTGACTGACAACCCAAAATTACTTTGCCGCATAGTACCATCGACAGAGTTTCCCAAAAGTAAACTCGTCCAACAACATTGTATGGAATGTAAATAAAAAGTATTTCTAACCGTTAGTGTGTTGCAAAATTTGAAAATATATATGTTGCAACACCCCAAATGGCTAGAATTCGATCCTAAGTGTCTCTATAGGATATTAGCAACCTTAACTATAAATAGGACCCCTTGGGCTTCATCCCATGGTTATCCAAGCACTACAAAGGTCTCTAGATTATAGTTGAGTGCCTCTATGTGCCTCCTTATACTCTTAAGCTCAATCACTTTATACATCCATTAGAGTGAGTAGGATATTTGTAAGAAAACTAGTCCTACATGTATATCTTGTGAGGCTCTCACTTCCTCCACCTCCCAATATCTCTTTCTATCATGAAGATGAAGGTTCTCTCTCTTAGATAAGAGAGGTGAAGAAGAAGGGAAGGAGTCCCTTGGTGAGGGTGAAGTCAAAGGTGGAAAATCCAAGTCAAGAGTGGGTAAATCATCAAGGAAGAAGACTTGTTGTAGGAGTGGGTAAGTCCTTGGTGAAGGTGGAAAACTTGTTGCAAAAGTAGGTAAGTCCTTGGTGAGGTAGAATACACTTTTTCATGGATAGGTAAGTCCTTTGTAAGGTTATTTTCTCCCTTGTCCTCAAAGGGAAGGCTATATATCCTTGTCCTAGAAAAGGAAGGTCATATGTTGTAACTCTTATAATGGAATATAATGGGTGGGACATGGTTGAAAAATACTAGAGGTTGACCTCTCTAGGTAGCGGATGTACACTCTCTTAGTTTGGAGTTTGGAAGCACTATGCATATCTTGTGTTCTTAAGCTTGTTCAATCTCTCTCTCCCTTTCTATGGATGTTTAATTACACTCAAAGTTCATATTTACCATATTATTCTAGAAATATATTGAAGGTCTAATACATTTTTTAAGTGATTTTAGCTCTATTCACCCCCTTTATATCTCATCATTGATCCAACTAGTGGTATCAGAGAGGGTCTTCTCCAAGCCTGCTTCCACAAGTAGGAGAAGATGGGAGATTATGAAGGTGAGAGATACTCCATCAACATTCCAATCATTGATGGGAGAAACTTCCTCTATTGGAAGAGAAGGTTACAATACTACATCTAAGGATCAAGTCTTGATCTATGGAGAATGGTTGATTTTTCATATAATATACCAGAGACAAACATAGAAGAATGGGATGAAGATACTTTGAAGAAATCAACCTTTAATGTAAGAGTTATCAACATTCTCTATGCCTCTCTTTCCCCCACCGAGTTCAACCATATCTCTTCACATGAAATGGCCTATGAGATGTAGAGAAAGCTATGTGTCACTAATGTGGGGACAAAGTAAGTGAAGGAAATTAACTTCTATATGCTCAAAGGACCCCTTGAAAACTTCAAGATGGAAAATGAGGAGGGGGTATCTGAGATGTCCTCAAGGATTGACACCATTGCAAAGGGTCTTTCCATTCTAGGTCATCTTATGGATCGACAATACATAAATTCAAAGATCCTTGGAACTCTCCCCAAGAGGTGGCAATCCAAGGTGACCTCCATTTAAGAAAAAAAAGTCTCTTGGTGATATTCTTTTTTAAGAGCTCATAGGAAATCTACCATCCCATGAAGTTAAACTTGACAAGCAAGATGAATAAGAAAGAGAAGAAGAGAAAGATCTCAACAGAATGAAGAAGGCTGAAATCAAAGCCCAAGTTGAAGCTATTGTTAGTCAAGCTTCTCTATCCTCTCAATTTTAAGAAAATGATATGTACTCAAAAGGTATAGTTCATAAAGGCAAGCCTTCCTCCTCCAAATGGTGCTTCAAATTTGGAATGAAGGGTCACTTCAAGGAATATTTCCCATGAGGAAAAAAGACTCATCATCACAACAGAAGGGAAGAGAAGCACAAGAAGAAGGAGAAATGGCACAAAAGCTCTAATGACTCCTCCAACTTAAGCTCAAGTGAAGAATTTAGTGAATAATCTAGCTCAAGGTATAATGATGAAGGAGAATTCCATTTTGCTCTCATGCAAGTGCAAATGAAGATTTAAATGAGGTTAATATAAAATCTTTAGATAAGGAATCCTTAATTGCCATTATTCATGCTAGTCGTGCGTCTCTTAAATATACTAAGAATAAAAAGAAAAATCTTGCTAATATTGTTGATAATTTTCATGAAGAAAAGGATTATCTTGAAAATGTAACATTTACTTACAAGATGATGTTCGAATCTCAAAAAGTCCTTTCTAGAACATGAATTGAAATTCAATAGTGTTGAGATTGAAAACAATGCTTATATTAGTCAAGTAGACTCTCTTAAACTTGAAAATTCTAACTTTCTTGATAAGATTAGATTTCTAGAAGTTCAACCTCTTATGTCTAGTTCTAATGAAGAGCATACTAAAACTATGAATTCTCTCATGCTTGACATTAATGTGCTTAAAATTGAGAAAGAGGACAATGACTTTGTTTTGCAAGGAATAGAATCCAAAAATAGTATATATCTTTCTAGGATTGCTTTGTTTGAAAAAGAAAATGCTTCCTTGCTTGCTAAAATAAAAGTCCTTGAATCTTGTTCTAGTTCTACTAGTAGAGAGAATTATGTTTGCTTCTATTCATATTGAAAAATATTCTTATATGACCAAAGCTCTTTGCTTAGAAACTAATCTTTGCATGCTAGAGATGATATGCATCAATTGTCCTGTACTACTACTTATGTTATGCATGATAATTGTAGTTTAATATCCTATATGCAAATATTCTTAGATGATAAAAAGATTCTTAATCAAATCTTAGATCATACTACCGAACAAATGGGCAGAGATTGCTTTAGACTTGATAGTGGCCAAAGGAACAAGGACAAAGGAACTTCAATTTTCAATGAACAATCCTCTAGTTATAAGGATATGAGATCATGTAATCATTACAACAATTCGGTAATTATTCCACATATTTCCTTTTTAGGAAATCATCCAAGAGTATTAGGAGTTTGGCTACTAAGCTATTCCCTCCGGACCTAAACATATGATTGGGGACCATTTCATCTTTCTTCTTATAGGTCACTTACAATTGGATTGACATGATCTATTGATCTGAAAATTGGTTTCTCAATCCGCATAAAAGAAGAAAGGTGAGATGTGAATGGGGTAGAAACAAGTGGAAAATAAATGGTAATAATAGATGTAATGTTATTCTTGATCATATCCAATCATAGTGTGATTTTGCCAAGTTAGTAGGCACTATACATATGGTTTTTAAGTCAAATTTGGAATATTGTGATTCTCATCTCTTTCTTTCTCAAAAACTATTCGTGATGCTTTCATAGTGCACTACTAACTTTCTTATATATGATTGGATATGGTTGATATTTTTGTCATGCATCTAGATATGATTTCTTGAAATATATGTTCTTTTTGACAACATGTGTTCTCGACCAAGTTTGTCCAGAAGAAAATTGACTGATAAGAACCAATGGGTGTTTCCAACAGCTATTGTTGGTCGAGAAGTTCAACCCTGGAACTTAACTAACATCACTATGCATATAATACACAAATGGATTTTTGGATAAGATTTACCCTCTCAACTAGACTGTGTCAACCAATAGCCTTATTTTATAGCACACCCCTTAGTATCTATATAATGTGCATATTACCATGATTTATATTGCCTATCTTGTATACAACTCTATCTTTCAAATTTCTATGAATTGGTATATCTATATCTTGAAATTACCTATCTTGAGTTGTTATGCTTGTTTTGATGATGATTTTCTTGAATCTCTTGGTTGTGCTCTACATTGCTTCCATTGTTCTATAACTTGCTACGTCTATATAGTTGTATATCTTTATTTTGATACAACCTTGAGTTTTTTAGTGGTAATCATCTTTTTGTAATGATGCAAATTTTCTAGTGAGCTATATATCCTTTCATGCTTCTGATATTGTGTATCTCTTTGTTTGGATATATCTCTACATCTACTCATAGCTTGTTCTTTAACTTGTGAATCTTTTGATATGACCTAGATCCCACTAGTAGTCCTAACTTGTGATATCATCTACTAGTAGTCCATCTACATGTAGTTCTAGCCTTGTTCATCTTTTTAAATCCAACTATATGTTATGCTTATATCTTGTTTCATACATACTAAAGCTTGTTCCTTAAATTACATATCTACTATCTTGAGTTACTTGCTTGCATAGCCTTATCTTGGTTATTTGCTAGAAATACATCATCAGCTGTTCAAATGCATGTCTTGATTTGCTTTATATGCTTTTCTTGGACAATCCCCTAATGTTTTCTCTTTACTCTCCATTCTAACTTTTGGTATCTCATTTTTCTCACAAGTTGTGTTTTAGATGAAGACATGTATTATGTAAAGGGGAGAACACATATATGTTCAACATATATGAGTAGAAGACATAGTTTCTATAAATGTTACAAAAGTTAAGCATGTAGTAGAAATAGAATCAATTGAGGGGAGTACGAGAACTCCATTAGAATCAATTGAGGGGATCATATGAACTCAATTCTATTGAAAACCCTAAGTATCTACAAAGGTATGAGTCCACTTCAATAAGTTTAATACATTTATGGAATGGTTTGTCATCTTCAAAACAGGGGATAACATTGACTCAAGGCCTAAATTGACTAAACCCTTGTTTTGATGATGGCCATCCATTCCACTCATTTGTTTATAATTCTTCTATTTGAGTGATTTAAGATTAGGTATAGGCACACTTAAAATGCCTAAACCTGTGCATCCTAAGTTGAAGAAAACAAGTCAAAATTAATGTAAGTGCAATTTTGTGGAAAAGGCCTCAAATATATTAGAATCATGTTGTAAATCACTTTTAATGATTGTATGACTTGTAATTAAGCTTAGAAAAAAATTAAGAGCACTTACAAATATTTAAGCACCTTTATGGCATTTTCCAAAAATCATGACAGGGACTTTTTTCATTCGCGTTTCGTCTAGGATAAACTCACCCTTAATGGATCTTAGAAACTGCCAGGGATAGTCGAGTTTCTCGAGGACAAACTCGACTGACACCCCTGTACACACAAATCAATTTTAAGCCAACGGGCTAGGTTTCATCCAGGATAAACTTGACCAACAACTCAAAATTACTTTGTCGCATAGTTCCATCGACTGAGTTTCTAAAAGTAAACTTGTATGATAGCACTACACATATTGTGTACAAAAAGTGTTTCTAGCCGTTGGACTGTTGCGAAACTCAAAAATATATTCGTTGCAACACTCCAAATGTCTAGAATTTGATCCAAAGTGTCTCTACTGGCTAGTAGGAAACCTTAAATATAAATACGACCCCTTGGGCTTCAACCCATGGTTAGCTAAACACTATGAAGGTCTCGATATTATAGTTGAGTCCTTTCAAGAGCCTTCTTCCATTCTTAATCTTAATCATTTGCTACATCAATTTAAGTGAGTAGGAGACTTATAAGAGAGCTAGTTCTACATGTATATCTTGTGAGGCTCTCACTTCCTCCACCTCCCAATCTCTCTTTCTATCATGAAGATGAAGGTTCTCTCTCTTGGCTAAGAGAGGTGAAGAAGAAGAGAAGGAGTCCCTTGGTGAAGGTGAAGTCAAAGGCAGAAGATGCAACTCAAGAGTGGGTAAATCCTCAAGGTGGAAGACTTGTTGCAAGAGTGGGTAGTTCCTTGGTGAAGGTAGAAGACTCATTGCAGAAGTAGGTAAGTCCTTGGTGAAGTAGAAGACTCTTGATAATGGATAGGCAAGTCCTTTGTAAGGTTAATTTCTCCCTTGTCCTCAAAGGGAAGGCTAGGTATCCTTGTCCTAGAAAAGGAAGGCCATATGTTATAACTCTTATAATGGAATATAAGGAGTTAGACATGGTTGAAAAATCCTAGAGGTTGACCTTTCTAGGTAGTGGATGTACACTATCCTAGTTTGTAGTGTGGAACCACTATACATAACTTTTTTTCTAGATCTTGTTCAATCTCTCTCTCCCTTTATTTGCATGTTTAGTTGCACTCAAAGTTCATATCTACCATATTATCCTAGAAATATCTTAAAGGTCTAATGAATTTTGTTTAAGTACTTTTAGCTCTATTCATCCCCCCTATGGAGCCCATCATTGATCCAACATGTGCATGTCACACTAAGAATTCGGAACATTAACACCAATATTGGGTGCATCACAACACATATAAGGCACATTACCACCAGGATATGATGTGTCACTAAAAATATTGGGCAAGCTTGATATTACAATTTGTATAATCAATATGTGTGTTACACTAAGAAATTGGCACATTACCACCAATATTGGGTGCATTACTACACATATTGGGTGCAATACCACCACTATTGGGTGTGCCACCAAAACAATTGGGTGCATTCTACACATATTGAGAACATTTGATATTATAGGTTAGTCAAGGATTGTATATTTGGCAACATTTGATATTAAAATCATACAATGAATCAGTGTGCTACACTAAAAAGGGCACATTACTACCAATATTGGGCGCATTACTACACATATTGGGCACATTACCACCACTACTGGGTGCATCACTACAAAAATTGGGTGAATTTAAAATTACATGTTATCGAATGAATGTGCATTTTACACGCATAATTGGGTGTTTTACCAACCATACTGGGTACATTACTACACATATTGGGTGCATTACGACCACTATTTGGTGTGTTACTACAAATGTTGGGCTCATTATACATATATTGGGCACATTTGATACTATATGTTATACAATGAGTGTGAATTTGGGAATATTTTATATTATGAGTTATACAATGAATGTGCTAAAAAGTTAACACATTAGCACCAATATTGGACACATTATTACACATATTGGGTGAGTAACACCACTTAGGCACATCACCACAAACATTGGGTGCATTTGTTATTTTTGTTCTACAGTGAATGTGTGTGTTACACTAAGAAGTGGGCACATTACCATCAATATTGAGTTCATAACTACACATATTGAGAGCATGATCACCATCATCAGACCCATCATTACAAGCATATGACAAATTCTACACATATTGGGCATTTTTGATATTACAAGTTATACAAAAATTGTGAATTTGGGTGCATTTTACATTACATGTTACAAAATGAATGTATGTGGTACACTAAGAAATTGGCATTTTACCACCAATACTAGGTACATTACTTCAAATATTGTATGCATTACCATCTGTACTAGGCTTGTAACTACAAACGTTGGAACATTCTATACATATTGTATACATATGTTATTACAAGTTATGCAATGATGGTTTATTTGGGTGCATTTGATATTACTGGTTATGTGAAGGATGTTCATGTTAGACTAATAAGTGGGCACATTATCAACACTATTGGGTGCATTACATATTATGTTTCTTAGAGGTATGTCGACATTATTATTGTTGGAATATACCATGCTTCTAGTTGTTACTGGGTGTTTTGTTGTTGATGTATGTAGTTGGAGTTGGAAGAGATTTTTTTCTCAAACTTGTGTCGGCACACTATCTTATAGCCATTTTGCATGTGGAATGGGGAGAGAGGAGCCAGAAGTTCTACAGTGTTGGATGTAGAGTTAAAACAATATATTCATCCCAAACTCAGATGCTCCAAGGACAACTCCAACTTCTCTAGATAAATGAGAGATCCAACTTCTGACCAGAGAGAATAGACGGTACATGCAAAATTGGAGATAGTTCAACCTCATCATCTTCCCTGCTTCACCAAGGTTATCATCAACATCTTTTTACCAATTCTGGTATGATAATGGATGAGATCTAAGTCCATTGTCACCAGTCTATTCCACTGCATCTTCTATTATCCCCATTTGTAGAAACAAATTTTACTTGTATCCACTCCTCCAACCATTTCATATAGGTCCATTATTTATACCCACAGATAGTGGCACACCTATGTAAAGCCCACATAGGTACCATCATATAGTCAACATGCACTAAGAGCAATTATATCACAATAATTATATATAATTGTCCATTGACCTAACACTCTACAACATGTTGGAGTCATCACACGGTTGAGGAGGTGTAAGAAAAGAAGATATATCGTGATCGACACACATTTATCCCACACACAACATAAATTATCTACACTATCACCTAAGATGGTTCCATCTATAACAAATCTCAATATCACCCTCAACAACAACACCATTTCTGGTATCACTCTACCCAAAACATGGAGGTAATTTCACATTGATATGGATCCAGGCTAGATCAAAATGAAGGAAATTCATAAAACTTTTCTTGTTTATTTTGCAGCAGATGATTAGAGAGATTACAATCCAATATAGGATGATCAAATATGATGGAGTAGATGAGATTAATTAAAAGACGGATCACTCACTTGTTTAATGCCAAACATCACACAACTAAGTTATGGATATCTGATTAATATTTAGAAATATCGATTCTATTCCTTACTATCATGATCCATAAGAGATTGATCTCCTCCTATCACACTCATCTGATGAACATCTTTTTGTCAGAGACATATACTAAGAACCTCTAGAAACATAGGTTAATCCTTTGTAGGTAGATTCATCAACACTGACCAACTGGCATTCTTATATAAAAGATATTGCTTCTTCCCACCAAGTTTAAATAGAAGATAGATACCATGGAGAACATCAAAAGTCTGGACACTGGTAAACACCATATCAACAACTCATTCTTTACTATGTTGATTTTCTATTACATTCTATTAGTGTAAAGAATGATGTCTGACATACACATACACTACAACTTACTAACCACATCTATGTATGCTTAGATTCACATTATCCTTGTACGACATATTTCCCACCCCTGATCTTTACACACACCCCATGCACCTCCTAGTCATTGACTTCTCCTTTCTTATCTTCTGTTGGACCATTCGTTGCATGGACATTGGCCACTAGGAAATGCAAACCATCTCGTAAACCTATCAAATGCAAGAAGTGTTATTGATTTGGACATACCACACATCATTGCACCTTTCTTACTTTTTTCTTTATCACGCAAAGGATATGGTCACTACACCCACACTTGCCCCCAAACCAATGTGCACATGCTATGTCTACAGGAAAACCAGTTCCATATAAAACATAAAAGGTCCAAGGAAATCTACTCCCAACCAACATTGCTTTCACCATTACAGTTTTGAATATCATTGGATTAGACACACTTTCCCCCATGCAACAATGCTTTGGCTTCCCTTCTATCCACTAACCCTCTACATGATCTCCTATGCCTTGATAAATTTTGAGACTTACCGCATATCCCCCTATCCTATCATATGACAAGCTCCTCCCCACTATGCTTCACCACCCACATTTCACATCAACCATCTCCCCATCAAACAATATAAACCCTCCTACATGTTCACCTTCACTACATACATCAGGTTCTCTATCATCTTTACATACCAATATTTCCTCCCACCCATCGACATCCAAAAACACCAACATGGTAATCCTTCCACTTAACTCTAGATCAGACTTCCCTATCAATCTTCCTGTCGACTCCATGCATCACCTGAAGGTCTTTACCAGCTATAGCGCTCTTGTTACCATTCAAAACAATATTGATGACTACAGTCAACATCCTTGATGTCACTCTTTCTATAGAATATCTCATACTGGGACACATTATTCTTCAACCAAATATCCTTTCACACTCACAACTTGCTTATTATGTACCTTAAGTGCGTAAAATTGATCATATCTATTGATAGAACATAACCATTCCATGTGGTGGTAGTTTGGTTTGAGGCCAACTCACAAAATGGTTGGTAGACTATGGTGCCACACATGTGGATATTGGTTGATCAGGATGGGTTTCCATCTTTGATCTACTACCACACTTATGGGAAATTGACATCTTTATAAGTATAGCCTACACCAGTAGTTCTACTCTACAATTTATTAGCCCTGATACCCTTCAACATACAAGCTATATCAAAGAATTTTGTGTGTTCTTGGTGAGTCAAGAGATTGAACTTCCTGCTACACTTAGGATCGGGTTTGGATAATTTATTTACACCATAAAACTAGTCACTAAGAACCCTATAAATACTCATGCCACTTTCTCTAACTTGTCAGGTCACTACACCTCATGGTTGTGCCCAACTAACAACAAGAACATATCACAAAATGGCAACCAGAAGTGTACCCATGACGGGAAGGTGGTTTGGGAAAGAAAAGACCATCAATCCAGAAGTTGTTCTCCATCACAACCAAATTGTCCAAAACCCTCAAAAGACCCATAATCTCACACCCAACAAAAAGTACACACATAACTATATGACAGAACCATGCAACCCCTTCCCTTTCAACAAAATATCCACCAAACATCCTTCCCCATGCCTAAACAAAGAAATCGTTGATAGGATAAAATATGAAATCATTTAAGAACTTAAGTCCTCTCACAATCCTATTCAGAAAAACACAACTCTAGAGTACAATACTTCACATCCCTTAAATTTACTCTGGAGGAATACAAGAAGAATAACCACTATTCTATGGACAAACTAGGTAATCCACCTTCACTATTGTCTCATACAACATCTCCACATGCATTTACTGGTTACGAGTTAAAAAAGGATGGTTTTAGCTTTCCTAAGGTACATCAACACTATACAGACAATATTAAAGAACTAGATGCATGGCCTGACATTCACTTTTTCACATTTTTGTCTCCAAACTTGGAAATAAAATTTGACTCTATACTTAATGCAAACCTTACACTTTCTAATGTAGAAAGTTTTATGGGTTGGAGTACCACTAAACGCATTAACCTAGCAACCGAACTAATGCATGAACTCATCATATAAAGGCTATCCTTAATTATTGTACATTCCTTGCCATGATCATTGCATCCTACAACATTTGTGGTGCCTTCAATGCCAACAAAAGTAGGTCTATTATAAGACTTATCTACACCTGTAAAATTGATATCGTCACTATTTAGGGAAAAAAAACTACCCTATCTCCATTATAACTCATATCCATAAGAGGTAATCACATTAGAGAATGGATTCAAATAACTCCTTGTGTTGTCAAAGGTGGTATTGACATTGGTCTGGACAATAGTGACTTCCAACTTAATAACTGAGTTTTACACAAATATTCTATCATTGTCACAATTAATTTTTTTTCTCAATCAATGTACATGGCCTTGTACATGTGTCTACCTAGAGACTAAACATTCTAAATAACACTTCCTAGATGAACTTCACCACGTTGCACACACATTATCAACTTCACCTTGCCTGATAGGAGGTGGTTTCATGCTCACCAATCATACATCTAAGTGAACCGATCCTAATACAGGATATGATTATACACATACTACACACAACTCATCCATTAATCATTTGATCAATGATTTCCAACTCCTTGATTTATGAGCCTCAAATATTACTTACACTTGGAATAGATGCTATTATTAGGCCAAACTCGACTATTTTCTCTACACCCAATCATGAGATGAACTTTATCTCTTGTTTTCATCTCTTCCACCTCCTTACCTATCTTTTACCTCTTCCTAATCCTCCCTAGACACTCTATACATGCCTTGAAGGAACAAACCTCTTTTCTTTGAGTGATTTTAGACACAACATGCAGAATATAAAGATCTAATACAACATGATTTTCCCAATCTAGAAAATAACCTTGAGTCTGGATGGAAAATCCAAAAAAAAAGATCATGAACATCAAAAACATTTTAAAAACCTAGAATAAAGACATCTATGACAACATCAGTTGAAATCTTATAGATAAAGAAGTTGAACTTGTCCTTCTAGATAGTGACCCTACTGTTGATCAGGCTACATTCTCACTTTGAAATCAAAATAAGATCAACTTATACTAATAAATGAGATCATTTGGGAACAAAGATGAAAATAAAATGGTTGAAAGATGGAGACAAAAACAAATTTATTTCACAAATGTGGTAACAACAATAAAAAGAAACAACTCATCTACAACCTCAATATTCTAGGCCTCGACTCTACTAATAAACACATCATCACATCTCACATTGCCAAACACGTTGATAAGATTTTCAACAACAAATACTACATATCCACAATTTTCCATATCCTTTGGGATGTTCAATGGCAAAGTCCACATAAAAAATCTAAACCACCTCATTGTAACCTTCACAAAATCTAAAACAAAAAGAGTGGTTAACCATTTGGGCTTGATAAAGTGATGAAATTTGATGGCTTTAGTCTTGACGTCTACTAGAGCATGTGGTCTCGTATACAAACTGACTTAACCTTATTAAATACGTCCACCAGCATGATCATATATCATTCCAAATTATAGTCTTGAACCAAACACATATTGCACTTATAAAAAAAGTCAAACATCTAAATACTATCCAATAATTTATGCCCATGAGTCTCATCAATGCATCATATAAAATCATAGAAATAACTCTTAGCTCCAGGATGAAACACATTTTACACAATACATTGGACACCGAGAATTTGTTCTTTTAGAACCATAACATTCAAAATCCATATGTTATGGTCAACAAAACCATACACACATGTCAATTTAGAAGCACTCCTCCATTGGATATTAAGACCAATTCTGCAAAGGCTTTAGACAACATTAACTAAAATTTTCTCATCAACTGCATGAAAGGATACAACTTTCCCAATAGATGGATGGATTGAATCACATCTTGTATCAACACTTGTCACTTATCAACCCTCATTAACGTTGCGTCTTCCAGATATCTCAAAACCACCTATGTATTTAGGCAAGATGAACCTCTATGAGGTTGCCTTTGTATCCTGGCCACATCTATCCTCACTGGAAGATCAAACTAGGGTAACACCAATGACTCGATACCCAACTCCTGTCAGGATAATATTGCTTAATATGTCAATTCTACTATCATTTTCATATCCTTTGGCATTACAATGATTATCAATACAATCTATATTCTAGTCTGTTCTCATACAATGATTAACCACTAAAAATCTTCCAATATCAGTACACATATTAGCACCTTGGGTTTATAGAGATATCAAATGCTTCTCAACTGTAAGATAGATACAATCTTGTTTCCCATACATCTTATTGAAGACTGTATGGGAACCTATCATTTCCATACTAAACCAACATCTTCACTCATGGAGTACACTCTTCCTAAATCTTGTTGTGGGGCTTACTCTTCTCAACAACCCATCACCTCTCTCATCACCTACTTCCTCAGTTGTCTTCCTCTCCCTACCAAAATTCTATACACCATTGATCATATCAGATGAGACTTCCTTTGGAATCATATGAATGCACCCCCAAAATTTACGAGGGATAGGGAATCCATAATATTAAACTCATAACTTGTTATTTATTCAAAAATTCACTAAAATTTATGCTCAGATAGGCCATGTATTTGGGAAGACCATGTGATCAATAAATAGTATCTTAAATAAGAACTATGGAGACCGAACAAAATTCTAGGAGCCTCCCCACTATGGAGACACGTCAATCATAATCTACGCATCATTAGGCACAATATCAACACCACACCCCCCTACTCAAGTAACATCAGGTTCTAGACAGGCCCTTGGTTCAACAGGCTCATCAAGAAACATCAAGTCCTCAACAACAATATGCCACACAATTTATACCAATTGACCAAAGTCAAAGCACTATAAGAATTAAAATCAAATCGAACAAATCTAATCCAAAGAACTCTCACGAATACTTTCTACTAGGAGATACATTCATACATCCTACTACATCTAGAAATGAATATCACCAATCGCATCACATGGAAGTAGGACACAAAGTACACTCCTAAACAAGCATACCTTTTATATACGTACATGAGACACATTTGTTCAACCTCATATATATATATATATATATATATATATATATATATATATATATATATATTCAACCTCATATATATATATATATATATATATATATATATATATATATATATATTCAACCTCATATATATATATATATATATATATATATATATATATATATATATATATATATATATATATATACAGAGAGAGAGTCAGACTAGAATACACTTGATTATACAGATCGCACGGATACACTCAAGTGTGTTTGCATATCAAGACTAATTAAGTAGAGTTGACTCTAAATTGTAAATCTATAGAACCATTAGTCTAGTTAATACAACGAATTCAATAAATATCTTATAATACATCAAATTAATAAAGAAAAGCATTAAATGCATAAGAGAGTACTTAACACACAAATGATGTGATAAAATATCAAGCATGTTCATAAGGTAAAAAATGTTAAAACAATATTCACAACACTTTATTTAGCCGATCATTCAAATTTCATCTCATCCGGACCTTGTCTGACCATCCATTTAATTGGTTAAACACCTTTAAATACATGTCATTATTACATCAATGTGCATTAGCAGTTCCTTTCCTTCCTTTATTTTTGTTTGTAACGTCATCAAATCTACAAACCTCACTCGCGCTTCCCTCATTTTGTGCGGCTGCCGCAGGGCTGACTCCAGCCATTCCACAGTTTCCACCCTCTCTCTCTAACAGTTTCCCTTTTTCACTCCTCCTTCCCTTCCCTTCCTCTCCCCTTCCTATTCCTCATCTCCCTACTATAAACCCTAGCTGCTATTTCCTCAATGCCTAAGAGCCAAGGCAACAAGGAATCCATCGCCACCCGCTACCATCGAGTGTCGCCAACAATGTGCATCCTCTGTGTCGGGCTTCAGCCTGAGCCAGAGTGCAAACCCCTTTCCTTCTCCCTTTTCCTCACACTCCAGATCAGTAGTGCCGCCAATCTTCAGTGGAAATGCCCCACTTCACCTCTGTCTCCTCCACTTCTTCTCCTAATCTTCCTTCCTTCATTATTCGGTAAACCGTAGCCACCTTTGTCACTCCAGTAGCTCACGACCAACAACATGAAACCTCCACCTGCAACCATAGATGACAAAGGAGACTATTTCCTGAGATCTTCATCGAGTTGCAGGGAATCATGCACAGTCACTTTGGAAGGAGCAGGCACCCACGAAATCAAAGGCTTGTTTTGATGTCAACCGCCCTGCTCTCTTCTTCCTATGGCGCCCTTGGTTTCGCTAGAAAGCCCCACTTTCTGGTGCTCAAGACCTTGATAGAAAGCCGCCACCAGTGCCAGACTCGAGCCAACCGTTACTGCCCTCGCCCTCATTTGTTGTAGTGCAGTGACCATCATGTTCACCTACACAAGCACCTATAGGATAGACATGACATATTCTCCTTGCATTCCTACAGGATGTCCCTCATCCTAAGCAACATCGACGCTTTCCTTGCCACCCAACCCTGTCCGTTGGAAGACCCGCTCCTCTTGAGTCTAATGGCCACAACTAGAGATGATCGTGCCACCTATTCTGGTGATCAGTTCTGAAACCAAGAACTCCATTCCACCAGATAATCTCCTTCATAGCTGTCGTCGTTGAGCATACCCAAGCAACGCCTCTCTACACCCACCTGCAACACCATGACGCAACTCCTACAACTCCAAACCTTCCTCCTATGCTTACAAGTTGGTAGGGAGATCGGCCACCACTGTTGCAGGAAGAAGAATATCTTCTACTCGTGTCCTAGGACCTTGACAATGATGGCACAATGTAGACTGTATCACCCTCATGTGTTACCTAATCAAAAAGAGAGTGATGAGGGTTGGATTGCTATCCAGTTGTGAATCATCTAGACACATGACCACCACAGCAACCCTCAACCTGTGTGTCTGCTTCTCATGTTCTATAGTTTTGGTTTTAGAAAATAGATTGTAAAGATATGATAAGTATGAAGTAGAAAACAACCTAAATATTCATATACAAATCCTAGTAATATCCTAACATGAATCGGCTTGCCGACTAATCTTAGAGTATGCACATGTGAACTATTTAGTGGTATGAAACCAATTTGTAAAGATGCACTAGCTTGGAGTCTAGATATTAAATAGAAATAAGTTGTATAAAACAATGGCAACATGAAATGTTAGTTAATCAACCAAATTCTTATTGTATATATTACCAAGGTAAAATTCAGAATCATTAATGAACGTATCCTAATACAATATTATCCTTTTTATGAAGATAAAACCTTAGATGCGCATATGTGTATTTGATAATAAATCGAAACGCACATTGTTCTAGGAAAAAAATCCTATCCAGTTGATCAAATTTTTATAGAAGAGAACATGAAATATGTATAAGAATATATCTTTATAAACATGAGTTCTATTGACATGTTCGTTAAGTATACTTGAAAATATACTTCCAAATTTCTATATATTGGATAAAAATACTAATAGCACAATCAAGAATTATATAATACAATGTGTATACACACTAATATTGTGGCAACACATCCCACTATTACACAGACAGTGAGGTGTTACGCGAAAACATGCAGAAATCACCATAACCACAGAGTACCAAAAACACGGGTTAATTAAAACTGATTACGGAAAGCAGGTAAACTGAGAAAACTATTACATTTAAGTCATCATCCTGCAGGGAAACAGATTATACAAACATTTACAAGCCTTGATTCATGTCCACAGCTTAGAGGAACAGCTGTCTAACCAACACATGAGTTCATCACCTGTTTATATGTACATAAAGGCCCACATCCGGCCAGCAGCAGGATATACAAAGGATCACCAACTATACATCGTGAAACAACGTCAAAACGCTCCCAAGGACCTGAGAGTACAGGGATGACTCTAGACTCTACTACAAAACAACCAAAACAGCAACATATCCATCGCTTGCCTTCTACTGTTCGTCTTGCTACTCGGCCGCAACTCCGCGACCACCACCACGTCTAGCTCTACCACCTAAAAAGGTTATAAACTAGTGGGGTGAGACACACAGTCCCAACGAGAAACATAACTTCCCGCCGAAACTACAAAACTTCAGAAAGATAAAGCAACAACAGTAGATAACTGATAAGAAGTATAACAAGAGAAGTTATAAAGCAAAGTTGTTCATACTATCAATCTTACCAGATATACAGAAGACATATCACCAAGTATTTCTTTTATGGAACATGATTAACAAGATAAGATTTATAAGATCTTACCACATAACACAAAGAACATATAAGTAACTGCAGGTATAACAAGATTAGCTACACAAGCAAGGCCTCAACCAATGTTCCGTGTTTTGCCTTAAGTAGAAAATACTATTCGGCTGGATTACGTATTATTATGCCCTAAGGAAGTGAGCCGTACCGCTCAGATCCAACCGACGGCTGCGAAACCCGGAGCCGGTGTCATACAAGGTCAATGGAAGAGTCGGACTCCACAACCTCCCACTTCGTGGTCAGTGCACAAAAACTAAAGCAGGACCGTAGTCTCATGCTTAAGTGGCCTTAGCCACAGGGTCAGCTCCATAGGCTACCCTTTCTAGCCCCGCCTCGGTACAGGTCTCGGCGCTAGTATATCTGAGCCACGGGCCAGTTCACCGTGCTCTGAGCCATGAACGTGTTCATGCTCCATCATACTGAGCCATGGGCTTGCTCACCATGCTCTTCATATATATATATATATATATATATATATATATATATATATATCCGAGTCGGAAACCATAGTTGCACTCGATTCCCTCTCTATTTAAGGCTAGGAGAAACCACACATATTCAACAATATGTGCTTCCAGGTTAACCCGTAGGAGAACCTGTTTCACCATCACCAGCTACTAACGATGATGGATCTATGGCTAGGGAAAACTACATGATATGTTCCACTGTGATTAGTTAGTATATTTTAAGTGGATTGCAAGATTCAACCAAGTTGTATAACATGCAAACTATAACAAGAATAAACAACATGAGACACAATAATATGCTTTTAGTGTAATCAACATCATCCTGATCCATCACAAGGATCCAACATTGCATGTTATCACTTGGCCTCTTGCCAATCATCTAGATCCATTTCCAGGATCATCACATTGCCATGGGATCTCAATCCCTTATCACATAGTGCCATTTCCTCTCAAGGCATTCTCATCATCTTAGGCACTTTAGTCAAACTTAGGTCCTCAGACCAAACACATCATTTATGATACCTCATTATCAAGAGTAGTTATTCAAGCAGTGTTATTCAATTACATATACCTCATAGCCCTTGATCTGGCTATGCAATTGCATGGAACACCTGCATGGTTAGTATGCACAATCATCATAGACTAACAGAATGATCATAATATCAACATAGGGTGACATTGATGTTCTATCAATCATGCCTCAACTTGTGACCATAGACATAGGTCATATCATCATGCCAGGCATCTTACATGCTTACCATTTGCTTAGCATTATAGATAATATCAAAATGATCACATACATATGTAAATACATGTAAGTTACATAGATGAGCTCTACCATAACAAATACCATCAAGCATATCAAGGGTCACCATCATGACTAAATGTGATAGTGGAACAACATCCAACATATCGGTTTCTATAAGGGATAGGACCCTCACTAAAAATACTCACTACCCTCACCAAAGGTAGTATCGGGTAGGGTACTCCTCATATCTTCCAACCGCTTTAGCCTTATAACGGTCAAGCAAACCACCAAGGCTAACGGGCAGCACCTGGGGTATAACACGCAACGCTGTGTCACGCTCTACTTGCATCTTGGGCAACACTGTGCAGCAAGGTTCGTCACACAACTGAGCCTAAAGGGGCGTGTCGTGCAGGGTGTAACACGCGCTCATACATGCCGAGCATCCACATGTATCTGGCACCAAGGTATCGTGCAACGCCCAAGCCGACACACACAGATCAAAGGCCAAGGGTGACGCTCATTACAGAACAGGCCACCAATGTCCATACCTCAAAGAACAACGACACCAAACTACACCTAAGACATGTGTGTCGGGCAGCATATACAACCAGGTGATGCCCGACACACACAGGGGTAACGGCCAACACTCCACGCTTCTAGGTGTAACGACCAGGGTCACAACTTCAAACGACAACAAGGGAAACATATCATCCAGCTAGCCTACCCAAGATCAGGCTAAGGGGTGTATCGTCCAACTACCTGCTAATGGGAACCCAAGACATACCCGCCAACCCCACGTATCAGGCACTAGAATGTCATGCAACGCCTGTCAGGTGTAGGGCTGTCGGCCGACGCACACAGGGCTGGTGTGACGCCCGTCGCCATATCACAGAACTGTCTAGCAATGCCTCCACAACCCGAAGGGTAAGAGTATCGGGCAGAGCATGCAGCATAGAGTGACGCCCGACATACACGGGTTCAAGGACTAGGGTGCATTGCCCATCACAAACACAACATGTCGTCCAAGGTTAGACCAAGGAAAAGATATCGGGCAACAACACCACCAACACCATATCGGGCAGGATGCACCCCGACAGGGTCACCACCAACCTCAAGCTCAAGGGCACCAAAACCCTAAAGGATCAAGAAAATGGCTCACCTCTCAACTTAAACGAGAGAGGGGTTTTGCACATCTCTTATCACCCATCGGGCAACACAAAGAACAACCACCACAAAGCTCACCTTTCAAGTCCATGGTGAGAGGAGGGTGTTGGTCAAGCAACTAGAACACAAGCTCACCTCTCAACTTAAACGAGAGAGGGGTATTGCCCATGCTACTAGAACTCAAGCTCACTCCTCTAGACCAAGGAGAGAAAGGAGTATTGCTCACCAAGAAACCCTAGAACATAGGTTCGGCCAACAGGGACAACTAAGCAAGAAACCAAACTAACCACATGTATAGCCAATAATAAGCAACATATAAACAAGAACATAGAAGATGGTAATGTAGTTAGGGTTAGGAGTTATGTAACCCACCTTAAGCAAGCTCCAAGCTCCTAGCACCAAGCTCCAAGCACCACAAAGGAAGAAGGAGAGCAAGGCACTCTAGGATTCGACCACCACTAGAGGAAGAAGGAGACTCCAAGAAGGATCGGCCACCAAGCTTGCAAGAGAAGAGAGTGTGTCGTGCACCAAGGAGAGGAAGACTAAGGAACTAAAGGGATCCTTAACAAGGGAAGGGAAATACATATATAGAAGGGGATGGAGGAGAAAACAAGGTAGAGCAAAGCAAGGTGTCACCCACCTAGGGACACTTGTCTATGAGCATAGCCACCACTCAAATATGTTGGGTTTTAGAGGAGGCAGAGAAGCAACGGAAACAAAAATTTTCTCCCCAAAACCCAGAACAAAAGGAATCACATCAACGTCTATATAATAGGAAAGATGGTTTGTGGATGCATACCTTGTCCCGAGGCTTGCTCAGCGACAGTACCTCATGCCTTATGCGGTCTTCACCTCCGGTCTTGGACGGTGTCTGTGTAGCTCCTGGTCGCATCGGGACTGAAGACTCCTGGTCTCACCGGGACTGTCAGGATTGATAGTCGTCCTCCGAGCGGCAGAGGTCTCCCGCCTCTGCAGTCGTCCACACAGACTGCCTGGAACTCCGATCTCCTTGTCGCACAAGGAACTGGAAGGAGTCACACCCTCATGTTGGCGTACTAGTCGCCAACACACTCTCCTGCTACCAGTTGCAACTACAGTTGTCCTTCCCTTGTTGTGCCTCCCTTTTCGGGTAGCACTTGCTCGGGCTCACTCGGTTACCAAAACCAGAGAGAACGACAACTTTGCAGAGCAACCGGCTTACACTGAGTTGTACTCTGAGAAGCCCCCAATACCCCTATATATAGGCGGGTCATGGGACAGGGTTCTCTGTCCCCGACAATATGGGACTAAAAGCAGGAGTAGAAGGGTTCGAGATTTTCCACAAAAGCAACCAACTCGCAACCTGAACCGATCGTTTTACAACTGAAATGGTCGGTTGGGGACCTGAACTGGTCGTTTGACAACTCAACCGATCGGTTGGGACCCTTGAACTGGTCGGTTCGCTCCTGAACCGATAGGTTGGGGTTCCTGATCAGTTCCCGATTGACTTTCCTTCTTTTGTTTCTAATTGGTATCGAATACCAATCCTTGTTCCAATCAAATTGGGCAAGTGAAACGCAAGGAAAATTCTCACCAATCCTACTTTCCCAACTTGCTCAGTTGTACCAGTTGAATCGATCGTTTCAACACTTGAAGCAATCCGTTCACCCTGATCTTGAGCCGACCGGTTCATCACATGAGCTGATCGGTTGGGAGTGCAGATTGTACAGAATCAGTCAATTGTGATTTCAATCAATCCGATACTCCAATCAATGCGTCCAACACCTTGAACATTATGATATTGAGCTATCGATTAATTGAGTGTTTAATTGAACTATTAAACTCCTTTAGTAATCAATCTAAACATTGTTTGTGGACAAAACTCCTCTTCCAGGTTAAATCCTATGTGTGTGACCTTGCAGGTCCATTTCACGTTGGTAGTGAAAGTCCATAACACTTATGACTTCACAAGCAAAGAGCGGTGCCTAGTCACACATCAGTGCTACCCAAGTGAAATAGAAAGTTGGAGAACAACTTTCAATCCTACAATCCGTGAATGGTGTTACAGTGAATGTATAATTCCTTTGTCACTGATATCCTGAATGAACTCAAGGCATGGAACAGTCATCCTGTCAATGTTCATTCATTTCCTTGATCTCAGAGCAGACTGGGTGAGATGTGTGTGACATCAATATCACATATTGATTCACACGTGCATGTGCATGCCTTTCTCAATCCTACTCATCAAGTGGCCAAGAATATCAAACTCCCTCAAGAGGTACAAATCCCATATCTATCACTCACCCCTCAAAAGCCCCATGTGTCAAATCCACCCAATCATCACCTTTATAACAACCCATGTTTCAGGACTGCGTTTGATGATGTCAAAGTGTACCCAACGACATGTGTTGAGTGTAGTGATTTCAGGTCTAAGAATCACACTCACCACCATCACTGTGAGAGCTGACTGTGACTACCAAGTCATGGTTCTATGTGTCACTCTCACGGTGGGTATGTCCGGTACCTTGTTCTCTAACAAGTACCTATGTGCTTGGTTTGATATCACTATATCATGACTAATGAGATTTTGTTATCAACCAACACACAATCTAGTCTTCAGTGTTATTGATGTCTATGGTTATTTCCATAATAACAACCGACTAGGGACTAAACAAGAATGTATACTCTTAACATCCGTATGATCTCATCGTTTAGGTCATGAACCCAAAAGTATACGTCATTGAGTAAAACCATTCTTTAGACATCTATCATGTTATATCGTCATCTCAGAAATAGTTTAAACATATAGATCGGAAATTTCCTTTATTATTATTCAGATCATTTACAAAGTATCCCATTACAATCATCATATGACTTGCTCTATGGGCATACACACCAACAGACTCCCACTTGCACTTAGAGCCAGTCACCAAGGAACCTCAATCCTTGTGACCTAGCATGACCATCATGCTTCTGCTGAGAAAGGGCTTTAGTCAGTGGATCAACTATGTTGTCTTCATTTGGTACATTGCAAATCTTCACATCTCCTCGATGTACGATCTCTCGTATGAGATGGAAGTGCCGCAGTATGTGCTTGGACCGCTGATGTGATCTGGGCTCCTTAGCTTGTGCAATAGCTCCATTATTGTCACAATAAAGCTCAATTGCATCATAGCTACTGGGAACTACACCAAGTTCAGAAATGAACTTCCTGATCCAAACAGTCTCCTTTGTTGCATGTGATGCAGCAATATACTCAGCCTCTGTAGTAGAATCGGCAACTATTTCTTGCTTGGAACTCTTCCAGCTCACAGCTCAATTATTAAGGCAAAACACAAATCCTGACTGCGATCTGTAATCATCTTTATCGGTTTGGAAGCTTGCATCGGTGTAACCCTTTACAACCAGCTCTTCCTCTCCGCCGTACACAAGAAACTGATCCTTAGTCCTTCGCAAGTACTTGAGGATGTTCTTCACGGTTGTCCAGTGAGCATCCCCGGGATCTGACTGGTACCTGCTCGTCATGCTGAGAGCATACGAGACATCTGGGCATGTGCACAACATAGCGTACATGATGGATCCGATGGCTGATGCATATGGGATCCCATTCATACGCTCCCTCTCTTCACAAGATTGGGGACACTGAGCTCTAGAGACGGTGACTCCATGTAGCATGGGGATGTTGCCTCTCTTTGAGTTCTCCATGCTTAACCGCTTCAGCACTTTATCAATGTACGCGCTCTGACTTAGTCTGAGAAGCCTTCTAGATCTATCTCTATAGATCTTAATTCCTAGAATGTAGGATGCTTCTCCTAAGCCCTTCATTGAGAAAGTATTCCCAAGACAAGTCTTTACCTTCTCTAAGGCTAAGACATCATTCTCCATCAAAAGTATGGCATCCACATACAATATGAGGAATGTGGTCGATCTCCCACTAACCTTCTTGTACACTCAAGGTTCATCTTCATTTTGAGCAAAGCCAAACACTTTGACTTCCTCATCAAATCAAAGATTCCAACTCCGAGATGCTTGCTTCAATCCATAGATTGACCTTTGCAGCTTACAGACTTTATTGGCATTCTTTGGATCTACAAAACCTTCAGGTTGTGTCATGTACACATCCTCATTTATATTCCCGTTAAGGAATGCAGTTTTAACATCCATATGCCAAATCTCATAGTCATAATAAGCTGTAATAGTAAGCATGATCCTGATTGTCACACCCCGATCTCACACTAACCACTAATCATGAGGTTAGGGCACGACAGAGGGATTATCACATAAACAAATCACTGAGAACTTTTTCTTTTTAAAACCTCGTAATGATATCCGGATTATTGATGTAAACTAAAACATAAATAACTATTGCGGAAGCATTTCAATTAAACTGGCTAGAGAACATAAACATAGTTTACAACATGTAACATTGTTTAACAGAAAGTAAAACATAACAGTTAATTTACATCTTTTACACATTCGCCATACATACTCTCTCTCACCCACACCATGTCCCAAGGACCGAGGGGAAAGGACTAAGAGACCACTATCTAACTAAACTAACTACATATACCTTTTACAGATTAAGTGTTAGGATGAAAGGATCCTTCTGATTCCTGGAATTTGTCGCTGACCTAAAAATGTTTGAGTAGAGGAATGAGCCTACTCGCTCAGTGAATAGTATTTCACTTAGCCATCATCGGATAACTCCATATTTTACATTTAACAGGAATATGCAAATAAAATAACAAACTGAGCAGTTCTAATTAAACAGTGCAATTATCGCAGAAAAGTATAATGAACATTTAAAGAACAAGTATTATAAATTCTAAATCTGAACATACACAAGTTTCATATTAATCTACCTTAATTCTAAGTAATAATCTTTTAACTTATGCCCTGATCATATGCAGTGTACTCTGCATATAAAGTCTCGTAGCGAACTAAGAACCCACCGTACAAGACTTAGCGACACACCCGGGAAATGCTAAGTCTGACTGCCGTCCTGGTCTGCGTCAGGACTCTCAGGCTCACACGGCCTCACTGCACTCTCAAAGAGTGTACTCTAGACTCCTCCTCTAACCTGAGCACACAGGCGGAGAGTCTGGGTTACCACTGTGACACACACACAGATTATTGTTGAATAACCCCTATTTACTTCCAGTGCCACCGTGACACACGCACGGATTATTTTTGAACACTGCCTCTCTGTCCTCGTGCCACCGTGACACGCGCACGGATTATTGTTGAACACGAGCCACCGACCATCTAGACACACGCTAGGTAGGTCGTTTCACCCCTAAGGCACAGACCTCCAAAAGGGGTTCTACGGTGTCAGGGCATCTAAGTCTAACACATTTTATTATAACAAGAAAACTCTTATAACATTGTGTCTCTCTCGCACATATTCGACTACTGGAATATATTGTAATTCTACAATTCACTAGTTGAAACCAGAAATTCGACTTTCATAACATTTCTATATATATAGTACAACAACTATTCACTTATATCGCAATAACTCATAACTCAGCTATGGTTTCATGCAAACAGATTCGTTCACTGTAAATCAATTTCATATCTATTCCACGTCTCTATACTGATTTCATATTACTGAACATTCAAATATACTATATTGAAAGGAATACTCAACTTGAAATACTTTATCGCATTTATTCACATCTTACTGGAATTACTCGTAAAGCATACACTTTTATTTTACTAGTCATTTCATTTCATTTGAACTATGCAAATTAAAAGTCTAAGGATGCTAACTATGCTCGGCATCCGAGTAATCTCTATTACCCGCATATACATAAACATCATTTGTCATCTATAAACATGACTCAGTATCAACTTATCCAGTTTCGATGCTAAACATCCATTTTATGCTCAACGTATACATTGCAGTTGTAATACAGGAAATTCTATCATTTTCATCAATCATATTACGTATTTCAAGTTCCAATGAACCATATAAATTCATTAATTCAATCCACACTGATCAGATGCTAATCTAAAGCATATAACGGCATAAGGAAGCAGTTTATGAAATAAAATTCGAGTAACGCCAAATACTGTCCAAAAGCCAAGTATTAGTGAAAAATGCACAGTTTACCGAAAAAATCCAACTAAGGAGTTAAATGATGATAACTAAATGAACTCCTACTCACCGCGTTTCGAACTGTCCGAGTTCGTCCGGAATTGCGTCTAGAGGCCTATTTCACGAGATCATTTTCAACTTTGGAATTGCTCAGTTGGGTGCTGATTGAGGACCGGAAGCTGCGGGTTAGAGTCTAAGCTTCATGGCTGGAGCCAATCAAAGACCTTAGTGATTGGAAAAGAGAACATTGGAGGTAACTTTGTCGGGCCACACCAAGTCAGAAGGTCACAGTCCTTGGTGTCGTTGAAGAAGCTATAGAATTGGTCCCATGGATTACTGATAGTGTTGTCATTACATGTCCACAGACTTCAAGTCGTCGTCCATTCTCGGGCGGAGGTACAACAGAGTATAGCCTTCCTTGTGGTTTAGATAAACCTTGACCTGCAAGCACGACTGTTAAAATAGAAGGGTGTCCATCAATCATAGCAGATACTCGAGAAAGGTTTGAGGCTACTGGATCCGAGGTTGGCAGACCAATGGTAGGATGTTGGCCACTCCATGGCAGCCCCTGGTAAGCTGCTTTGCGTAGGTATTGCTGTTGCGGGCCGCAGCTACACGGGGCTATACCCTAGCTGATGATTGGGCCAAAATTGAAGATGAAGAGATAGCGGAGGAGTAAAGCGTCGCTGAAACGGCCCTTCCCAAGCCCTAATCGGCTTTTGCCCCCGCGTTGCTGCTTGCTTGCTGGCGTAGCTTTGCAGGTCGGCCGGCGCCCTACTGGTTGGGGTGTCGTTTTAGGCGGGGAAGCTAGCTAGGAGCTACGGATCCCTGCTAGGACCTCAAGGACGAGCTTAACGCCGTTGATTGAAGATGCTAGCCGCACCAAACTGAACTCTAGCCGGCGCCTACTTCTTGGCCGCGGCTCTCCCGATGCTGCTGCTGGCGCAGTGGCAAAGGGGTGCCGCCCTAGGGTTTTGGGGTTGCGGGTAGGGCAAGGAAGAAGAAGGGAGGATGGTGGAGGAGTAGATGTTGTTGATTCAAAGCTAGGGCTTGAGAAAGAAATCACCCCTTTATTTCTCCTCTGCTGCAAACGAGCAGCCTGCTGCTTGGGCGCCGCTTCTGTGGTTCCTAGTTCTATCGGGAAGAAGTGATAAGGAAGAAAAAAAAAGCAAGTAGCCGACCCACTTAAGCCAATCAATTATTGGTAAAATTGCATCCAAGTCCAGGACTTCTTAAAAATACCGTAACTCCCGCGTTGAAAGTCCAATTAAGGTGATTTCTATTGCAAACTTTCAAGCACAGAAACAACTACAACCTCGAAGTGAGAAATCATGTTGATTAGCTTGTCTCAGCTAATCAAAACACTAATCGCATCTTAAGCACTTAGCTTAGCTTGATTAACTTGATGATGCACTAATCACCACATGAGCACTTAACTATTCCAAATTAACTTAATGATGTTGTTATCATGGTGCTTACTGGTTAAACTTGAAATGGGTCATAACAATCTCCCCCCCCCCTTACAAGAATTTCGTCCTGAAATTCCTAAAAGAGAAAAGGAAACTTGTTACACATATCTGACCCAAAACTCCCACGTGACTTCCTCTAGGTTGTGGTTTCTCCACAAAACCTTCACGAATGGTATCTCGTGATTCTTGAGTTTCTTGATCCTACGATCAACTATTCGTATTGATCCCTCAACATAAGATACATCTGGTCTGAGCTGGGCAGATTATGGGTCCACTATCTTCTCTGTACCAGGATAACATTTCTTCAACATCGATACATGAATCATATCATGTAACTTAGCCAACTTAGATGGCAAATCCAACTTATAGACTATAGGTACATTCCTCTCAATAACAGGATATGGCCCATAAACCTAGAAGTCAGTTTGCCTATTCTATCCAACCTCAACACTCCCTTCCACGGTGAAACTTTCAGATAAACCTCGTCACCAACCTCAAACTCAAGAGGTCGACGTCGTCTCTCTGCATAACTTTTCTGCCTGTCCTGAGCAGCTTTCAACTGTTCTCTGATCACATATATCTTCTCTGTAGTCATATCCACTATCTCTGGCCCAAGAATCTCTTTCTCACCTACCTCGTACCAACATACAGGTGATCTACACTTTCTGCCATACAGAGCTTCATACGGTGCCATACCAAGACTAGAATGGTAGCTATTGTTGTGTGCAAACTCCATATGGCTCAAGTGTTCTTCCCAACTTCCTCTGAACTGCAGAACACATGCTCTCAGCATGTCTTCAAGAGTCTAAATGGTCCTCTCAGACTGACCATCTGTCTGTGGGTGAAACGCTGTACTGAACCTCATCCTTGTGCCCAATGCACGATGTAACTGATTCCAGAACCTGGATGTGAACTTAGGATCTCTATCAGATATAATAGAAATTGGAATTCCATGCAATCTGATTACCTCATTCACATATATCTTGGCCAACTTTGGAACATCAAAGGCTAACTTAGTATGAAGAAAATGAGCAGACTAAATTAGTCTATCCACAATCATTCATATCAAGTCATAACCTCTAGGTGTCCTGGGCAACTCTATCACAAAATCCATTGTGATATGTTCCCACTTCCATTCTGGTATATGAAGAGATTGCAAGGTACATGCAGGTTTCTGGTGCTCAGCCTTAACCTGCTGACACACTCTGCACTTAACCACATACTCAGCTACATCCCTCTTCATACCAGGCCACCAGTACAACTCCTTGAGATTCCTGTACATCTTAGTGTCGCCTGGATGCATGGCATACATCGATGCATGCGCTTTCTCAAGAATCTATTCTCTCAAGTCATTATCTCGAGGTACATGCAACCTATCATGTGGATACAACAAACCATCATCTGAAAACCTAAACTCTGGTCTTTTTCCCTTTATCATGTCATGTATGATCTACCGTAACTCACTGTCACCCTACTGTAGTTCCTTGATTTGATCATAAGAAGTAGGCTTGACTTGCATCTGTGCAATCAAACCATTTAGCTATGTCACCCCTAAGTCTAAGTTCAACTTTCACATTTCCACTAGCATGTCTCTTTTGAAACATGCCATGGAAAATACATCCACTGTTGAACTAGACTTCCTACTTAGGGCATCAGCTACCACATTCACCTTCCCAAGGTGACAATCTATCATCACATCATAAAGATAGTGACGATGTGTCATAAGAGCATGAACTACAACAACTAACTTCAGATCATGTATCGGGTAGTACTCCTCATTCTATGCTACTTATTGTTACATTTCAAATTTATATCTTACTCTTTTCTCCAAGTCATTTTCATATTGTTTATCTACCTTTAAACCCTAGATTTTATTAATGCTATCTTACCTTTCATAGAACAAATCTCATGATCTTGTTTTATAGAGATGCTAGTATTCAAGGTCAAATCACTAGCGACATCCCTTGAACTACTACAACTCTAAACATTCTAGGGTTTCATCCTTATCAATAACATAACGTTATTGTGATGTGACTTTACTCCCTTAGTTTGAAAATCAAACCTTGGATCTCATAAATTTTACTAAAATCATGCTTATCTTATCACTGAAATTTTCCTTCTCTTACTTAAACATTCAGATAAATTACATTCTCAATTTACCTTGCTAGGGTTTCATCATCATATTGTGTGTCATTGTTTCATTCATTTAGACATCTCTACCTTGGTAGCAATGCAACATATATGATGCATTCATTTTCTAAATTATGCGTTTGTTCTTTATTTTAGGAACTAATTTATTAGTCTATAGAGACTCAGAATCCGAAGGTAGTATGTATGAAAGCATTAAACTTTATAATAAAGATATACATGCCATACTCTCAATTATGTCATGTAATCCTCATTCCTTAATCCAGGTCATCATCTCTAATATTTCTTTTGATTCAACTAAGCTTCTTGTCCTAGTCTTATGATTTACATAAGACTCTTTATTTCCATGTACTTATTATATATTCAACTCTTTTCTTCTATTGTCCTTTGTTTTGAAGTGCATAAAAATTATTTTACTCTATTACATGATCCATTCCATGGTTAATTCTTACTACCTTGTCCCTTGCATACCTTCCTCGTATCTTTTCCATATTCTCATATTTAGGATTCATATAATAAAATCATTGAATTTAATATGAACCTGATATCGTTTTCTTTTATTTTCCAATTAAGGATTGCTCAAAAGAGACTCCAACATTGGGTTTCTGATATCAGTTCCAGCTACTTCTTAGTTGTTCTAATCTTTCTCTTACATCTCAATATTTTAGAGTATGTACATTCTTACTATAATGAGGATCTAAATTATGCAAAGTCTACCTTTATTACATTTTTAATATGAGTCATTAGATCCCAGTAACACATCCTGCCAGCCGGACCAGGCCGAACCTGTAGTCCTGAAGCCAAGAGCTACTCGGGATTAATTACCCCTATTAATCTCAAACATGCAGAAGAATATCCATTTAGGGAAAATCCATTTAAACAATCGTCTAGTCTACTTGATACAGAGAATATAAACAATAAATAAATCATTTCATAACACACAACAACGTAAAAGAATCATATTTACTTTACAAACTGAAAATCTAATTTCATGCATATAAAACATTTCTAGTGATTTTCAATCAAATAAGCAATATAAATCAAGAATTGTATCACATCTTATATTTGATCTCTTATTCCTATATTACTTTCTGATTTCTTAACTCTAAGATTTTTAAGGTTTCTCTCTAGCCTATCCTTCCTCTGCATACCTGGCCAGGGCATCCAGAGAAGAATAGACAGAGTAGCTTGATACTGGTCAATCTAAGTATTCAGACAACTGGCCAGGGTATCCAAACACTCAGATCTCCCAGAGCTAAAGACACATCATTTCTTATCCATCTTAATTATAACTCTATCTTTTAATCCTAATGATCCCTGATGACTCAGCCTAAGTTTTCAACTTGGTCCTTGTGACCACATTATCTTCCTATCATCTGTAATAATATAACAGAACACTTCCTGTTATAAAATGGCAGTTAGAAGGAAGACACCTAAGTCCTAATCCTATTGGTCTCTTGTCATCCCCTGGCCTTGACTTAGAGTAACCATGTACTCAACCTAGGCTCTGATACCAAGATGTCACACCCCGATCTCACACTAACCACTAATCACGAGGTTAGGGCGCGACGGAGGGATTATCACATAAACAAATCACTGAGAACTTTTTCTTTTTAAAACCTCGTAATGATATCCGGATTATTGATGTAAACTAAAACATAAATAACTATTGCGGAAGCATTTCAATTAAACTGGCTAGAGAACATAAACATAGTTTACAACATGTAACATTGTTTAACAGAAAGTAAAACATAACAGTTAATTTACATCTTTTACACATTCACCATACATACTCTCTCTCACCCACACCATGTCCCAAGGATCAAGGGGAAAGGACTAAGAGACCACTATCTAACTAAACTAACTACATATACCTTTTACAGATTAAGTGTTAGGATGAAAGGATCCTTCTGATTCCTGGAATTTGTCGCTGACCTGAAAATGTTTGAGTAGAGGAATGAGCCTACTCGCTCAGTGAATAGTATTTCACTTAGCCATCATCGGATAACTCCATATTTTACATTTAACAGGAATATGCAAATAAAATAACAAACTGAGCAGTTCTAATTAAACAGTGCAATTATCGCAGAAAAGTATAATGAACATTTAAAGAACAAGTATTATAAATTCTAAATCTGAACATACACAAGTTTCATATTAATCTACCTTAATTCTAAGTAATCATCTTTTAACTTATGCCCTGATCATATGCAGTGTACTCTGCATATAAAGTCTCGTAGCGAACTACGAACCCACCGTACAAGACTTAGCGACACACCCGGGAAATGCTAAGTCTGACTGCCGTCCTGGTCTGCGTCAGGACTCTCAGGCTCACACAGCCTCACTGCACTCTCAAAGAGTGTACTCTAGACTCCTCCTCTAACCTGAGCACACAGGCGGAGAGTCTGGGTTACCACTGTGACACACGCACAGATTATTGTTGAATAACCCCTATTTACTTCCAGTGCCACCGTGACACACGCACGGATTATTGTTGAACACTGCCTCTCTGTCCTCGTGCCACTGTGACACACGCACAGATTATTGTTGAACACGAGCCACCGACCATCTAGACACACGCTAGGTAGGTCGTTTCACCCCTAAGGCACAGACCTCCAAAAGGGGTTCTACGGTGTCAGGGCATCTAAGTCTAACACATTTTATTATAACAAGAAAACTCTTATAACATTGTGTCTCTCTCGCACATATTCGACTACTGGAATATATTGTAATTCTGCAATTCACTAGCTGAAACCAGAAATTCGACTTTCATAACATTTCTATATATATAGTACAACAACTATTCACTTATATCGCAATAACTCATAACTCAGCTATGGTTTCATGCAAACAGATTCGTTCACTGTAAATCAATTTCATATCTATTCCACGTCTCTATACTGATTTCATATTACTGAACATTCAAATATACTATATTGAAAGGAATACTCAACTTGAAATACTTTATCACATTTATTCACATCTTACTGGAATTACTCGTAAAGCATACACTTTTATTTTACTAGTCATTTCATTTCATTTGAACTATGCAAATTAAAAGTCTAAGGATGCTAACTATGCTCGGCATCCGAGTAATCTCTATTACCCACATATACATAAACATCATTTGTCATCTATAAACATGACTCAGTATCAACTTATCCAGTTTCGATGCTAAACATCCATTTTATGCTCAACGTATACATTGCAGTTGTAATACAGGAAATTCTATCATTTTCATCAATCATATTACGTATTTCAAGTTCCAATGAACCATATAAATTCATTAATTCAATCCACACTGATCAGATGCTAATCTAAATCATATAACGGCATAAGGAAGCAGTTTATGAAATAAAATTCGAGTAACGCCAAATACTGTCCAAAAGCCAAGTATTAGCGAAAAATGCACAGTTTACCGAAAAATTCCAACTAAGGAGTTAAATGATGATAACTAAATGAACTCCTACTCACCGTGTTTCGAACTGTCTGGGTTCGTCCGGAATTGCGTCTAGAGGCCTATTTCACGAGATCATTTTCAACTTTGGAATTGCTCAGTTGGGTGCTGATTGAGGACCGGAAGCTGCGGGTTAGAGTCTAGGCTTCATGGCTGGAGCCAATCAAAGACCTTAGTGATTGGACAAGAGAACACTGGAGGTAACTTTGTCGGGCCACACCAAGTCAGAAGGTCACAGTCCTTGGTGTCGTTGAAGAAGCTATAGAATTGGTCCCATGGATTACTGATAGTGTTGTCATTACATGTCCACAGACTTCAAGTCGTCGTCCATTCTCGGGCGGAGGTACGACAGAGTATAGCCTTCCTTGTGGTTTAGAGAAACCTTGACCTGCAAACACGACTGTCAAAACAGAAGGGTGTCCATCAATCATAGCAGATACTCGAGAAAGGTTTGAGGCTACTGGATCTGAGGTTGGCAGACCAATGGCAGGATGTTGGCCACTCCATGGCAGCCCCTGGTAAGCTGCTTTGCGTAGGTATTGCTGTTGCGGGCCGCAGCTACATGAGGCTATACCCTAGCTGATGATTGGGCCGAAATTGAAGATGAAGAGATAGCGGAGGAGTAAAGCGTCGCTGAAACGGCCCTTCCCAAGCCCTAATCGGCTTTTGCCCCCGCGTTGCTGCTTGCTTGTTGGCGTAGCTTTGCAGGTCGATCGGCGCCCTGCTGGTTGGGGCGTCGTTTTAGGCGGGGAAGCTAGCTAGGAGCTACGGATCCCTGCTAGGACCTCAAGGACGAGCTTAACGCCGTTGATTGAAGATGCTAGCCGCACCAAACTGAACTCTAGCCGGCGCCTACTTCTTGGCCACGGCTCTGCCGATGCTGCTGCTGGCGTAGTGGCAAAGGGGCGCCGCCCTAGGGTTTTGGGGTTGCGGGTAGGGCAAGGAAGAAGAAGGGAGGATGGTGGAGGAGTAGATGTTGCTGATTCAAAGCTAGGGCTTGAGAAAGAAATTGCCCCTTATTTTCTCCTCTGCTGCAAACGAGCAGCCTGCTGCTTGGGTGCCGCTTCTGTGGTTCCTAGTTCTATTGGGAAGAAGTGATAAGGAAGAAAAAAAAGCAAGTAGCCGACCCACTTAAGCCAATCAATTATTGGTAAAATTGCATCCAAGTCTAGGACTTCTTAAAAATACCGTAACTCCCGCGTCGAAAGTCCAATTAAGGTGATTTCTGTTGCAAACTTTCAAGCACAGAAACAACTACAACCTCGAAGTGAGAAATCATGTTGATTAGCTTGTCTCAGCTAATCAAAACACTAATCGCATCTTAAGCACTTAGCTTAGCTTGATTAACTTGATGATGCACTAATCACCACATGGGCACTTAACTATTCCAAATTAACTTAATGATGTTGTTATCATGGTGCTTACTGGTTAAACTTGAAATGGGTCATAACACTGATGGACTTAATCATGGCAACTGGAGAAAAGGTTTCGTCATAGTCAACACCTTGAACTTGTCGAAATCCCTTCGCAACCAATCTGCCTTTATAAGTTTGCACATTGCCATCCATGTCGGTCTTCTTCTTGAAGACCCACTTGCACCCTATGGGTTTTACCCCTTCGAGTGGTTCCACCAAAGTCCATACTTTGTTGGAGTACATGGATTCCATCTCGGATCTCATGGCTTCAAGCCAGTTCTCATAATCTGGTCCATCCATAGCTTCTACGTAGGTAGTTGGATCATCATCTATGATCAACTCACCACCTTCCTGAGTCACAAGGTATCCAAACCTCTCAGGTTCAAGGCAGGTCCTACTAGATCTACGAGGTCCTTGTGTTACCTGAGGAGACTAAGATTCCACAACACCTTGTGAATGTGCATTTTCCTCTTGTACATCTACCGGTTCTGTGTTTTCTTGTTGGGCTTGAACCTCTTCAAGCTCTATATTCCTCCCACTGCTTCCTTTGGAAATAAATTCCTTCTCTAGGAACACAGGTATCCTGGCAACAAACACATTGTTGTCAGTAGGGTGGTATAAGTAATATCCCCTTGTTTCCTTGGGATATCCAACAAAATAACATTTATCGGATTTCGGTCCAAGCTTATCAGGAAACATTTTCTTGATGTAAGCCTCACAACCCCAAATCTTCATAAAAGACAAATCGGGACGCTTCCCATACCATATCTCATATGGTGTCTTTTGAATCAATTTAGATGGTACACGGTTAAGTGTAAACGCGGCGGTTTCAAGAGCATGACCCCAGAAAGAAATTGGAAGATCAGAAAAACTCATCATTGATCGCACCATATCCAACAATGTGTGATTCCTTCTTTCAAACACACCATTATGTTGTGGTGTTCCAAGCGGAGTCCATTGTGATACAATACCACAGGCTCGCAGAATGTCCTCAAACTCCTGGCTTAAGTATTCTCCACCTCGATCAGATCAAAGTGCCTTAATACTTTTACCAAGTTGATTATGTACTTCATTCATGAAATCTTTGAACTTTTCAAGGGCTTCTGACTTATGCCTCATCAGGTACACATAGCCATACCTACTGAAATCATTAGTGAAGGTAATGAAGTACTGACACTCATTTCTGGCATTAGATCTAAAAGGCCCACATACATCAGTATGTATGAGTCCTAATAGATCACTAGCTCTCTCACCTTTACCTGAAAAGGGAGTCTTGGTCATCTTGCCCAACAAACAAGATTCACATGTCTCTATTGATTCATAATCAAAAGATTCTAGATAACTATCTTTATGGAGTCTAGAAATGCGCTTCTCATTTATGTGCCCTAGACGACAATGCCAGAGATATGTTTTATTTGAGTCGTTGAGTTTTTGCCTTTTAGTGTTTACATTGTATACACTTGTCTCCAAGTCTATCAAGTATAGACCATAAGACATTGGGGCACTGCCATAAAAGATCCCATCTTTAGAAATGGAACATTTTCCATTCTTAATAAGAAATTCAAATCCATCTTTGTCCAAACAAGAGACGGAAATGATATTCCTATTTATGGAAGGTACATAATAGCAGTTCTTCAACTCTATTATTAGCCCACTTGGTAGAGTTAACTCATAGGTTCCTACGGCATTGGAGGCAACTCTTGCCCCATTGGCAACACGTAGTTCAACCTCACCTTTCCCTAAAGGCCTACTTCTCTTAAGATCCTTCACATTTGAACAAATGTGAGATCCGCATCCGGTATCAAGTACCCATGATAAAGAAGTAGTAAAGTTAATCTCTATAACATATACACCAGAAGTAGAGATCTCTATATCCGACTTCTTCTTCCATCCTTCCTTCCATCCTCTCCATGTAGAAGAAATTGGTTTGGCGAGAGAACCCTTCTCTCCCTTACCTTTCGTTCCATTGATCTCTATCAATGAACTTTCTTTCTTCTTCACCAACACATTAAGCGTACATAGAGTGGATTCAAAGGCTCCTGGTATATCTGAATTGTGCAGAACACTTCTCACAGTCCTCAACCAGTTATGGAATTTATTCTCAATTTATTTGCCCATTTTAAAATATGATTCTTTTGCCATTCTACAAGAGAAGATTTACATTTGTCAAAACTCCTTTTGATTTGATTTGAATAAAATTTGACGATAGTTAATTAGGCCTTTAATTAATTACCGCTCCCACTATTTTGACTCAAATTGATAGCCCTCACCATCAATTCAGAAGATTGCAGCGTACAATCTTCTAGTGGGTCAAGATCCTGAAATCCTCTGAGCCATGGACCAGCTAGGGCTGTCACCCACAACTCAGATCTCTCAAGTAAAAAACTCTTGCCAATTGCATCATATGCAACTCTTGAAATATGTCACATGCAACTCCTTTCCATGATCATCTCCATTCCTCAAGGTGCTAGATCCTATCTAGGTCACCTTGTTAAGTCCGAACCAAAGCCAACACGATGAATATGCACCCTGCTAGGGCAGACCCACACATTCATCCTTCACGCTTCCACGACATAGACGGTGCACCATGCTAGGGCGTGCCCACACTTGGTCGATCAAGCTTTTCACATGTGTCACATTTGGAAGGCATCTAAAACTTAATATTTAATGAGGGATTTGGTTTTTATATACATATACATATCCAATCACCACAATATATAGTAAGTATCATATACATGCTATATCCCACAGAAAACATACAAAACGATAAAAAAGCAATGATTATGGCCATCCTATTGTGATTCCTTGATCCAAGAGGAATCACGGTCATCTAGGTCAATACATTTACGGAATGGTTTGTCATCTTCAAAAAGGGGGAGATTTTTGACTCAAGGTCAATTAGGTCAATGTTGACTCACGTCTAAATTGACTAAACTCATGTTTTGATGATGACTAACCATTCCACATATTGGTGTCTAATGCTTCTACTTGAGTGATTTCAGATTAGGTATAGACACACTCCAATTGCCCTAACTTGCGCATCTCAAATTGGAGAAAAGACAAGTCAAAGTCATACAAGTGCACATTTTTGTAATATGATGTATATCCATTAGAATCATGTTCTAAATCACTTGTAATGATTTTATGACTTGTAATTAAGCTTAGAAAAATATCAGGAACACTTAGATCGAATATTATAGCACTTTAGATGCATCTTTGAAAATCAATTACAGGCACTTGGTCGGTCGAGTTTCCCACCCTGAAACTCGACCGATCAACCTTGGTCGATTTTTTGAAGATTGCATCGGTCGAGTTGTGCACTCACAGAACTCGAACGATTGGGTAGTAGGCCATTTTCAGTTGAAATGGTCGTTCGAGTTTCCTCAGGACAAACTCAACCGATCCTTTGAACATCGATTTGCCTCCTACTTGATCGGTCGAGTTACACCCATTAAAACTCGACCGATTGCACTGTACGGAAAAGTGCAGAAAAGTGTTTCTAGCCATTGTGGAGTTGCAACAAGTGAAAATAGATCTGTTGCAAGCCACAAAACAGCTAGTTTCCGTTCATAAGTGTTCCCAAAGGCTAAGAGGCATCCCCAGCTATAAATAGGACCCCTTGGGCTTCATTCCAAGGTTGAGCATTCATTGCAAACTCTTTGTGAGGTTCCTATTCTATAGTTGAGTGCTTCCTACAACCTCCTCTCTCTCTCTAAGCTTAATCACTTGCTACATCCATTAGAGTGAGTAGGAGATTTGTAAGAGAGCTAGTTTCTACTTGTATATCTTGTGAGGCTCTCACTTCCACCACCTCCCCATCTCTCATTTTCTATCTTGAAGATGAAGGTTCTCTCTCTTGTCCAAGAGAGGTGAAGAAGAACAAGGGAATGAGTCCCTTGGTGAAGATCAAGGCCGAAGACTTGGAGCTAGAGTGGGTAAGCCCTTGGAGAAGGCAAAAGACTCAAGCTCAAGTAGGTAAGACCTTGGTGGAAGCTTCTCTGAGTGAAGGTGAAGTCAAAGGCGGAAGATCCAAGAAGAGTGGGTAATTCCTACAAGGCCGAAGACTTGTGCAAGAGTGGGTAAGTCCTTGGAGAAGGACGAAGACTCTTGCAAAGTGGGTAAGTCCTTGGTAAGGTTGAAGACTCTTTGTATTGGATAGGTAAGTCCTTTTTTGGTCATGTATTGTAAGTCTTATAAGTGAATATAAGAGTGCAATTGTTGGAAGTCCTAGAGGTTGACCTCTCTAGGCAAGTGGACTAACACACTTCTAGTTTGAAGTGTGGAACCACTCTAAATAGCTTGTCTAATTGGTGCATGTTCAATCTCTCTTATCCTTGCTATGTACGATTTAGTTGCACTCAAATTGCCTATTTAGCAACCTTATCTTGTTATATATTTTGAAGGTTTAATGAGTTTTGTTTAAGTTCTTTCAGCTCTATTCACCCCCCCTCTAGAGCATCTAATCACCCATCTAGGACCCAACAAGTGGTATCAGAGCGGGTCTTCTCCAAGCATACTTCAACAAGTAGGAGAAGATGGGTGACTACCTAGGAGGGAGACTCTCGACCAGCCTTCCAATCTTTGATGTGAGCAACTTCCTCTATTGGAGAAGAAGACTTCAATTCTACATCCAAGGATCAAGTCTTGAGATGTGGAAAATGGTGAACAATCCATACCTTCTACCAAAGACAAAGATTGAAGAATGGGATGAAGCCGCCTTGATGAAAGCAACCTTGAATGCTAGAGCAATGCACATCTTATATGCCTCCATGACCCCCACCGAGTTCAACCGGATTTCTTCTTGTGAGACGGCTTATGAGGTATGGAGAAAGCTTTACATCACTTATGAAGGGACAGATCAAGTGAAGGAAAGCAAAGTCTACATGCTCAAAGGGCTGCTTGAGAACTTCAAGATGGGAAAGGAGGAGAGCATAGCCAACATGTACTCAAGGATCAACACCATCTTGAATGGTCTTGCTGTTCTAGGACATCCTATGTTTAGTGGAGAGATCAACTCAAAGATCCTTAGAACTCTCCCCAAGAGGTGGGAATCCAAGGTGACTTCTATTGAAGAAGCAAGGTCTCTTAGGGATATTCTTATTGAAAAACTCATTGGAAATCTACAAGCACATGAAGCTACACTTGACAAGAGGGAGGAAGTAGAAAGACAAGAGAAGAAAGAGCTAAAGAGAATGAAGAAGGCTGAAATGAAGGCTCAAATTGAAGCTATCATGGAACAAGTCTCTCCATCCTCTCAAGCTAAAGAAGATGCCATGTACTCCAAAGGTCGACTCTACAAAGGCAAGTCCTCCTTCATCCGGTGCTTCACATGTGGAAAGAAGGGTCACTACAAGGAAGATTGCCCACAAGGCAAAAAGACCCATCTTCACAAGAACAAGAAGAAATGGCAATCAAGCTCAAGTGGCTCCTCCAACTCAAGCTCAAGTGAAGATTCAAGTGAAGGATCAAGCTCAAGCTATAGTGATGAAGAAGAATGCCATTTTGCTCTTATAGCATCAACAAGTGAAGACTCAAGTGAGGTAAATCTAAACTCTTTAGATAAAGAATCTTTGATTTCTATTATTCATGATGTTTGTGCCTCTCTTAAGTCTTCTAAAAGAAAAAAGAAAAAGCTTGCTAAAATTGTTGATAATTTGCATGAAGAACTAGATGATCTTGAACATGCTAATTCTTGCTTGCTTGATGATAAAAATGTTTTTCTTAGCCAAGTAGACTCTCTTAAACATGAAAATGCTAGTTTTCTTGATAAGATTAGATTTCTAGAAGCTCAACCTCTCATGCCTAGTTCGAATGAAGAGCTTACTCAAATTGTTGATTCTCTCATGCATGAGCTTGATACTCTTAAAATTGAAAACGTAGAACTCAAGCTTATTGATGATGCTAGGAGAGAAGAAATCTATGCTTATCAAAGAGAAATAGCGGTGCTTAAATCTGAAAATGCCTCCTTGCTTGCTAAAATCAATGGGCATGAACCTTGTTCTAGTTATACTAATAAAGAGAATGATGTTGCTGCTCTTCATATTGATAGAGATTCTTATTTAACTAAAACTCTTTGCTTAGAAAATGATCTTTTACATGATAGAGATAATATCAATCATTTGTCTTCTACTATTACTTCTCTTATGCATGATAATGAAAGTTTGAGATCTTCTTTGCAAAGATTCTTAGTTGGTAAGAAGATCCTTAATGATATCCTACACCACTCTACTAAACAAATTGGTAGACATGGTTTAGGGTATGATAGTAGTCAAGGGAACAACAAAGATAAAGGACCTCCAATATTCCATGGAGAATCCTCTAGTTCCAAGACTATGGGCACATGCAACTATTGCAATGAATTAGGTCATTATTCTAATTGTTGTCCTTTTAGAAAAGCACCCAAGAGCAATAGGACTTGGGTTGCTAAACTAACCCCTCTAGACCCAAAAACATGATTGGGGACCATTTCATCTTTCTTCTTGTAGGTACTTGCAAATGGATTGACTTGAGCTATTGAATTGCAAATTGACTTCTCAATCCACATGAAAGAAGAAAGGTGAGATGTGTAGAGGGTGAAAACTAATGGAAAAGGAATGGTAAGAACAAAGGTAAATGCTTTTTCTTGCTTATAACCTATCCTAACTTGTTTTTGTCAAGTTAGTGTGCACTACACATATGGTTTTTGAGTCAAAAGTGGTATTTTGTGTTTCCCTTCACACTCTTGCTCAAAAACTGTTTCTAATGCTTTTATAGTGCATTACTAACTTGCTTAGACATGTTTGGATATGGTTTGTATTTTTAGCATGCCTTTAAATATATTTTTATGAAATATATGTGCTTTTTGACAGCTGCTCTGTCGGTCGAGTTTGCCCTAGTGAAACTCGACTGATGGGCACCAATAGGTGTTTCCAACAGCTGTCATCGGTCGAGTTGTCCATGCACAGAACTCAACCGATAACACTGTGCATAGAATACACAGTTGGCTTATTGAATGAGAATTTCCCTCTCAACTAGATTTTGTCAACCAATAGCCTTATTCTTTGGCACTCTCTTTTGGTATCTTTATATATGCATATTGCCATGTTCTAAATTGCTTATCTTGCATACAACTCTATCTCTCTAATTGCTCTAAATTGGTATATCTATATCTTGCAATTACTTGCTTTGAGTTGTTTTGCAGGTTTTGATGATGATCTCTTTGGATCTCTTGGTTGTGTCTTAAATTGCTTCCGTTGTGATCTAACTTTCTATATCTATCTAGGTGTATATCTTGTGTTGATACAACCTTGAGGTTCTTAGGGGTAATCATCTTACGGTAAGGATGCATATCTAGTGAGTTATATCCTTTCATGCTTCTAAAATTGCATATCTCTTTGTTTGGATATATCTCTACATCTACTCATAGCTTGATTTATCTTGTGTATCTTTTGGTATCTCTTGCTATGATCTAGATCCTACTAGTAGTCCTAACTTGTGATATCATCTACTAGTAGTTCATATACATGTAGTTCTAACCCTGTTTATAATTGGCATCTTTGCTCATCTATATGCTATGCTTATACATGCTCAAGCTTGTTCCTTGATTTGCATATCTACTATCTTGAGTTGCTTGCATAATATTGTGATGCAGGGTACATAGATCTACATTATATGTAGAAATTAGAGTATTTTTTTGGATTTTATGCAGCTTTTGCTCTAGTTTCAGTTTTTGGTGCAAGACTAGTGTTTTTCATGCAGAAACGACCTTCTAAGCAAGACTCATGCTTCACGATGAGCTCTGATGGTTTTTGGTCAAATTCCGTCATCTTGAGGGTCAAAATTGCAATTTATTTATTTTTCTGCAGCACTTTATCTTGCATCTTGGGTTGTTCAAGTATATGATTTAACTTGATTTTCTTTCTATGCTTGGACAAGCCCCTATCTGTGCTCTTCTACTATCCTTATATATATTTGTGTTATCTCCTTTCTCTTTAACTAGTGATGTCTCTTATTTCTTCATAATCCCCCCTTTTGAAATGACAAAGGGGGAGAAAGGTATGTCTTCTTTTAAAAGAGGAAGAAGGCATGTCTTACATGAAGAAGAGAAATATGTTCATGTAAAGGGAGAAGGTAAAGGGGAGAAGACATATATGAGTAGAAGACATAGTTTCTATAAATGTTATGAAAGCTAACCATGCATGAGAAATAGCATCAATTGAGGGGGAGTATGAGAACTCCATGCACATCAATTGAGGGGGAGCATATGAACTCCATTCTATTGAAACCCCTAGGTTTCTCTCCGAAGGTATGATTTTACTTGAAAGCTTTCAATACATTTATGGAATGGTTTGTCATCTTCAAAAAGGGGGAGATTGTTGACTCAAGGTCAATTAGGTCAATGTTGACTCACGTCTAAATTGACTAAACCCGTGTTTTGATGATGACTAACCATTCCACATATTGGTGTCTAATGCTTCTACTTGAGTGATTTCAGATTAGGTATAGACACACTCCAATTGCCCTAACTTGCACATCTCAAATTGGAGAAAAGACAAGTCAAAGTCATACAAGTGCACGTTTTTGTAATATGATGTATATCCATTAGAATCATGTTGTAAATCACTTGTAATGATTGTATGACTTGTAATTAAGCTTAGAAAAATAGCAGGAACACTTAGATCGAATATTAGAGCATTTTAGATGCATCTTTGAAAATCAATTACAGGCACTTGGTCGGTCGAGTTTCCCACCCTAAAACTCGACCGATCAACCTTGGTCGATTTTCTGAAGATTGCATCGGTCGAGTTGTGCACTCACAGAACTCGACCGATTGGGTAGTAGGCCATTTCCAGTTGAAATGGTCGGTCGAGTTTCCTCAGGACAAACTCGACCGATCATTTGAACATCGATTTGCCTCCTACTTGATCGGTCGAGTTACACCCATTAAAACTCGACCGATTGCACTGTACGGAAAAGTGCAGAAAAGTGTTTCTAGCCGTTGTGGAGTTGCAACAAGTGAAAATAGATCCGTTGTAAGCCACAAAACGGCTAGTTTTCATTCACAAGTGTTCCCAAAGGCTAAGAGGCATCCCCAGCTATAAATAGGACCCCTTGGGCTTCATTCCAAGGTTGAGCATTCATTGCAAACTCTTTGTGAGGTTCCTATTCTATAGTTGAGTGCTTCCTACAGCCTCCTCTCTCTCTCTCTAAGCTTAATCACTTGCTACATCTATTAGAGTGAGTAGAAGATTTGTAAGAGAGCTAGTTTCTACTTGTATATCTTGTGAGGCTCTCACTTCCACCACCTCCCCATCTCTCATTTGCTATCTTGAAGATGAAGGTTCTCTCTCTTGTCTAATAGAGGTGAAGAAGAACAAGGGAAGGAGTCCCTTGGTGAAGATCAAGGCCGAAGACTTGGAGCTAGAGTGGGTAAGCCCTTGGAAAAGGCAAAAGACTCAAGCTCAAGTAGGTAAGACCTTGGTGGAAGCTTCTCCGAGTGAAGGTGAAGTCAAAGGCAGAAGATCCAAGAAGAGTGGGTAATTCCTACAAGGCCGAAGACTTGTGCAAGAGTGGGTAAGTCCTTGGAGAAGGCTGAAGACTCTTACAAAGTGGATAAGTCCTTGGTAAGGTTGAAGACTCTTTGTATTGGATAGGTAAGTCCTTTTTTGGTCATGTATTGTAAGTCTTATAAGTGAATATAAGAGTGCAATTGTTGGAAGTCCAAGAGGTTGACCTCTCTAGGCAAGTGGACTGACACACTTCTAGTTTGAAGTGTGGAACCACTCTAAATAGCTTGTCTAATTGGTGCATGTTCAATCTCTCTTATCCTTACTATGCATGATTTAGTTGCACTCAAATTGCCTATTTAGCAACCTTATCTTGTCATATATTTTGAAGGTTTAATGAGTTTTGTTTAAGTGCTTTCAGCTCTATTCACCCCCCCCTCTAGAGCATCTAATCATCCATCTAGGATCTAACAGTCTCCTGCCTCTGCAGTCGTCCACACGGACCGCCTGTAACTCCGATCTCCTTGTCGCACAAGGAACCGGAAGGAGTCGCACCCTCCTGTTGGCGTACTAGTCGCCAACACACTCTCCTGCTACTAGTTGCAACTGCAGTTGTCCTTCCCTTGATGTGCCTCCCTTTTCGGGTAGCACTTGCTCGGGCTCTCTCGGTTACCAAAACCAGAGAGAACGACAACTTTGCAGAGAAACCAGCTTGCACTGAGTTGTACTCTGAGAAGCCCCCAATACCCCTATATATAGGCGGGTCATGGGATAGGGTTCTCTGTCCCCGACAATATGGGACTAAAAGCAGGAGTAGAAGGGTTTGAGATTTTCCACAAAAGCAACCAACTCGCAACCTAAAACGGTTGGTTGGGGACCTGAACCGGTCGGTTGACAACTCAACCGATCGGTTGGGACCCTTGAACCGGTCGGTTCACTCCTGAACCGGTCAGTTGGGGTTCCTGATCAGTTCCTGATTGACTTTCCTTCTTTTGTTTCTAATTGGTATCGAATACCAATCCTTGTTCCAATCAAATTGGGCAAGTGAAACGCAAGGAAAATTCTCACCAATCCTACTTTCCCAACTTGCTCGGTTGCACCAGTTGAATCGATCGTTTCAACACTTGAAGCAATCCGTTCACCCTGATCTTGAGCCGATCGGCTCAACACTTGAGCCGTGCAGAATCAGTCAATTGCAATTTCAATCAATCCGATACTCCAATCAATGCGTTCAACACCTTGAACATTATGATATTGAGCTATCGATTAATTGAGTGTTTAATTGAACTACTAAACTCCTTTAGTAATCAATCTAAACATTGTTTGTGGATAAAACTCCTCTTCTAGGTTAAATCCTATGTGTGTGACCCTGCAGGTCCATTTCACATTGGCAGTGAAAGTCCATAACACTTATGACTTCACAAGCAAAGAGCGGTGCCTAGTCACACATCAGTGCTACCCAAGTGAAATAGAAAGTTGGAGAACAACTTTCAATCCTACAATCCGTGAATGGTGTTACAGTGAATGTATAATTCCTTTGTCACTGATATCCTAAATGAACTCGAGGCATGGAACAGTCATCCTGTCAACGTTCATTCATTTCCTTGATCTCAGAGCAAATTGGGTGAGATGTGTGTGACATCAATATCACATATTGATTCACACGTGCATGCACATGCCTTTCTTAATCCTACTCATAAAGTGGCCAAGGATATCAAACTCCCTCAGGAGGGACAAATCCCATATCTATCACTCACCCCTCAAAAGCCCCATGTGTCAAATCCACCCAATCATCACCTTTATAACAACCCATGTTTCAGGACTGCGTTTGATGATGTCAAAGTGTACCCAACGACATGTGTTGAGTGTAATGATTTCAAGTCTAAGAATCACACTCACCACCATCACTGTGAGAGCTGACTGTGACTACCAAGTCATGGTTCCGTGTGTCACTCTCACGGTGGATCTGTCCGGTACCTTGTTCTCTAATAAGTACCTATGTGCTTAGTTTGATATCACTATATCATGACTAATGAGATTCTGTCATCAACCAACACACAATCTAGTCTTCAGTGTTATTGATGTCTATGGTTATTTCCACAATAACAACCGACTAGGGACTAAACAAGAATGTATACTCTTAACATCCATATGATCTCATCGTTTAGGTCATGAACCCAAAAGCATACGTCATTGAGTAAAACCATTCTTTAGACATCTATCATGTTATACTGTCATCTCAGAAACAATTTAAACATATAGATCGGAAATTGCCTTTATTATTATTATTTAAATCATTTACAAAGTATCCCATTACAATCATCATATGACTTGCTCTATGGGCATACATACCAACAAAATATGCCCAAAACACATGTCTAAGGCCCTTGCCACATGCAAGCATCACGCACCAAGTGTCCACTAGTGGTGACACAAATAAGGTCAAAGAAGGTCAAAGGTCCATGGGCGACACAGCCCTGGGCGACACAAACATCCTCTTGCCCGACACAAGGTCCAAAGGAGCAAAGGCAACACACCCCAAGGCCCAAAAAGCTCAACCAAGCCCAAAGGAACTCAAGCAACGAGCCCAAACCTTCCTCTTCAACACAAGAGGAAGCAAAGAGAGGGAGGAACACCACACAAGGTGACAAACTTGCCCACAAACCCTAAACTTGGGTTATTTGCAAGTAGCACCTCTAACTCCCAACAAAGTACCAACAAATCCTAATCACCACTAAAGGTGATTAGCAAGCAACAAAGCATCAGGTTTAAGCAAAGTAAATAGGGTAAATCCTAAACGGAGGTTAGGGTCCTTATAAATATGCATGCTAGATATGTTGTTAGAAATAATACAGAAGCATATGGTGTTAAAGAGAGAATGAAATTACAAAGTCTAAATTATAAAAATGCATATTATTATCCACATAGGTGTAACCTGGACATAGTAGGCTTATGTTACAAAAAAGGGAATTAGAAACAAAATATATATCTAATGGATCAAAGATTCACTTAATAAGATTAGAATCATAAACCCTAACATGACATATATTAGATGATCGGGAATAGGGTAAGAAGAATATAAAATTATAATAGGAATGTATATATTCACTTTGTCCTAGTTAACATACATAATATGCTCCTAGGATGACCACTCGACTAAGGGGACCAAGTATACTTATTGAGTTGACCTTTAGTCATGACGATCATGTATGTACACCTCCGTATTTATAAGTGGGCATTATATGACTAATTTTCCTATAATAAGGCAACTTTTGAAATGCTTTCTCTTGTTACAACAAATCATATACTCTCATTTGGATATATTTTTTATTCTTCTACAATTATAATTATCATTTTTAACTGGATCTATGACTCCACCTGCATTTGTGCTGAAAACTTGCCACATATGTTTGTGAAAGGTGTATCTAGCCACTCTATTTATGCATGTTAGATAATTCGACTAGTTTAACTATTGTAGACGTTTATGCGTAAACCATTAGGATATGTGTTTCGACTCGGGGTATGCTTTTCTACCCTTATATACACAGAGCGTATTTTTCCACCTAGGGTGTGCTTTTTCCACCCATTTTACTTAGGTCAATGACTCAGTGGTGTCATGTCCCTACTATAGTTACTTTAGTCATATATATTGACATGCAAATGTTTATGTGATTGAATGATTGATAATGGTAAGGAATGTGATTTTAATTGTTTAATTATACTGCCTCATTCTTTTGAAAATTCCTTCGCTTGTTACTTTTCATTGAAATTTACCTAGCTTTAATGGCCCCATTTTGTTGGGAAAATAATTAATGCCCTAGTTAATAATAATGTACATCCTCATCTTTTGCTTGATACATACCTTATTTTCCTATTAGTCTGGGTGTTCCCTCCACTCAGGTGTAGGTGTTTTACAGGACAGAGACTCAAGATGACCGTGAGCTAATTGGTGGATATGAGGACAACTTGAGATAGCTTTGTTACCCTCTACATACGGGCTTATATGTGTATAGATGTAACATTTCCATTTTATATACCACGCTTAGGGTGAAAAAATTATGTACATAGAAATATTTTGTAACTTTATAAATAGTTATGTTTTTCGCTACTTAAATATTTCATGACTCATTTTTGTACCATTGAGTGGGGTCACTATCGATCTCGCTCTTTACAACCAATTTAAACGTACACTATAATAGAGAAAACAAGTGTACATGTTTTGACTATTATAGGAATATAAAAAAAGTTACAAAAATGCCTTAACAGAAATACAATAAATGGAGTAAGCATAAAGTACATTTTTTTTTGTCTTCTACTCCAGTAAGCTCCTTGGTGCCTCATCTGTCCATCTCTTTAACTAATCATCTTCCGCACAGACTTCCGAACCCCTCCAGTGCACGCCTCCGTCGGACTAATCCAGGACAAGATCATGCGCCTCCATCATGTACTGGGCAACGGAGAACCTTCCTATTGGGAAATATAAGCGAGGCGGTCAGGTGTACTATTTGATTTTGCAAATTAGAAATAGTAGGCAGTTTACTATTTGATTTGGACGGTGAGGTGTACCGTAGTTGTGTGCGGCCTTTGAGCACTTCCCCATCCCTGTTGATTTCACACGATCATCTCATAGCAGGTCGATGTCTCCGACTCTCCTACGAGTATGAGCACGAGCCAAATGATTTTCCTTAGCTGATCGAGCGAGATTAATTGAGGAATTCTAGTGATCTCCTTCTTCATCATTATCGTCTCAGAGCAGATCGATGGTCTCCTTAGCTGATCGAGCGAGATTAATTGAGGAATTCTAGTGATCTCCTTCTTCGTCATTATCATCTCAGAGCAGATCGATGGTCTCCTGTAAGTATGAAAACGAGCTGAATGATTCTCTTAGGGGCAATTTAGGTGAGGTAATTAAAGGCGGTATAGTATTTATTTTGTATGTGGTTTTCCTAATTGTAATAGTCTAAGGGCCCGTCTGGTTGGGTCGTGTTTCAACTCATCCGGTTGCAACTCACTTTGTTTTTCAACTTGCAACGTTTAGTTGGATGTTGTTGAAGCCCACACCAAGAAAACCAACTGCAAGAAAATTGTGGAAAACGGATTGCGTCCTTTTTTAGCGCGGTTCGTTTCCTCGTTCTGTGCTGCTGCTATGGGTTCATCCTTCCTCATAATTACAGCTGAAAACTTAATATCATGACTGATAGCAATGAATTTCTTAGTGGTATATTCACCGCTAGATAACCGGAACCTATAACAACATCTAACCAAATGAAAACAAACTAAAACATTTCGTTGAAGCTGCGTCTAACCAGATGATAGAGTTGTACTTCAATTTTTTTTTATTTTCCTGTGTCTGAAATCATGCTCGGCTTCCAACAGTATGTAACCAAATTAACCCTAAGGCTGCGTTTGTTACGTGGTGAATCATGGTGATAGGGAATGATGGTGAAACAAAAATGTTGTTTGTTTGCCATGGTGATAGGGAATCATGGTGAATCCATGGTGAATCCGTGGGGAATTTTGATCTATTTTTGTCCCTATGAAAAAACATGGTGAATCGTGGTGAATCATGGTGAAAGAAGTTTCCGGTCAAGACTCCACTACTTATTTTGACAAATGTGTAAAAAAACATTCTAATAAATATGATTCTTACTTGTGTAGGGTGTTTTTTATAAAAAAAATTCTTCTCCCCATCACTATAACCATGTAACAAACAACAATTTTTAAGTTTTTCACCATCACCATCCCAATCACCATACACATGTTACCAAACAACATATTTTAATAATTTCCCTATCACCATCACCGTCCCTATCACCATCACCTTCACCGTCACCATCACCATTAATTTTATCACCACGTACCAAACGTCATCATCACCATTAATTTTATCACCACGTACCAAACACACCGTAAGTGCACTATTTCTCCACCATTCATTCGATGGACCTTACAAAGCACACGCCAAAATTGGCGAGATTTAGAATCCATCTGAAAAGTGAAAACGTTCCGCCCCGACTCCCCCCGTCCCCCGATCACCTCTCTCTCCCGATTCCCCCGATCGCTTTTCCCTCCATCGTCTTCTCCCTCCATCACCGTCTCCTCTTCCATCCTCCTTCCTCCGCGCCTCTCCTCCTGCCCACGAAACCTTACCGAGTATCTCGACACCCCCTTTCTCGCCGGAAATCGTACCCCGACACCCCTTTCTTCTCCGAAACCCTACCACGACAACCCCTTTCTCCTCCTCCCGCCTCCGCCTCTCCTCGTATCCTTCTATATCCATGGTCGGTTTCTGCTAGTGACCCTACAGATTCCTCTAACAGGTTGTGCTTCCAGATCTGGCTAGATCGTTTTGATTTTGTGGAGCGCCACCGGCTCCATCCCTTGCGTTACTTCCCCCGTCGGCATGAATTTCCCTTGAAGACGACGAAGTAACCGTGGAACGAGTAGACGATGTCTGCGTGACACTGCCGCTCGTAGCATGTTGTTGGGAAGACGTGAGGTGGTGGCACCGCCAGAGCTTCGTCGTGAGAGTGGCGAAGAGTACAGGAGACGGCGGGGACACGGGCTCGGATGGGTCACAGGGGAAGTTCGTCTGACGTGTGGGCCGCGGATGAGCCTGGTTGCTTCGTCGTAGGCTCGTGCTGCGGCCTCGACCATCTCGAATACGGCGGATCTCGAAGACCCAGGATCCTTAAAGCTGCTGGCGGACACCCCTGTATCACCGCTGTGGCCTGCCCATGGTGTTCGGCTGATGCCTGACGGCACCTGCTAGCTAGCTGGTAGTCCTCAGTGAATCTGTTTGTGGGGTATATGGAAAGCTAATGCGTAGTATGAGTGATGATGCATGGTGGGTTCTTGCGCCGTCCCCTCTTAGTCCTAGAAATCATCTCCACATATTTGTATTGTCTCTGTGTCTGCCAAACAAAATAATCTAGTCTTTTTTTTTTAAACCTCTCGCTAACAAACCGAGTGTCTAACCATCTTCACGTTTATATCTTCAGGTATTTGTTAATTGCTGGTGCTGACTTCCTAAATCCCGGCGATCGGAAATTTCTTAAAAGCAGGCCGTTACTGTTACGACAATTCACGAAGTTCTTAGTTCCGCTTACTACGCGACCGAGATCAAATATAATACCAACTACCAGTATTCACAAAAACAGCGGTCAAACTGGGCTTGAGTTTAAATCCCATCACTCATAAATACTGCTGTGATCTCAATGGATTTACCCAAACGGCCCCTTAAGCTGGACGAGAATGCGGAATTCCAGTCAAGTCCCTCATCATCATCATCTCGAAACAGCTCGACGGTCATCAGCTGTGATTATGAATACGACCCAAATGATTTTCCTAAGGAGAACGAGATCGAAGAATTCGAGTCTCCTTCTTTCTGCTGGCCATCTTCTCCTTCAGTTTCAACAAGCAGTGAGAGATCAGCAAGGTGAACATTGTTCGTTATCTCCCAGTTTATTTCATCCCACTGTTGATAGTTCTGTTTGCAATATCCTTCTAGTTTATTTAACTATGTTTCGAATTCTGCAGGCCTGTGTCCATTCTCTTTTTTTCTATCAACTCCTATGTTTCAAATTATGCAGGCCTGTATCCATTCGACATGACAAGAAATGGCCACAGACATTAGTGACAAAGCAAACGACAATGGAGCACCTCGCCATTCTTCTGTCCCTGTCCAGAATTGTTGTCGGTGGGGCTGCCTATGACAATTATACAAGAATGGAAGTAATTGCAGAAGCGCAGGAAACTCTTGACAAGGCAATCGGCAAAGCCATTAACATCCAATATCGGGATCGAAACAAGATAACCGAACAGCTCGAGACGGCCGTCACCAAAATCTTCGGTCTTCTAGTACCCATTAAAGGGTGACGACAAAGCTAATCCAGTTAGGGCACGTTTGGTTTGCCGGATTTTTAGAAATCCTGTATTTTGTCCATCCCGCATTATTAAAATGCTGCATTGTAAAAATCCCACAAAATAAAATTTTATGTTTGGTTTGCTGGATTTTATAAGTGCGGGATTTATTTTTTTTTGTGTTTTGGCGTCCGGGAGAATTTTGATGGAGACCAAAATGCGGAATTCCTATTATGTCTGAAAATCCCGGGATTAGCCTCAATTCTCCAATCCTGCAAACCAAACTTAAAATTTGTTGAACTGGAGTCCAAAATACAATCAAATACAGCAAAATCCAAGTAACCAAACATGCCCTTAGCGGACATAGTGGCCAAGGCAGCAGGACATGTACGGCTTAGGCAGAGAGAGTGGAGGGAGCTTCAATACGGGGTGGAGAGGCTGCGTAGGCTCCTCTGGTCGGCAGCGTGCAACGATCTTGACGAGCAAAACCTGTGGTGCGTCATTGGCCGAGTCGAGGAAACCTTGTTCACGGCCTACGCGCTCGCCAGGAAGTGCCATTCGAGAAGGTCTTGGTGGAGCTTGGTAGAGCTGCAGGATATCCCATTCCAAAAGATCTTGGTGGAGTTCCAGGACTCTATCATCGATGTATCCTGGCTTCTAAGGATATGCGAATATTCTTATCCCGAATCATATAACAACTATCCTAAAGGCTTGTTGCCCACCATCGGCACCGAAAGTCTCATCGGTTATTTGATTCGGGAGGGGATCGCCAGGTTGCCCAACCGCTCTCCTGATTTCAGAGCCGCCGCTTTGGCATCGCTCGTGATCCTCGCGGGCGACATATACGTATACGTCGACGGGAAGAGTAACATCCAGAAGGGAGCGGTTGAGCCGCTTCTGAAGCTCACCCAGAGCAGTGAAGTTAGCGTGCGGGAGGGTGCCATCATAGCGCTGGGATTGCTCGGTCACAACCTGAATAACGCTAAGTTGTTGGTCAGTTTAAGGAGACGGAGAGGTAACATCCGCCCGGTGATCTCCGTCTTGGTCAGTGTCATCAGAGATGATGGACCCATTGAGGCGAAGGCCAGTGCGGCCTGGGCCATCTCCCAACTGGCACGTCACCACAGACGAGACAAGCTAATACATGACTCATTAGCACCCGTTGGACAGCCACTTCTGACATATCTGCGCCACACGTACCAGATTGGCATGAAATCCGACAACTTGAGCTCCTTCTCAGGGCAGAAAATTGCCCTAGGCGAAGGAAATCATTCTACGCTTAAGATCCTTCTCGCCGCTCTGCTTGAGATAGGGACGCAGCTGGAGGAACAAGACAAGACAGCAATGCTGCTCGTGGGGGATAGGTTAGGAATCGGCGAAGCAGACACGTCCACCCTGGTCAACCAATTGCTGCAAATGGCTTACGAGCCTTTCTACAATGAACTGCTACTACCCTGCATTAAAGCGTTGGGCTGCTTCTGTCGTCAATCCTGGACACATGCCATCGGGCCTCTTGTAAGGCTGTTTGACAGAGTACAGGAGGAGAACGTCGTACTCGCGGCTCTCACATTTCTGATCAAGATCATACAAGGTTCTTCTTATCCATACGAAGACAGCTCCGAATTCATTGCCAAGGGCGGACTCGGCTATATTACTCAGATGGTCTACCAAGGCCACACTGCCAAGAAGTCGGCCCTTCTACTAGCGTGCTACATAGCAGCAGATCGTTACAACAAGGAGAAGGAGCTCAACGATCTCATAATCTGGGCGCACCGGGAGGGGTGTTTGCTTAATGATGATATCAGCCGTTCCGCTCTGGCAGAAGCGGCTGAATTTCATACACCTATCTGAACGCGAGGGGACATAGGATTTAGACTCCTGACGGAGGTGCTATTTATATGTGTAGCTGTTTATGAAAACTTTCATGTACATTCAACGTGATGTGATGTTGTTTTTGAGATATAGGTGTTGCCTATTGTGAGAACCACTCGGTGCTAAGCTGACGATAATCAGTTGATTCCAAACATGCAACAGACGAGTGGGTTCATTCCGCAGTTTCAGTTCAATACCAGAACCAACCATGGTTGTTAAGGACTTCGACTTGAGCCAATTGGATATATGTAATGTGGATGTGAGGTTTGGAGTGGGGGGGTGCGCAAATTGGGACACAAATTGGGACCGCATTGGATTTGTATCCCAATTTGCGCACCCCCCCACTCCAAACCTCACATCCACATTACATATATCCAATTGGCTCAAGTCGAAGTCCTTAACAACCATGGTTGGTTCTGGTATTGAACTGAAACTGCGGAATGAACCCACTCGTCTGTTGCATGTTTGGAATCAACTGAGGGCTAATTTGGTTGGATGTAAAACCAACCCACATCAGTACTTCAAAAACAGGAAATCAAAGGTTGATAGTTGTACGTGCAATTCTCGTATTTGGTTTAACCGAAATGAAACCGATCCAGTTGCTTTGTTTTCGTCTGGTACAATGCAGTTCTGAGCTGACATTTTCCCGTGACCTGTTGATCAGGTGCACAAGATCAGGTGCACAACGTTACTCATAACCTGATGTTCAGGTTTTGAACCTGGCCAATATGCCTCGAGACATCAGATACACATGTTCTTTTCTCGCAGAAAACTGATGTACTAGTCGTTAATGACCTGAAGAAACGGAACTGCGCTCATTTTTGAGCGCAGTCCATTTTCCTCAAATTTGTACAGAAACAACTGACTGGTGGGGGGTCATTTTCCCGTTGTGGGTTACAACTGCATGTAACCAGACGCTATCAGTTGCAAAACGCGTGGGGTTGAAGCTGCACGAGTTATATTTCTGCCCAACCAAACGGGCTCGCAATCACACCCCTGCTAAACTTTAGACAACTTTCAGTTGTGCAATACTACTCAGGCATATATAGCCTATCCCGCTGCCAACTGCATATGGATCTCTTACAACATCTACTGATCTAGTTACGGTGTTGCAACAGTGAATAGGTCTTGTAACATTACTTAAACCCTTTTACAAATAGAAATAGACCAAACCTGAACAAAGATACAACTTGCACGCTAACTCGTTGAAGCCCCTCCAAAATCACGGGTCTTTATCCATCCAAGTTTGATAAAAATCAGAATCACATTTCAAAGGGCAAGATTGGAGATATGGGTTAGAGCTCAATATATAAGACTTGGGATTAATATGTTTCAACATCTATTATATGACTGCATCAAATTTGTCATCCAACTTTAGTTGAAGCTTAAATGTGCGACCCCTATCAACACTTGTAGAGTGATCTTCACCAAATGTTTAGCGAAATTCAATGCATAAAAATTGTTTGAAGTTACTTTCCTATGGGTTAATGTAACGAAGGGGCTCACTGCCCTAGGATCTAGTAGAATTTCAGGAATGACGACTGACCCCACAGACCACCACTAGCCTTAACTGTGCGATTTTTCCTCACTCGCATGCACAAGTCGGGTTCAACTTCCCGATTGGTCATCCATCCTAGTACTACTCCAAGTTGAACATTCTTAACTATGGAGTTCTTTAGTGATGGGCTCCCTAAAAAGGAGGTGCACCTTGATTATATTGGTAGTTCAATCATTCCGTTTAAGATCATTTTATCTGAGGCATGAAATACTGGGACGTTACAATCTCCCCCACTTAAACTCTTGACGTCCTCGTCAAGGCTAAACTATATGGCCTCATAATCTTTTTCCCATTTCAATGTAGACCCAAATGACCCATGTCCACCTAGCTCCCAACTAAGGCTACCAACGCAAGGGTGGCTCCATCAACTTGGATAGCCATTTCCAACATGCCTGGACACTATCAGCGCATGGGCGGCTCCATAAATCAGATAGCTCTTTTCAACATGCACGATCCACACGGCTCAAAGGCTGGCATGCCATGGGCCCATGTGGGCCCCACTTACTAGAGGGAAATTAGCCCTGATACCATTTGTAACGACTGGGCCTACTGTCCCAGTCTCTAGCAGAGTTTTAGGAATCATGAATGGCCCCACAGACCATCACTAACCTTAACCGCGTGCTTTTTCCTCACATGCACAAGCCAGGGTCTACTTCCCAACTGGTCACCCATCCTAATACTATTCCAAGCTGAGCACGCTTAACTATGGAGTTCTTTAGTGATGGGATCCCTTAAAGGAGATGTACCTTGGTGATATGGGTAGTCCAATCATTCCTTTTAAGATCATTTTATTTGAGGTCTGAAATCCTGGGACGTTACAATCTCCCTCACTTGGACTCTTAACTTCCTCGTCAAGGCTCAACTATATGGCCTCATAATCTTTTCTCCATTTCAGTGTAGACCCAAATGACCCATGTACACCTAGCTCCCAACCATGGCTACCAACGCAAGGGTGGCTCCATCAACTTGGATAGCACTTTCCAACATGCCTGGACAATACCAACGCATGGGCGGCTCCGTCAACTCAGATAACTCTTTCCGACATGCATGGACCGCATGACTCACAAACTAGCATGACGACCCATGTGGGCCCCACCTACCGGAGGAGAATTGGTTCTGATGCCATTTGTAATGACCGGCCCACTACCCCATACTCTAGTAGAGTTTCAGGAATGACGATTGGCCCCACAGACCACCACTAGTCTTAACTGCGATCTTTTTCCTCACTCACGCACAAACCAGGGCCAACTTCCCAATTGGTCACCCATATTAGTACTACTCCAAGTTGAGCACGCTTAACAATGGAGTTCTTTAATGATGGGCTCCCTAAAGAGGGGGTGCACCTTGGTGATATGAGTAGTCCAATCACTCCTTTTAATATCATTTTATCTGAAGCATGAAATCCTAGGACGTTACAATCTCCCCCACTTAGACTCTTGACGTCCTCATCAAGGCTTAACTACATGGCCTCATAATCTTTTCCCCATTTCAGTGTAGACCCAATTGACCCATGTACACCTAGCTCGTAACCATGGCTACCAACGCAATGGTGGCTCCATCAACTTGGATAGCCCTTTCCAAAATGTGTAGGCACTACTAGTGCATGGGCGGCTCCATTAACTTAGATAGCTCTTTCCAACATGCATGGACCGCACGGTTCAAAAATTGGCATGCCACAGACCCATGTGGCCCCACCTACTGGAGGGGAACTCTAATACCATTTGTAACGATCGCGCCCACTGCCCTAGGCTCTAGTAGAGTTTTAGGAATGATGAATGGCCCCACAGACCACCACTAGCCTTAATTGCGTGCTTTTTCTTCACTCACGCACAAGTCGGGGTCAACTTCCCAACTAGTCACCCATCCTAATACTACTCCAAGCTAAGCATGCTTAACTATAGAGTTCTTTAGTGATGGGCTCCCTGAAAAGGAGGTGCATCTTGGTGATATGAGTAGTCCAATCATTCCTTTTAAGATCATTTTATCTGAGGCCTGAAATAACATTACAATCTCCCCCACTTAGACTCCTGACATTTTCGTCAAGGCTCAATTACGTGGCCTCATAATCTTTTCCTCATTTCAGTGTAGACCCAAATGACCCATGTACACCTAGCTCCCTACCATGGCTACCAATGCAAGGGTGGCTCCATCAACTTGGATAGTCCTTTTCAACATGCCTGGACACTACCAGCGCATGTGCGGCTCCATCAACTCGGATAGTTCTTTCCAACATGCGTGGACCACACGACTCAAAGACTGGCATGCCACAGGCCCATGTGGGCCCCACCTACTGGAGGGGAATTGGCTCTAATACCATTTGTTATGACCGGACCCGCTGCCCTAGGCTATAGTAGAGTTTCAGGAATGACGACTGACCCCATTGACCACCACTAGCCTTAACTACGTGCTTTTTCCTAATTTACGCACAAGTCGGGGTCAACTTCCCAACTAGTCACCCATCCTAGAACTACTCCAAGCTGATCACTCTTAACTATGGAGTTCTTTAGTGATGGGCTCCCTGAAAAGGAGGTGCACCTTGGTGATATGGGTATTCCAATCATTTTTTTAAGATCATTTTATTCGAGGCCTGAAATCCTGGGACATTACAATCTCCCCCATTTAGACTCTTGACGTCCTTGTCAAGGCTCAACTATATCACCTCATAATCTTTTCCCCATTTCAGTATAGACCCAAATGACCCATGTATACCTAGCACCCAACCATGGCTACCAATGCAAGGGTGGCTCCATCAAGTTGGATAGCTCTTTCCAACATGTCTGGACACTACCATCGCATGAGTGGCTCTATCGACTCGGATAGATCTTTCCAACATGCATGGACCACACAGCTCAAAGACTGGCATGCCAATTGCCCATGTGTGTGCCACCTACTGGAGGGGAATTGACTCTGGTACCATTTGTAACGATTGGGCCCACTGTCCTAAGCTCTAATAGAGTTTTAGGAATGACGACTAGCCCCACAGACCACCACTAGCCTTAACTACGCACTTTTTTCTCACTCACACACAAGCTGGGGACAACTTCCAAACTGGTCACCCATCCTAGTACTACTCTAAGATGAGCACGCTAAACTATGGAATTCTTTAGTGATGGGCTCCCTAAAAAGGAGGTGAACCTTGGTGATATGGGTAGTCCAATTATTCCTTTTAAGATCATTTTATCTGAGGTCTGAAATCCTAGGACGTTACAGCTAACAATTTAAGCATTCATTGATAATTACATTATATGGCATCTAATGATGTTTGATTAATATTCAGAACACATTTCAATAAAACATTATTATGGTTGTATAATATAGTCTCATTTGTTTGTAGGATCTATATGCTCAAGAGGGAGGGGCTAAGTTGATCTATCAATAAACGTAAACCAAACTTGTTACACTTTTCATGTTATATAACAAGTTAACTGAAAAAGTAAAATAGGCATAGGAGATAGAGAGACTTTGCAATTAACAAAGATACACAAGTATTTCGAGAGGTTCTAGCTCAAAAGGTGTGGATGTACTACCTAAAGAGGTTGACCTCTAGGACTCTTCAACCCTCTAGTACCACCTTTTGTTCCACCACAAGAGTTACACCAAGAATACCTCTCTTCTTAGACCATGACTAACTAGCTTCCTTTTCTAGGACAAGAAGCAAAGAACCTTATTGTGGGTCTTCCACCCCATACCTAAGCCCACCTACCCTTAACCTTCATTTGTCAAGGAGGATTTTCAATCAACATTTGTAGGAGTAAGAGATTAGAAGAGAGAGGAGAGCTTTAAAATTGACAAAAAGGACTAACTCTGCTACAAGTATTAATATTCACTCTATGGATGAAGGAAAGTGATTAAGATAGGGAGTGACTAGTGGCTCTTTCAGGAAATTTTCTATCAACATATGATGGGAGCCTATTGGGGTGATGTGACATAGTTCATATCACTCCATATGCAAAAATACAAAACTATAATACATTCGGTCGCATTTTATTAGGGAAAACTTGGCAGACACACACTTACAGTAGGTCCAAGATAGGTCAGTCGATCGATTTTCTCCCTTGAAATCTTGTGTAAGGAAACCTATTTGATATATGCATTTTTGTTGGTCGGCCAAGTTTCCTTATAACAAATTCAACTGATGCAGGTTTTTAAATAATTGATATAGCGGGGCTGACCATATTTGATTTATGATCCTTACTATTTGGGATTATCTAGATTTCCCAAAGTGCATTCAAACTCATTCTAGTTAAATCTATTATCCACTTTGTTATAAACATGGATTTATCTAGTCGACATACTATATATGTTATGAATCTCTCCCCCTGTTATCCCCAACTAAGGCGAACTAAGAGGACAAGGGTCATTATCATAATTCTAGGATCAAGGTTTAGCAATTAACTAATAATACTTATAAGTTTCATTGAATGCAAAAGAGTTTGGTAACAATATGAAGATAAAATCTCCTCAAGGGAGTTACATGGAATAGGAAACTATTGTTTGCAATAGAAAGTAAATCTAACTATCTAAATTATCCAGGATAAGTTTAAGCACTTCTTTTGGTGCCTTATTGGATGTCCATCTTTTAGATTAATTGTAGTTCAACCTAAAATGGAGTGAAACAAAAATGGGGTCTTCAAATCAAAATATAATGAGTACATGGGGGAAACAAAATGATCGCATCTAAGTGTAACAATATAAACAACCATAGAAGAAAATATTATTTCATAATCAAACTTGCAAATTGTGTTGTAACTTCTCAACCCATATTTATTCAACCTCTGTGTATACCCACTCACTGGGACTATTCGTACTATCATACACACTTGCTGGGAGTATTTTAATGATGTATCCATTCACTGGGGGTAATTTCTAATCATACCCATTGGATGGCGGTATTTCATAATAGCATACTCGCTCTTTGGGAGTATTTCAATGGCCAACTCCCTCACTAGGGGTATTCACAATAAAATCCATGCCGCATTTATTTAGAGATACATCATGGGCTTGAGAAAGTTATGTTCATCTATAGTGATACTCATATGGACGTTATAGATTGTAGGAACTAAATAAACTACCAAGCAGTTTAGTTGCAATCCATTCGGGAAACTTCAGAAAATCACAAAAGTTGATAAGATGATTATTTATAGGTGTAACCACGCACCTTTCTCAGAGATGACTTAGTGTCCAAGTAAACTAGAGCAGATGCAACCAATCAAGAAACCACCATGTAATCAATGCATAACACCCAATTATTACTATTGTTTTTGTCAAAAATCCATTATGACTTACTTGGCCTCTAAGTTAGGACTTGGTGGTCAAATTAGAGTTTCATTAGGGTTAGGCTTTACAAACCCTAATCATCATATTTTAATTCTTTTAAACTTAGGAAACCCTAATTTTGATAACATATGTATTCTTTAACTAAGATGAGATCAAGATGATGTTTTTATCCAAAAAGAATAGACTTTGATCATTAAGATCATTTAACCAAGTTATGATCGTCAAAACTATGAAATTAGGGTTTCTATGCATTAATTACATTAAAGGTTGCATCTTTATGCACTTTTGGAATTTGATAATAAATTAGGCATGGAACCAATTATTTCGGATTCCTCATATTTTTTGATCAAAAATATGTGTACTTTTGCTATATTTTGATCTACCTAAAATTTTGTAGAATTTCTACAAATTAAATCAGTATGGACCAATCAGCTCTTGCCACCTATGCACCTAACTAGGTAAATCCAACATGTTGTGAGGCCATGGTCGAACCAATCATCTGTTGCCATGTTATCACCCATAATCGCGTGGATAAGAAAGGAAAAGGAAGGAAAAAGTTGGAAAGGTCGAGTATATTCCTCACCTATCCAAAGCAGATGCGGGGCTAGGTCGTCTTTTCACTGGATGTCATCTTCAACCCTCGTATGCCTCCTCCTTTGTGAGTAGGCACGTCAACTTTGTAGTTGACTTTAGGCTGTTGGATTCGTGAGCAATAGAGGAGGGTATCACCACCTTCAGCATGCCCCGCTAAACTAGATGATGGTCTCAATTGACCATGATGGGACCAATGCAGAGAGGAGCCGAGGGGTTTCTGTCGGTAGGGTTCAAAGAAGAAGATGAGGGAGAGAGCAGGGGTTTAGATGGGAATTGGAAGTAGGGGAGTGATCTTTCGGTTGCACAGATCATCATGGAGATATTGGTGGTCTCACAGGGGAATTGCTACCCCTTTATTTAACTATGTCTGTGGAGGGTTGGCACCGACTATGCTAGTGATTTGGGGAAAGCTTTAATTGCTTCCCAAAGCAGGTAAAACTAGGGTAGGTACATTTGGGTTCGTCTCCTCAATTTAAAGGGATGATATTCAAGCATCCATATTTATCAGGGTGAGAGAAAAGTGTGAGATGAGAAGAAGGAAATAATGTAATTGTTTCCTAAACTATATCGGGGTAGCTGACAACCCCCAAGTCATCAGATTTAGATCCAATGCCCAAAGTGTTGTGCAAAAATTTAAGGGGTCGGGCCTTTGTTTTCTAAATCCAAATTAAACTGTGACATCTAATACGTTTATCCATAATCTCTTTCACTTTAGGAAAACTCAATTGATTCATATCTCTATATCCTTTTATCCAAATGACTCCGAACTTCAAAGGGAAGTTTTTAGTATTTGAATCTTATGTGGGAAATATTTGGGGACAAGATACGAAAGTTAATAGTACTTCTATTTGTCTCTAAGTATTCCCTTTGTTTGATTTATTTAAGGCAACAATTAACTCCTTTTCTCACTCAAACTTGGCAAGATTTCTTATTTTGATATGTTTTCTCATTAAGTATAATATTTGACAGAATAAAACATATTAGTTTCCTTCAACCTATTATTTTCTAGAAATTTCCACACCATTCCATATTTTCTGCCAATTGTTCTTTACTTTTATCAATCCCTTTATCATTGGATTTTCCACTCTTCCTTTAGCCCATATTTATAAATGGATTATTGAAAATAGAAAAACCATGAAATCTCTTTGCAAAGCAGAAAATGCATTTTAAATCCATACTTTTAAAACAAGACATGGAAAATATCAAGATGTTCATATATGTCCCTAACAATCCATTATTTGCATTCAAGTATATGAACAAATATATGCACAAAAAACCATGTTATAACAATATCCAAGAAAATACTTTATAGTATTTAGAATCAAACTTATCTAAGATATTTTCAGTATGAACAAAAAAGGAAGGGCAATCAAAAAATGAAAGAATTTTATAGATGGTACTTTACCATTCCTTAACCAATAGGGGTTTTGTTTATGAAAGTGACTTAAAAATGGTCTTAGACAACAAAGAAATAATGTTTATGGCTCCATCCCAAAGAAGTATTGTTGTATTATATTCCAAACCATGGCCTTACCCATTTCTTGTAAGGATTGATTTTTCCTATCTATATCCTCAATTTGTTGAGGTGATCGAGGGGAAGAGAATTTATGCACTTGTCATGATTCTCCATGAAACACTTCCAACAAATCATTTTCAAATTTACCACCATAGTCCCTACATAATGGAAATAATTTTTCAAGAAGCTTTGTTCTCTACTATTTTACAAAAAGATATGAAAGTTATAAGAGTATCATGTTTAGAAATAAGAAAGGTTTTCCCTATAAATCTATAATAGTCATAAAAAATCATAAGGCAATATTTTTCTTCTCTAAAGTGGTTATGTATAGATTGGTACAAAAGGTTCAATATGCAGAAGTTGTAGTGTTTTCTTTGTGCTAAAAAAATCCTTTGTATTTGAAAGAATGTTTGGTTTTCTTACTTATGTGCAAGGTTGGAAGTCATCACAATTTTCAAAGTTAAAGGTAGGGATAACCAAGTCCTTTTTTCTCAATTTCTTCAATTGATGTATGTTTACATGAACAAGTTGTCTATGCCAGAGTCATACATCATTTTTATCAAGAATAAGGAATTTTTGAAGAACAAATTTTAAGGAATTAAGCATAATACCATTTAGATTTCCATTCATATTCCTCTTGTATATAACATTGAGAGTAATGGAGTCTAGCAAGAGGCATAAAGTAAGGTAAATAAAATAAGATATCCATTATCACATACTTTACTAACAATGGTAAGATTGTGAGTAGGCCATTCGCAAGAAGTACATTCTTTGAAAACATTGAGTTGCCTACATCACTTGTAAGGATTGATTCATCCTATCTATATCCTCTTTTTGCTGAAGCAATCAATGGGAAAATACTTTATGCACATATCAAGATTCTTCATGAAACAATTCACAAATAATTTTCAAATGTAATACCATGGTCATTACATAATGGAAATAATTTTGCAAGAAGCTTCTCTCTCTATAGTCTTACAAAAAGATATGAAATTTATAAGAGAATCAACCTTATATACAATAAAAAATTTATATGTAATATAGAATAGTCATAAAAATCATACGACAAAAATTTTCTTCCTCTAAGTGGTTATCTGCGCAGTGGTACAAAAGGTTCAATATGCAGAAGTTCTAGTACTTTCTTTGTGCAGAAAAATCTTTTGAATATGAAAGAATTTGTGATTTTCTTTCTTGAGTGAAAGGTTGGTCTATCATCATCATATTTCAAATTTAAAGGTGGAATAAGTAAGTCATTTTTTCTCAACTTCTTCAATTGATGCTTGTTTACATGACCAAGTTATTTACACCAAAGTCATACATCATTTTTATCCACAATTAGGCATTTATGAAGAATAAATTTTAAGGGAATTAAGCTTAATAATATTCAGATGTCCATTCCTATTCTTCTTGTATATAGCATTTAGAGTATTTGAGTGTAGCAATAGGTATAAAGTAAGGAAAACAAAACAAGATACCCATTATCAAATAATTTACTAATATTAGTAAGATTTTGAGTAGGGCATTTACAAGAAGTACATTCTTTAAGAACAATGAGTTGCCTACATCATTGTAGTTTCCTACATCACTGTAACAACCAAATTTTATCTCTCCTCTAACTATGCATATCTTGACTCATGATACACTCAGTTTGACTCAAAGGCCTTCCCAGTCATCAATTGGATGTTTTGGAATCATATGTTGACCTACTGATGAGTGTTGATGGCTAAATTTCAATGTTGAACCCAATTATATAAGGTTGAGTGCTTAATTAACTTAGAGGGTGGATTTAATTTTTGAGACTACTCATCATCACAATCTTGATCTTAAACCTTATCCATTAGATAGAGGATGAATGTTTGGATCTAATTGTGAAGATGCCACCCATATCCGATAACCAAGGAGTAAGGTATGACCTTTGCAAGTTTGGCTCTTTACTAGCCCTTTTCACCTATTTTTCTCTTTTTCTTTTGTGTTAGGACTCGGCCTTTCTTCTTCTTGTTGGGTCGGCCCACCCACATGCCACCAAGTCCACGACCAGCGTAACGGCTGGGAGCGACCCCAGCCGCTCAGTGGTGTCTGCCGACCAAGCGGATGGGGAGCTGTCCCCTAGCTCACAATCAAGTCAGAAGCTAGGCTGCTGACCATGCCTTCAACACCGGCCTACAATGCTTGCTTGTCCTCATTTTGTATTTTCTTCACCAAGAAACACCTCCACTTGGTCTTCTTGACCTTTTGCCTATCTTTTCCATGACTTTTGGGATTCAAATAGGGGTATGGGACACCCCTAGCGCCTTGTAGCCACGACAAGGGTGGTCCAACGGGTCTTGGGCTCCTCTTCCACTCTATTAAATCCTCCAATGACTTTGTGAGGCCCCTTTACACCTCCATGACACTTTGTATTGCTTCCTTGGGCACTATCTCACCCTCGGTCTTTTCTTCTTCTTCCTCCACCTAGGTGCCACCACATCATTTGTTGTATTGGGGATTTTTCCCATAGCCTCCCTCGCCATGAACCGACACCTCCATCCTCTTCATGGACATCCACCGTTCTTGGGCGGTCGGCTCACACACATTAGGGAGGCTAGTTTCCCTTCCTTGCCTTCTCTCGAACGGGCAACACCGCTGCAACATGAGCCTTGGGTGTGAGGTTGTTTCCACGAAGGAGACGAGTCCAAAGCCACAAGATCACGATCCTACGATCCGTCCTCCATTTGCCTCGCCGCTCATTGGATCTGTAGTGAAGGGGCGAGATCTTTCGGCCCACTAACCCTCCTCTGCTTGGCAAAATGTTGATGGGTCAAAGACATAGTGGAGCCGCACCTCGATGGTGCATGCGTGGACCGTAACAGCCAACCCCAGTGCACCATGTGGCTCGCATCTCTTGAGGTATATCTCTCTCTTCAAGATATATGCCAAATCTTGCAAAATTATTATAAAATCACTCGTAACTCTAAATGGGAGATATTATATATGAAAATTGATTACATCGACGATATCTATCTAATGAACATTATTTTAGATCATAATTAATTTCGTAGCTCCTATAATGTTGAAAATGGCATCAAATGTATCTCTTTTACATGATTAATGATGTTTAATGTCAAACCATGATCATATCTTGAATTGACCCTGATCAATAACCTATCCTATCTTGTACTATAATAATCAAAATGATCATGCCATGCTCTATTAATGATTCTAATTTATGAAATGGACCATGAAATATGTATCATATGGACTTTGATGCTAATGATCATTATCTTGATGCTCAACTTGATTATATGAACACAAAATCGTCATGCTTGATCTACATTAGTAACTTTACATACTTTGATCACCTATATGATTAATGGATTAATATTGCTCACTATTATGACTAAGTGACCTAACCATGACATTGAAATGAGACCTAACGTGCATGTTGCTATATTTGAGATATAATATTATACAAAGGTCACCCTAATGGTAACACATGCTATTTTTAAGCATAAAATTAGTAACTTATTAATATGTATGACACTAAATCAATCTTGATCACTCATGTACTCTAATGATGACCATCTTGCATGATAATGACTCAAAATGACTAGTTTGACAATGTTGATACTCATGTTGATTTATCTTGCTCGAAACTCATGGTTCCTCTATTAAGATCATGAAAACCTAAGTTTAAAGTCCCTGATCTTGCTAAGATGTTTCACCCTAAGTCAAAATGATAGATGATGTAATATGTAACTTGATGATGAATATTGCATGAACATTGGAAATGTCAAAATCAATCGTTGAGAATATGGAACTTAGATTAGGTGAAACATCCACTCTTGATGAATATGATTAATATGACCTAAGTCTTGTGATGTTAATCTAGTCACATTTTCTTGTAATGTCAAGATCTCTTTGATGGACTATTTTCAAAGATCTAATCATATTGTATAATGCTAGTATGCTCATATTAAGGTATACTTTATCCTCCTATTGGCCAGACTACTGGTATAGAAATTGCATGTATGTATGTAGTATAAGAGCTTGGCTTAATATACTTGTTTGAGCTACATGTTCCCTATGACTACTACATTTTGGTCTTGATTACATATGTTGAACAAACTTGAAAACATAATGATAGATGTCCATCATACAACCTTGTGCACCTTCCTATATTCTTGGGGTATGGGCATAAGGTTGGGTGTCCTACTTGAGTTGTCATGATAGGGAAGACATGTTGATACAAGGGTTATCTCTTGTAAATGGACTTGAGGTCCCTTATGAATAGGGTTAACTCTCAACATTTAGTCTTTTAGTCCCTCATGTTAAAAAAAGGGTAGCTAATCTTGAACACCCTCACGTAACCCTTCTTTTTAGAAGTTGGTCAAATGCCTTATGTTATTGTTGTTATAATGGAAATGAACATAAATCACACTTGCATGCTAATACGATAGTATTTAAAATGTTTTTTCTTCATTCTTGTAATCTACTTTATGCTTTTGATAAGCAATATATGTTCTTAAACGTGCAATTTTATATGTTTTCCAGCGTACTCAACACAGCTGTGCTGATGTGTACCCATTTTATGATTTTAGGTAATAGGTACACTATGAATCTCTTATGAAGATCAATGCTTCCGCATTTATGATAAACTGCTTGTACTCTGATGATGTATAATGACATGCAAATGGAATACATATGGTTGATATATGGGACCTAAGATCTTGTCAGGTATTAGTTTAGCATTCTTTTATGCTTTCTTATCTCATACCTTAGTTGTTGTTTGTGGTTTTATTCATGCATATGTTATGTGATCTATCCTACTGACGGGTGCTTGGGTCCTTTCTCCTTTGTCTTTCTAGCCATTAGGAGTGAGGATTTGGGTAACAAACGGTTCCGTGACAGATGGTACAAAAGCAATCACATATACTCTATGTGTGTTTAATAACACAAGTACTTGTATGAACCTTGGGAAAACCTAAGTCCATGATGGTGAAGCTGAGGTGTCTAGGTAGGTCACTACATGGGGTCTGATGCACCTCCTATCCACCTAGATGAGATGGCTTAGGTCTCCCTTGTATACCCACTTGGTTGAAGTGAATCCAAGATTGGATTAAGGATTTTTCCCTAAAAATCTTAGAGAGGCTTCTAGCATCTCATCTCTTCACCAAGGACTACCCTAAACCACCATGTTGACTAGTTAGTCTCTCATCTCCTCATCTGATTTATCTCTCATGACAATTAATCACATGACCCCTCGGTTATGGGTAGCTTATGTATGGGAAAATTAAAATTTGAATGAATTGGTAAAAATTGATTTAAGATGATAATGATGCCATACTATGACCTTAATTTGAAAATTCGATTATGATTAATAAAAGTACTCTTGAATCTAAGTACTCGTGTAATATCTCAGATCAGGTAAATCGAATTTTACCAAATATGAACTATGTGTTTCCTCTATTTGAGGTAAATGATAATGATCCTTAACATTATGAAATAAGGAGAACTCATGTGTTATACATCATTTTTGATGAGATCCCAATTGATTAATTCCATGTTTCCCTATTGTTGATTAAACATCAAACATGATTAAGAAAACATTTCCCCTATTTGATATGTATCATGATCATGCTTAGAAATGACTATGACTTTGGACCCTTGAAATCATGATAAAAGATTTTGTTACAAGAGGAAAAATCCCCTATTGATTATAATCCTCATTATTAAACTCGATTAATAATATGACGAATATGAGATCTCGATCATACTTGATAATGGTCAAATTGTTGAAAGATCCTATATTGACTTCTCTATTTTCAAGTATACCTCCTTGATCTTAATCATGAAGAGAAGGGAATAATATTATGACCTTAAAAATATGGATTCTTGAATCAGAGTTTCTCTTTTATGATAGATGATATTTGATCTCATGACCTTGTGAAATACAAATCGATAAATGATGCTCTTCCTATTTGATAGACTTGATACGTAATGACTAATGAGGATAAATGTGATAGCTTAGGGTGGTAGTTTGTTTCATAACTCCCCTAACTTAGGTCACATACATATTATAATTGCCCCTAAATTTTCATCTTGTTGATTATTTAGAGTTGAAAATATAATCCCTTATGTACAATTTTGACCTCTTGACCTAAGTCTCTAATAGGTCAAAGCTAATGATGATATTGAAACTCAATATCAAATCTCGATTTGATGATGATCTTGAAAAATGATGATGTTGACTATAGCCAGTGGTTAAGTTCCTAGAAAGACCTAGGTCTAGATCATTCATTAACCTTGAAAATTATGATAATGCCAATGATGTTGATATCACAAAATGTTGCTCAATTGTTGCTCGATTGTTGGTTATGGATGAATTATCCCACCTATCGTCTTATTAGGAATCTTATACCCTAACTTCAATTTTTTTTGGACATATGACTTTTTTTTTCCAAAATCATGACACTCTATGTTGTTTTTCAAAATCTTGACTTCTGATTACTCATCTCGATATTGATTCGACCCCTATGATCACCTTGTTTTCACCTTGTTTGGATCTTGAGATCAACCTCGATATATGATTGATGACTTTCATGTTACCAAATCTAGAATATTTTGAAATGATTCTTATATTGATTCACTCAATTTATGACTTAGGGATAAGCTCTCATGTGGACTAGGGTGGTACCTTCCATTGATTTTGATAAAAAAAAACCACGATATTGACATATGATATTTGTCTCGAATGTTGAAAAATGAAATCTCAATCAAGGATGTATAACCCCTCCTAGGGCCAATGTAGAAGATAAAACTCTAAATGTTGGGATTGGAAGTCATGATTTACTCTTGAATAAAAGAGCCCTATTTGTTTGATCTAAATTGATGATCTCTCAAATTTGTGATCTTTTGATACTCTTTTTGCTATTAGAGTGGCATAGTGGAAGCGTGGCCATGGTTGGATTTTGATGGTTGGTATCTTGATATTGGAAAAGTTTTGATAGTTGAAATATTATGTTGTTATATGTGGAGTATTATGATGAAAATGATATGGAATAAAAAGTCCTAATGTCATTTGAGGATTTGCTTAATTTTGGGGACAAAATTCATTTTAAGGAGGGGAGGATGTAACAACCTAGTTTTCTCTCTCCTCCGACTATGCACATATTGACTCATGATACACTTAATTTGACCCAAAGCCCTTCCTAGTCATCATTGGATGTTTTGGAATCACATGTTAACCAACGGATGATTGCTGATGGCTAAATTTCAATGTTGGACCCAATTATATAAGGTTAAGTGTTTAATTAACTTGGAGGATGGATTTGAATTTTTGAGATTACTCTACATAATTATATTGATCTTAAACCTTATCCATTATATATAGGATGAAATTTTGGATCTAATGGTGAAGATTTCACACATATCCGATAATCGAGGAATAAGATATGGTCTTTTCAAGTTTCACTCTTTTTTAGCCTTTTCACCTATTTTTTTTCTCGGCCTTTCTTCTTCTTGTTGTGCAGGCCCACCCACACGCCACCAAGGCCACAACATGCACAACATATAGGAGCGACCCCCAGCTGCCCGGTGGCATTTGTCGACCAAGCAGTTGGGGAGTTGTCCCCTAGCTCGCGACAAAGTCAGCAACAAGGCTATCGACCATGCCTTCGACACTGACCTACGATGCTCACTTGTCCTCTTTTTTACTTTCTTAACCAAGAAACACCTCCACTTGGTCTCTCCAACCTTTTTCCTCTATTTTCCTTGACTTTTGGGCTTCAAATAGGGGTATGGGACACCCCTAGAGCCTTGTCGGATGCTGTAGCCACGACGAGGGCGGTCCAAGGGGTCTGGAGCTCCTCTTCCCCTCTATTAAACACTCCAATGAGTTTGTGAGACCCCTTTATGCCTCCACGACACCTTGTATTGCCTCCTCAGGATCTATCTCACCCTCGGCCTCTTCTTCTTCTTACTCCACCTGGGCGCTACCACATCATTTGCTAGTTTGGGGCTTTCACCCATAGCCTCCCTCGTAATGAACCAACATCTCCATCTTCTTCGCGGACCTCCACCATGCTTGGGCGGTCGGCTCACACACATAAAGGAGGTTGGGTTCCCTTCCTTGCCTTCTCTCAAAGTGGAAAAACTGCTACAACATGAGCCTTGGGTGTGAGGTTGTATCCATGTAGGAGACAAGTCCTAGGCCAAAAGATCAGGATCCTACGATCAATCTCCCATTTGCCTCTGCTCTCATTGGATCTGTAGTGAAGGGGCGTGATCTTTTGGCCCACTAACCCTCCTCTACTTGGAAAAATGTTGACAGGTCAAAGACATAGTGGAGGTGCTGGTGCCTATGTGACCTGCACCAGCAACCCCAGTGCACCACATGGCTCACATCTCTTGAGATATATATCTCTCTTCAAGATATATGCCAAACCTTGCAAATTTAGTAGAAAATCATTTGTAACTCTAAATGGGACATATTACATATGAAAATTGATTTTATCTATCCAATGAACCTTGTTTTAGATCCTAATCCATTTTGTAGCTCCTCTTATGTTGAAAATGGTATCAAATGCATTTCTTTTACATGATTATGATGTTTAATGTCAAACCATGGTCATATCTTGAATCCACTTGATTTTGATGACCGTAATAGTAACTGATTCTATCTTGTACTATAATAATTGAAATTGATCATCCCATGCTCTATTAATTATTCTAATTTATGAAATGGACCATGAAATATGTATCATATGGACTTTGATGCTAATGATTCTTATCTTGATGCTAAACTTGATTATATGAATTCCAAATTGTCATGCTTGATCTACATTAGTAAATTGACATGCTTTGATCACCTATATGATTAATGGATTAATTTTGCTCACTATTATGACTAAGTAACCTAAACATAACATTGAAATGTGACCTAACGTGCATGTTGCTATATTTGAGATCTAATCTGGTACAAAGGTCACCCTAATGGTCATATGTGATATTTTTATGCATCAAATCAGTAACATATTGATATGTATGACACTAAATAAATCTTGATAACTGATGTACTCTAATGATGACCATCTTGCATGATAATGACTCAAAATGGCTAGTTTGATTATATTGATACTCATGTTGATTTATCTTGCTCAAAACTCATGTTTCCTATATTAAGAGCATGAAAACCTAAGTCTGAAATCCCCGATCTTGCTAAGATGTTTCGCCCTAAGTCAAAATGATAGATGATGTAATGTGTAACTTGATGATGAATACTACATGAACATTGGAAATGTCGAAATCAATCATTGTGAAATATGGAACTTAGATTAGGTGAAACACCCACTCTTGTTGAATATGATTAATATGACCTAAGTCTTGTGATGTTAATCTAGTCACACTTGCTTGTAATGTCAGGATCTCTTTGATGGTCTCTTTTCAACAATCTCATCATATTGTATAATGCTAGTATGCTCGTATCAAGGTATGTTTTATCCTCCTATTCGCTAGACTTGTGGTACTGAAATTGCATGTATGTATGTAGTATAAAAGAATGGCTTAATATATTTGTTTGAGTTACATGATCCCTATGAATACTACATTTTGGTATTGAATACATATGTTGAACAAACTTGAAAACATAATGATAGATGTGAAAGATCTAGAGGGGGAGTGAATAGAGATTTTTGATACTCAAAAAATAATTAAACACTCAACCGGAGAAGGAGGTAGAAACAAGGTACTCACTTTGATGTAGAGTGGTTCCAACCTTTGAATGAAAAGTTGTCAGTACACTAACCACTTGTCTCCAATTGGGATTTTGAAAGTGATTAATATTATTTACCTCTCAAAGATGTTACTATAAAATACAATCACCTTCCTTGAAGTAGCCTCAAACTCCTTGAAGCAACCTTCTTTGAAGTAACCTCAAGCCCTTGAAGAGCCTTCTCCTCCTTGAAGTAGCTCTACCACCTTGTGATAGCCTTCACCTAGAAGTAGCTCCAATCTCCTTTGAAGCCTACTTCTTGAAGTAATCTCAAGAAACCTTAGAGCAGCCTTCTCCACCAAGAAGTAGCTCCAATCAAGCTACCTCAAGCAGCCTTCACAAGTTGGAGTAGCCATGGAGCACAAGTAGCTTAACATGTGAATGCGGATTGGAAGAAAGGAAGTACACCAATAGAGTATTGCGCTTTGATCCTATATCAAGTGTTAGATATCTCAAACAACTTAGGATGGAAGTTTCTTGGATGGTGGCTAAGAGGCTATGGCTATAAGACACAAACTTGAAACTTGAAGAACAAGGTGGCAAGTGTTGCTCAGCTTTGTTGCTCACTAGAATGGATTCTCAAGTGTAGCTTGGGTACTCTTGGTGTCCTAAGGCCTCTCCTATTTATAGGAATGGTTTGCAAGTGTTTAAAGACGTTCTAGGGAGTCTCTAGAGTGTTCTTAGTTCTTAACTAGTCGTTAGATAGAAAGTAGTTGGCTAGCAATGGCTAATTTGTTTGTGCTTGGAGGAACAATTCAGAACCCTACTCATTCGACAAGTTTTGCGACCGAACGTGTCTCGTTCGAGCTTTTCTTCGAATGGGCCTGGGTTTAAGGCAAGTGTGTACCAATGTCTATTTCTAACTATAAACTCCCAAACACTTGGTCTAACGGTCATAAACTTTAGACTGAGATTAAGTCGGTCAACTATACTTTCGAACGAAAGTTGTTTAAGAGAATATATGTGTAAGGTTTTAAACAGTGCTCAGTATGTTCGACAGAGGTGATTCTTGACTAGTTTCTCACCTGAGGATGCTCGTATTTTAGACTTTTTAACCACCTATTAAATGTGTGTTCTAGTGGATGATAATGACTCTAACTATAGGGGGGGTCCTAACTAAGGGTTCTAAGTGGATGCGGAAGATCTAACACTTGATTTACATGATATCTAAGTACTTGTACATTATATCTTTTTACAAGTATTTACATTTGAGTACAATCAAGAAAATATAAACATTTAAGATCATTGATCTTCAATTTGTATTGATCTTCAACTTTCAACTTAGTAGGATCGCCTTATTTCCTTTAACCCTAAAATACTCAAGTGGAACGTTAGATCCACAAGTATGAAATGTTTTTCATCATCAAACAAAGGGTATGCTAATGTCCAATTTATCCAACAATCTTCCCCTTTTTGAAGATGACAAACATTTCTAAAATATGATCAAAATAATTTAAAATGAGATGAGTTTCATACATGTGATATACCTGAGATAAATAGATTCTCTTGTTCCCATAAAATGTGTGCTAATATTCCTAAAGAGATATGGAGCATAATATCCATCTTTTAAGGGAATGTAGCACCAATTAATGTCAAGACAAAAGATCATGAAACTCATTAAGATATTTTATTTCTCCCCCTTTGTCATTTCAAAAACGTAGCCATATAATAATTTTCAACTTACTAACCCTAAATGGAATACTCCCCCTCAATAGAATACTCGTGTTTAAAAACAAGGGTGTGAAAATGTCCAATTAAAACCACAATACAAAACAAATATAGATTTTCAATAATTTTGTTTTCATGAACAAGTGAACACAAGCAATTTCTATTTCATTGATAATAAAGGAAATACATAGGCCTTACTAGTCACAACATAAGATAACAACATCACTTGAAAGAGTTCAAAATTACATCAACTTCACGATCTTTCCCATAGAATGGAGTATAACCATAATACTTGACAAGTGTTTCACAGTTGAGTGCACCTATCTTTGTGAGAGCATATGCTTCCAAAAATGTAGGTGCCCGATCAAATCAGAAATGAGCAACTATATCTTGAAGTTGCATTGGTGAGTATTGGGTATGGATAAGATCATTTGATGGTGGTGGTGGAACCTGAGTGTATTGGATGTAAGTGTTAAAAGGATAGATGCTCCTGGGATATAGTGCATAAGGGTATGTGTCAGGAACATTAGGAGATAAGGATTGCATCCTTTGGTTCATATAGGTCATCACATTGTGGTCGTAATCTAGATGTCTCCTAAGTTGATAAGTGGCCCCTTTGAGAAAGGAAACATCATTGGAAAGGTCTTCTATGGAAAAGATAGGAGGAGTAGGATGTGGAGGATTGGCTTTAGTGGATGTCTCCCATTCAGTCCTAGCTCTTTTGTGCCCAAAGTCAATTCCCATTTTATCAACAGTGTTTTGGGTAATTCTTTGGGGACGTCTATCACATTTGTAGCCTAAGTCCTCTAAGTTTTTTCCAAGATAATGTTGGATTATATGTCAAACAAAATCAGCATAAGGAGGATTCCAGAAAAATCAAATATGTTGGATAAGATGATGTGAATAAAGTTCATAGGAATACTTTCAAGTTTGGCATAGATAAGGCACGTTCTAAATTGAGTAATTTCAATTTTATTTTCTCTAGGATGGATATTATGGGTAATATTGAAATTCACTATCCTAGCTTTAGGGGTTAATGAGGTAGCATAATAGGTTCCCCTATGTTCATGTGACAAGGTGTTGGGAACAAAGATAACCTTTTTTATATCACTAAGGATAATGGTGTCACCTTCAGTGGAGAATTTTGAGATGGGATTGCCAGAGGTTAGGTCTAGAAGTTCTCCATATTCTTCAACATCTATATCTAGCATTTTGAGTGTGTCATTTTTAGAAAAATGGAAGGATAAACTATCAAACATGGAGGTAAAAGAAAATGGGTCATTGTAGTCTCTAGTAAGGTTGGCATAGAATTCATTTACGGCTTGGGTGGACCAAAAATGAAAGGAGGGGAAAAGAAATTTCATCAATTTTTGTACCTTGAAAAGTTGGAGAGATCGAGAAGAGTGATGAAGTCATTGAGTTCCACCAGCCATCGAGGAAGAGGAGACTTTGAGGTGAGCTTCAAGTAGCGTTCTCCAGCAGCAACGTCGTTAAAGGGGATGTCATTGATGATGCTCAAGGCTAGAGTAAGCGTGCATCCCTTCCTTGAAGCAACTTTCTTCTTTCCACCACAAGCTGAAGTGGAAGCCATCTTGATGTAAGAGTGGTGGAAGAATACAAAGAGATGATAGTGGAGGAATGTTGCTAGAAGATGGCACTAAGAATCACTAGAGAGGTGATGGAGAAGAGAGCACTTGAGTTTTGAAGAAAATGGGCAGATTGGGGTGCTATTTATAGCAAAATAGAACCTTACTCAGTCGACAAATTCATCAACTTAGACCCCAACGGTTATCTTCACCAACGACTCTTTAACGGCTAGTCGGTCGATGTTGAATTTAAAATTTTGGTCACAACAGCCGAGGACTCAGTTGAGAATATTTTCGACCGAGGGACCTATGGGTAAATTTGTTAGGTCCACAAGGTATCTAGAAGAATCTTAGCTAAGATTTGCATAGTCAGCCGAGGGTCCCACCGAGTGAAAATTGGTCAACAATTTTGTCAACTACGGACATTCTTGGTCCAATATCTTGTCGACCGAATATGATCTTGTGAGTAGTTTTGTATAATTTAATTGAGCTTGTTTAAGTGCTTGTTCATGATATTAAATTATTGTAGGCAAATAAAGGAATAGTTTTAAAATTGTATGCACTAAAAGCATTTTAATTTCAAATCAAAAAATTATCAAGAATTTTGAGCACATATATCAAAGAAAACATCTTCTACAGGAGTAATAAGTAACTTCTTTCTAATATATTGAAATTGATCCAAAGGAAGAAATTTTGTAAAGATATCAGCCAATTGCTCCTCTATATCAACTTGATGAAGAGAGACATGATTCTTTGAAATATGATCTCTGAAGAAATGATGTCTAATCTCAATGTGTTTGGCACGACTGTGTAAAATAGGGTTATGAGCCAAGTTTATAGCACTAGTATTATCATAAAAAATTTGTGTAGAGGAAAATGCAAAGCCAAAATCATTTAAAACTTGTTGCATATAAAGCATTTGAGCACAACATGAGCCTATAGCCATGTATTTGGTTTTAGTGATAGATAGGGAAACTATATTTTAATTCTTACTAAACCAAGATACTAAGGCTCTTCCTAGTAAGAAACATCCACCACTTGTGCTCTTTCGATCAAGTCGACAACCAACATAATCAGTATCAGTGTAAACTTTTAAATCCAATCATTGATCTTTAGCATACCACAACCCATAGTTTATAGTGTGGGCAAGATATCTTAAATTTATTTTGATGGCTTGAAAATGAGAATGCATTGGTTTGGATTGAAATCTTGCACAAAGTCCAATGACAAACATAATATTTGGTCTAGAAGCAGTCAAGTACAGTAAGCTACCAATCATGTCTCTATATAAGGAATCCTCAATGGGTTCACCATCTGCATCCTTGTCAATTTTAGTAGAAGTATCCATAGGTGTAGTATAATGTTTGTAATTTTCCATATTAAATTTTTAAAAGAGTCCCTTAGTGTATTTCTCTTGGCTTAGAAAATTTCCAATGTGTATTTGTTTGATTTAAAAACTAAGAAAAAATGTTAATTCACCCATAAGGCTCGTTTCAAATTCTTTTTGAATGATATCATTGAATTGATTACATAAATAATTATTTGAAGCACCCAAAATAATTTCATCAACATATATTTGAACAACAAGAAAATATGATTCATATGTTTTGAAAAATAATGTGGAATCTGATTTTCAAATAGAGAAACCATTATCAAAGAGATAATTTTTAAGTCTTTCATACCAATTTCATGGTACTTGTTTTAAACCATAAAGAGCTTTCTTAAGTTTATAAACATGGTCAAGTTTGTAAGGAATTTCAAAAGTAGGTGGTTGGGCAACATAGACTTCTTCTTCTATGATTCCATTTAAGAAGGAACTTTGTACATCCATTTGAAATTGTTTGATGTCTTTATGGGCAGCTAGAGCTAATAACATTCTAATGGCTTCAAATCTATCTACAGGTGCATAGGTTTCATCAAAGTCTATCCCTTCTTGTTGATTATATCCTTGATCAACCAACCTAGCTTTGTAACTAAACACTTCCCTGACCTCATTATGGTTATTTCAGAAAACCCACTTAGTTCCAATGATGATTTTGTCTTGAGGTCTAGGAAATAACTCCCATACATTGTTCTTAGTAAATTGATTTATCTCTTATTGCATAACCATTATCCAGTACTCATCTTTTAGAGATTCATTTATCTTTTTAGGTTCAAAAATTTATACAAAGGCCATATTTGCAACATCTCTAAATGAGGATTGGGTTTTTACTTTATCAAAAGGATTTCTTATGATTAAGTCTTGAGAATAATCCTTGATTATTCTAGGAATAGGTTGTTGTGTGTCATTATTATGTTGTTCAATTTTAGAATTTTGATCATCTTTTGTTGATATGGTTAGGTCCTCAATTTGACGAGTAATATCATTTAAGTTTCCATTTTCAGTTTCATTTTGGGCACTTTGTGTTTTTTTTTTGGATAAGGTAAAATATTACTAGATCATCAAAAAAGCGTATAGGGGTAAACCACCCCGTATACTATACATGGTCACTTAAGACCCCACCTCAAAATGACCTCAGGATTAACCTTCAACAGGCAACCCGGGTTCGCTTTACAATGCCAAGCCAGCCTATTTACAAAAGCATCAAAAACATGGTACTTATCACTCCCACTCTTACCATGAGTTCTAATGTTCCTCTCATGCCATATATGGAACATAAGGCCGGTCCACACCAGGACGGAAAACCTCCTGGTTTTGGGCACGTTGTGTTATCATTTCATGAAATGTAGTATAAATTGATTCCTCAACTTTTCTAGGAATAGTGTTGTAGATTCTAAATGCTTTACTAGAAGTTGAATAACCCAAGAAAAATCTTTTATGTGATTTAGGGTCAAATTTGTGTCTATCATCCTTTGTGTTCAAGATGTAACAAGGTGTACCAAAGGTATGAAAATAGCCAACTCTTGGTTTCTAGTTAAAAATGAGTTCATAAGGAGTTTTCTTAAGATAAGAGTGAATTGACACACAGTTTAGCACATATCATGTTGTATTTATGACTTCAGCCCAAAAGATTTTAGGTGTATTACGTTCCAGTAACATTGTTCTAACCATTTCTTGAGGGACCGATTTTTCCTTTCTACTATTCCATTTTGTTGTGGGGTACGTGGAGCTGAAAAATTATCAGTATACACTTGGGATGTACAAAGATGTGATTTTCAAACTCCCCACCATGATCCCTCCTAATGGTGCATATTTTGTTCTGTAGTTGATTCTCAATCTTAGAGAAAAATTGAATGAATATTTTAATAGTGTCGTCTTTTGTTGAGCGAAAATGAACCCAAGTATATATACTATAATCATCAACAATGACAAAGTAATATATTTTACCACCAATAGATTGAGTCCTCATGGGACCAAACAAATCCATGTGAACTCAGTTCTAATGATCTAGTAAGCATGACTTTAGATTTGAAAGAAGTTTTATTTTGCTTGCCTAGGGTACATGTTTCACAGTTTTCAGGTTTATCAAAAGAAAGTTTAGGTAAACAACTAACCAGATCATACTTAATCAACTTTTTAGTAACATGTGAGATTGCATGACCTAATTTTCTATGCCACAATTGTAACGATTCATCATTTGCAAGAAGACATTTTCCAACAATAGCTTGCATAGAGTTAGGTCTAACTATATATAGATTTCCTATTCTTTTTCCTTCATAAACAACATCATTAGTGTTCTCAATGAGTAACTTGTAGCAATATTTGTTAAATAGAACATCATAGACACTATCACATAATTGACTAACACTAATCAAGTTGTGATGTAATCCATCTACAAGTAGCACATTTTTAAATTTGAAGGTTTCCAGCAACATTACATATCCCAATAATTTTACCTTTGGTGTTATCCCCATATGTGACTGTTTCGCTCTTCTTTTCTTCAAGTGTTTGGAAAGCCTCCTTATTTCCATTCATATGTTTGGAACAACCACTATCAACCACCCAATCCTACAAAATAGGTAGATTTTGGTAGCCATGTGGTGGTCCTTTTGATTAGGAGCATTAATTAAAACATTTCATGTTTTAGAATAGGTTAATATGAAGCGTACTTTATAGTTTTAAAGCAACAAAGTTGAATGTAAAAACATGTTTATGATGTCAATAAATAGTTCTTAACAAAACTATCATCAGGAAGTTTGTCACAAAATACAAGTTTTGACGTAACTCTCTTTGGTTGATTATTTCATTGACCGGAAGAGGTCTCGATCTAGAACTTTGTCGATTGAGATGAAGTATTGTGTATTTTAAGTAAGTTTATCATTTCCAAACAAAACATGTTATTATTTTCAATTAAATCATACAAGAATATGCAAATTAAAGCTTATTTTAGTTGAGATAAGACCATGTGGATTTCAAATTGAAGTTTAGGTCAAATCTCAACTAAATATTACATGCTTCTAAGTTTGTTGTTTTGGAACCCAAATCAAATATTTTTCCTTATTTTTATTGTAAGTGCATGAAAATAAATAATGTCCAAGAAGTAAACAATAATGACAGCAAATGAAATCAATTTTGTTTCTCTTTTTATCATTGGGGTCATGATCTAGATTGTTTTTAGGTACATACATGACTTTGGTCTAAGGTACTTTTGTATTTTTAGATCTAGTTTTTTGATAGGATCTATCTTTGGGTACATAACCTGGGCCTCTCCTTACAATTTGACTGACTGAGCTTTCCTGGATCTTATCATGAATATCATTATTTTTCAAACTATCAATATCTTTTTGAAACTTAGCAATTTCATCCATTTTCCTTTTAACATCTATTTTTTCTTGATCTAAGCTAGATAACAAGCTATCTCTTTCTTTTACAATAACATCATAATCCAAATGAGTACAAAGAATAGGTTGAGTTTGAAAATTATTTATCTTAGCAAGCATTCAACCTTTTCTTGAGAAAGAAAATTATAGTTTGTTTCTAGAGAAAGCAACTTGACATTACGATCCTTGATAGATGATTTCAAATTATCTTTTTTAGACATAAGACTTTCATTTTTATAAGAAAGCACATACAATTTAGCATGCAAATCATCATTTGTTTTTGTAAGCTTCTTCAATTTCTTCTTACATTCAACATACTTATCATGTAGTTCTTCAAAACTAGTAACTAACCCTTCTTTAGATAATTCAAAAATTATTAACTCATTTGAGTCTTCATTTTCATATTCCTTAGCCATGAGACATTCCACTTCTTCCTCTCCACTTCCACTATCATCGCTTGATTCATCGCAAGAAGCTTTGTAAGCTTTATCTCCCTTGTCTTTCTTCTTGAAGGAAGATTTCTTCCCTTTCTTGGTCTTTGGACATTCATTCTTTACATGTCCTTTCTTTCTTCATTCAAAGAACCTAAGGGAAGAAGAAGAAAAAGCACTAGAATTTTTTTTGGATGTATACCTTATATATTTCTTACCATTTACAATGAGTGCATATTCTTCATCATCTCCTTCACTTGTTTTGTCTCTTACTTGAGTGACGACTTTTGATTGAGCATTGGGTTATATTTTAGAGAAACGTCCTTCCTTTTTCCTTTTTGAAGTTCGGCCTGTAGTCTTTCTTCTTCTTCAAGAGTGACTTCATGACTCTAGATTTCCAATGAGTTGCTCCATCCTCATTGTGGTGAGGTCATTAGCTTCTTCAATCGCTGTCACCTTTGTGTTGTATTTTGGAGGCAAATCTCTAAGGATCTTGGGCACCTGGTCTTCCTCACTTATAAACTTACATAATGCACTCAATCTGTTAACGATAGAAGAAAATCTTGCATTAATTTCACTAATAGATTCATTAGGTTTCATACGAAATTGTCAAACTTTTGAATAAGCATGTTAATTTTGGTATTTTTAACTTGAGTGGTACCTTCATGTGTAATTGAAAGTTTGTGCCATATATCATAAGATGTTTCACATGAAGATATCCTATCAAACACACTAACATAAATAGAACAATATAATATGCTTACTGCTTTTGCATTTAATTGAACTTGCTTTATCGTATCAAGATTCCATGTTGTATATTCAGTAGTAGGAGGTTCATAAGGTGAAGATACATTCCTCTAAAGCTCTAGGCTGATCCCTTGGAAGTAGAATTGCATTCTTCTTTTCTAATAGGTGTATTTCCTTTCATCAAAGGATGGTGGCCGAATCACATGAGTTCCTTCAAGGTTGAGGTCGCTAAGAAAGTTGTCCCCCATTCTTCAAGACTTGTTAGGGCTCCATGAAGACCTGCTCTGGTGCCAATTGAAAGATCTAGAGGGGGATGAATAGATATTTTTTATACTTTAAAAATAATCAAACAATCAACCAAAGAAGGAGGACGAAACAAGGAAGACACTTCGATGTAGAGTGGTTCCAACCTTTGAATCAAAGGTTTCCAGTCCACTACCCAATTTTCTCCACTTGGGATTTTGAAAGTGATTAATTTTATTTACCTCTCAAGGATGTTACACTAAAATACAATCACCTTTCTTGAAGTAGGCTTAACCTAGAAGTATCCTCAACCTCCTTGAAGAAACCTTCTTTGAAGTAACCTCAAGCCCTTGAAACAACCTTTTCCTCCTTAAAGTAGATCCACCACCTTGAGATATCTTTCACCTAGAAGTAGCTCCAATCTCCCTTGAAGCTGCCTTCTTAAAGTAGTCTCAAGAAACCTTGAAGCATAATACTCCACCAAGAAGTATCTCCAATTAAGCTCCCTCAAGCATCCTCCACAACTTGGAGTAGCCAAGGAGTACAAGTAGCTTAACCTATGAATAAGGATTGGAAGAAAGGAAGTACACCAACATATTATTGCGATTTGATCCTATATCAAGGGTTAGACTGCTCAAACCACTTAGGATGGAAGTTTCTTGGATGGTCGATAAGAGGTTATGGCTATAGGACACAAACTTGAAGCTTAAAGAGAAAGATGGCAAGTGTTTCTCAGCTTTGTTGCTTGCTAGAATAGATTCTCAATTGTAGCTTGGGTGGTCTAGGTGTCATAAGGCCTCTCCTATTTATACGAATGGTTTGAAAGTGTTTAGGGACATTCTAGGGAGTCTCTAGAGTGTTCTTAGTGCTTAAATAGCTGTTAGATAGAAAGTAGTTGGCTAGCAATGGCTAATCTATTCGTACTTGGAAGAACAATCTAGAACCCTACTCGATTGATAAGTTTGTCGACCGGATGTGTCTCAGTCAAGCTTTTCTTTGAACGTGCATGGGTTTAAGGCAAGTATGTACCAACTTAAATTTCCAACTCCCAACCACTTGGTCTAACAGTCATAAGCTTTGGATCGAGATTAAGTTGGTCGACTATATTTTCAACTGAAACATGTTTCAAAGGACAAATGTGTAAGGTTTCGAACAATGCTTAGCATGTTCGACCGAGGTGGTTCTCAATCGACAAAGACTTCGACCAAGGGTGTCTTAGTTGACTAGTTTCTTGACCGAGGATGTTCTTGTTTCATTCTTTTGAACCACCTATTAAATGTGAGTTCTAATGGATGATAATGACTCTAACTTTAGGGGGATCCTAATTAAGGGTTGTAAGTAGATGTGGAAGATCTAACACTTGATTTAGATGATATCAATGTACTGTACATTATATATTTCTACAAGTATTTAAATTTGTATACAATCATGAAAATATGAAATGTTTGTCATCATCAAAACAAAGGGTGTGTGAATGTCCAATTTAGCCAACAAGATGTCCATTATACAACCTTGTACTCCTTCCTATATTCTCGGGGTAAGGACACAATGTTGGGTGTCCTACTTGAGTTGTCATGATAGGGAAGACCATGTTGATACAATGGTTAGCTCTTGGAAATGTCCTTGAGATCCCTTATTAATAGGGTTGGCTCTCGATGTTTAGACTTGTAGTCCCTCATGTTAAAACATGGTAGATAATTTTGAGCACCCTCACAGACCTCTTCTTTTTAGAAGCTGATCAAAGGCCTTAAGTTATTGTTGGTATAATGGAAATGAACATAAAATAAGATTGCTTGCTAATAAGAAAGTCTTAAATGTTTACATCATTTTTGTTATCTACTTTATGCTTTTGCAAAGAAATATATGTTCTTAAACCTACAATTTTATATGTTTTCCAATGTACTCAGCACAGTTGTGCTGACGTGTATCCATTGTATGATTTTAGTTAATTGGTACACTATGAATCTATTATGGTTATCAATGCTTCCTCACTTATGGTAATCTACTCATACTATGATAATGCATAATTACATGCAAATGGAATACACATGGTTGATATATGGGACCTAAGATCTTGCCATGTATTAGTTTAGCATTCTTTTATGCTTTTTAATCTCATACCTTACTTGTTGTTTGTCCTTTTATTCATGCATATGTTATGTGATCTATCCTATGGAAGAACGCTAGAGTCCTCTCTCCTTTGGCTTTCTAGCCATTAGGAGTGAGGATTTCAGTAACAAACGGTTCCATGACAATCACCTTCTCCCATGACATTACCTTTAATATATTCACCAAAAGTCAGTGATCCATTTTTCTTCTTCTTTATTGAATTGAATAAGCTTTTTCCTCTGGTCATTATCTTGGAGAGACCTCTATAGAAAATTGAGGTCCCTTACAATCAGGGTTGAATCTCGAAATTTAGCCTTGTAGTCCCTCACGTTAAAACATGGGAGCTAATTTTGAGCACCCTCACAGACCCCTTCTTTTGAGAAGCTGGTCAAAGGCCTTAAGTTATTGTTGGTATAATGGAAATGAACATAAAACGTGATTGCATGCTAATACGAAAGTCTTAAATGTTGTTACATCATTTTTGTTATCTACTTTATGCTTTTGCAAAGAAATATATGTTCTTAAACCTACAATTTTAATATGTTTTCCAGCGTATTCAACACAGTTGTGTTGATGTGTATCCATTGTATGATTTTAGGTAATTGGTACACTATGAATCTATTATGATGATCAGTGCTTCCTCACTTATGGTAATCTGCTCATACTCTGATAATGCATAATGACATGCAAATGCAATACACATGGTTGATATATGGGACCTAAGATCTTGCCATGTATTAGTTTAGCATTCTTTTATGCTTTCTTATCTCATACCTTACTTGTTCTTTGTCCTTTTATTCATGCATATGTTATGTGATCTATCCTAGGGATGGACGCTAGAGTCCTCTCGCCTTTGGATTTCTAGTCATTAGGAGTGAGGATTTGGGTAATAAACGGTTCCATGACAATCACCTTCTCCCATGACATTACCTTTAATATATTCACCAAAAGTCTGTGATCCATTTTTCTTCTTCTTAACTAAATTGAATAAGCTTTTTCCTCCAGTCATTATCTTAGAGAAACCTCTACAGAAAATCCACTTTCTTTTGTATTATAAAGAATAAATATCGGGTCCCATTCAAATATTTGGGTGCATAGTTAGTTTGGGAACCCAAACCATGTCCTTTTTAGCTTCCTTATTCCTAAATGGACAAAACAATGGTCATTTCACTTGCAATATAAACACTCTAAGATTAAGAACTAGAGGTTCCTCCATGTCAACTGGATGCACCCTTGTCATTTTTGTTCTCATATCAATATCACATTTCATGTCTTCCAATTTTTTTGTAGCATTATGTAGGATTTCATAAAGATTATTTCTACCTTTAAAAAATTTTGCAATACATTTTTACAAATATCATCATGATCTTGAGTAAGAATTGTGAAAGTTTTGCAATATCATCATTAGCATGAAGTAGACTGGATTTCATACCTAAATCCTTAGTAGAATAAGAATTATTTTCTAGCATAAGTGAAAAAAATTATTATCTCTACTAGGTAAATATTTGAAATGTTAAACCATTAATCTCAGTAAGTTAGAATTCTAAGACTTATGAGCTTGAACCTGGTAGTATAAACATTCTTTTCTATCTCAACCCTATGATATCCAAACTCTAGATCGAGGTTAGTTTCATTAACATTATTAATATCTTCTATTATGTAGATATTCACATGTTCAAGTTTATATTTTTCTTCAATAGAATATCAATAATATTAGGAAGTTTATTCTTATTATACTTGCAAGTATCATGAGATGCATGAAATATTTGAAGAAATGGCTATAAATAGATTTTTTGGATCAAACAGACCAAGAGGGAGGGTTGATTTAAGCTATTAATAAACTTAAATCAAAAAATTTATACCCTCATTTTATATAACAAGTTAAATGAAATAAGTAAAACAAGGAAGGGAGAGAGAGATTGTGCAACTCACAAAGATACACTAGTATTTTGAGAGGTTTTGGATCAGAAGTTGTGGCTCCACTACCTGAAAAGGTCGACGTCTAGGGCTTTTCAAACCTTGAGTACCACCTTTTATTCTACCACAAGAGTTAATCAAGAATACATCTCTTTTTAAATCAAGACTAACAAGCTTCCTTTTCTGAAACAAGGATTAAGAACCTTATTGTGGGTCTATCATTCCATACCTAGGCCCACCTCCCCTTAACCTTCATTTGTCAAGGAATAGCTTCAAATAACCTTTTTGGGAGTAACAAATTGGAAGAGAGAGGAGAGATTTACACTTGACAAGTAGGAGTAACTCTCTTGCAAGTATTAATATTCACTCTATAAATGCAGGAAAATGATTAAGCCAAGGAGTGGCTAGTATCTCTTTGAGGAACGTTTCTCTCAACATAGGATAGAATCATATTGGGGTGATGGTACATAATTCATATCACTCCATTTGCAAAAATATACAGCTACAATACATTTGGTTACGTTTTCTTAGGGATAAATTGACTAACATGTACTACAAGAATCTCCAAGCTAGGCCAGTCGATCGATTTTCTCCCTCAAAATCTTGGCTAACGAAACTCCTAGTTATAAGTTGATCCAGTTTTCTTAGAATAAACACAACCCGATGCAAGTATTTAGCTAATTGGTATGATGGGGTTGACCATATTTCCTCAGGGGAAATTTGACTTGTGACCCTCACTGTTTGGGAATATCTAGATTCTCAAAGTGCAAATAAGCTCATGCTACTAAAATCTATTACCCACTTTGTTATAAATATGGATAGATAAATTCTATAGGCTATATCCAAGAAATGTCTTTGTAGGATTTAACATCAAACTTATCTAAGATACTTTTGGTATGGAGTAAAAAAGAAGGGCATTCAAAAACATAAAATATATTCATAGAGGGTACTCTATCATGCCTTAACTTATAGGGGTTTGATTTCCACAAATGATTTAAAACATGGTTTTAGAAAACAAAAAATGGTGTTGACTATTGAACTAATAGTTATACATCGTCCATATTTTGAGCGATGACTTAATCATTTAGTTCATGTGTATAAATATGTCGATTTGAGATCAATTTCAAGTATTAGGTACACGAAGAGGATGATTTTAGAAAAACCTAGTTTGCCAGAAATCAAGTCAAAATTTATGCAAATGCAAGTTTTGATATTAGATAGTATCTGTGTTAGAATGCATGTTGTAAATATTTTGTATTGAATGTATGACTTGTAACTAAGCTTATTTGAAATTTAGAGCACTTGATTTGAACATTTAAGCACTTTGAGCATTTTTCATAAGTTGTTATAGGTTGGCTTGTCAGCCAAGTTTTACGTGGTGACATTTCAAACGACAACAAATTTGGCTTTTGGAAATGCCCTGCGTCCGCTGAGTTTGTCTTGGTGACAACTTGACTGACACCCTACACTAGCAAAACCAATTACATTTCTCATCCGGGTTTCATCCCAGATAAACTCGATCGAGAACAACAATTTTTTTTGTCATATAGTGTTGTCGGTTGAGTTTCCCAAAAGGTAACTCAATCGACAACACTGTACAAAAAAGTGTAGAAAAGTGTTTCTAGTCATTGAAGTGTTGCAAAACTCAAAAATATATCTGTTGTAACACCCAAAATGGCTAGAATTGGATCCTAAGTGTCTTTATTGGCTAATATGCAACTTCAACTATAAAAGGCACCCTCATACTTCATTTGAAGTTTGTTTTCTATGCTCCCTTGATACAATTGAGTGTTTTATCCTACAAGAGCCCCTAATCTCCCTCAATCTTGTTTAAGATTCTACATCCAATCTGAGTGAGTTAGGATCCTTGTAAGAGAGTTTCTTCAATGTACATCTTGTGAAGCTCTCCACTCTCCTTTCCAATCTCTCTCTAGTAACTTCGTGGTTTGATGGGGACTTCCTTGAAGAAGGAAGGGTTGATCAAAGACTGAAGATCTTATAGAAGAATGGGTAAGTCCTTGGAAAGGTAGAAGATTCTTGATAGGTAGATAGGTAAGATCTTTGTAATGGTTATTGGATCCCTGATTAAAAAAGAATGCCAGTTTATCCCTTTCTCTTAAAAAGGGTGGTCATATTGTTGTAACTCATATAGTGCAATATATAGAGTGAGACAAGGTCAAAATCCTAGAGATTGACCCCTCTAGGTAGTGGATGTACATGTCCTAATTTGGAGGTTGGAACCACTATATATCCTAGTCTTCTCATTTATGTTTGATCAATCTTTCTCACTATTGCTTTTCATTATTGCATATCTTTTAACAAATATCTTCAAGGTCTAATGTGTTTTATATAAGTGGTTTTAGCTCTACTCATCCCCTTTCCCGACCTCATAAATCCAACAATTAGTATTAGAGCTTGGTCTTCTCCAAATAAGTACTCCAATGAGTATAGAAGATGGGTGATAATATGCTGGCATCTCTCAACATAGAGGGTGGCTTCTCCATGCGTCCACCTATCTTTGACGGGCACAAACTTCCTATAGGGTCAGACACATAGGATACACTTGGAATAGGAGTTTATTCATGAATATGGTTTAAAGTTGATCATGAAAGAGTTAGGTATTCAATTTAAACAACATTGGTTGGAAATTGACTGACTGGACTGTGAACCGACCGGTTCAAGTGTTGAACAGATCATTTCAACGTGTAAGTTCAATTGAACCAACTTTGACAATTATGGACAGTGAAGTGACCACTTTAGGAAGTGAACCGATCGGCTCAGGTCCATGAACTGACTGGATCATGATGTGAACCAAGAAGTTGGTGGATCAATTCGATTGATTCAAGGATTTGTGTTGATGTCATGTTGTGCATTAAATGATATCTTATTTTCCAATACAATTGTGACTGGGAAACATGATGAAACGAATGGTTCAAGGGTTAAATAGACCTATTCACATGCCAACTGAACGGTTCAACTATGAACCGACCATTTTTCGACTCACAGGTGGCAAAACATTTTGTGAAATTCCTATCCCTTCCACTCCCACTCAGATTGGGAACCCTAACCCTAACCCTAACCCTAACCCACCTATAAATAGAGGGGTACTAGGGGTTTCTCAAATACAACTCAATTGCATCTAAAAATTGTTTGTCTTATCTGGTTGTGGTAACTGAGAGAACCCGAGAAAGTCCTACCTGATAAAGGGAGGGATAGCAAGGGAGAACAATTGTGGGAGAGCAAGTTGGTGCTAGTACACCAATGTGGAGTGACAACTCCTTCTTGTCAGTTCTACTAGAACTACAATAGTTCTCTATTATCCATGTAGACTATCATAGAGGCGTGGAGATTTTCTCACTAGTAAATTTTTTTAAAATATATCCATGATGATCAACCAAGAGCTACTACAGACACTGTCTATGTGCAACTTGAAGAAAGCAGCATACTACAACAAGGGAATAGTCGTTGGATTTGCTCCAGGACCAGGTACGACCTCATAAACCATCCTTTCCATTACACAGTTGTTGACGCAATTGTCTATTTAAGGGAAAAATGGTAGTTAAATTTTTGTTTCCACTACCATATCTAATTTCATATTCCCTACAGTGGTATCAAAGCCATGTCAATTTACTATATTTTGAATTTAATTGATATGATCGTATTTTGGTTTTCTCCTTTTATTTATTGCATACGATGTGGATATTTTAAATGATTAATGTTCATATCTGATTAAAGACCACATACGATCCCAAACTAATATATATATATATATATATATATACATATATATATGCAATTTATATGCATTGTCTTAAAATTGATTTTGATGGTGGATGTGTAGCATGCTTATGGCCAATAACCCAATATTTGTTCTGGTCGAATGGTTTGTTTGTTCCTGTGATATCTCAGTTTGCATACCGAGCCTCTACCTTCTTCTTCCCAATGTAAAAATATTATTCTTTCCTTCCTATGCTCAATGTAACTCGAGGTTTCTAATTGCCATGTAAAAAGTTTAATAGCAATAGGATAGTTTCATTTCTTACAACGACGAAGAAGATGTTCAATGTCAGGCGAGCCAACCGGCTGGAGGACCGAGGAGGGAAGATCGCGGGAGGAGCCAAACCGACCGGATGGTGGACCCAACTGATCATTTGGAGGTGTTTAGACATCGGTTGGACTAAACACCAGATGATCATTTTGACGGCCAACCGATTGACCAAGAGGCGAGCCGATCGGTTCAAGGGTTGAATCGATCAATATGGATTGGTTCAAGCATAGATGTACACCAACAATAGGTTCATGCACGTGATGTATACCTAGGTGATAGTAATTCCTTGTGGCTCCAAGAAATTATATAAGTATGTCCACATTTTACATTGCATGTTTTACGTTTGTGGGATATAACATGTATATGATACGTATTATAGTATGTGGTGATTGGATATGTATATGTATAAATATTTATATATAATATCCCTCGATCAAACATATTAAGTCTAAGATGCTTTCCATTAGTGACACACATGAAAATCTTGATCAATAATTAGTAGGCATGCCAAGCATGGTGCACTATCTATCACATAGAAGTGTGATGGTAGGTATGTGGGCCTACCAAGTGAGTTACATATCTATTATGTTGGCTTTCAGGTCAGGCTTAATTGGGTGTCCTTGATGAGATCAAGCACCTAGAGGCATTGAGATGACTATGGAATGGAGTTGTGCATACCATCAATCCATGAATTGCATAAGATGCAATTGGCAAACATTTCCTACCTTAAATGATTGATTATGGACACTGGCGTTAGCTGGGTAATTATTGAATTATTTTAGATCTTATCTCATTAGAAGTTAGTGTGATGCAATCTTTCAAATTGATAGTTGAGGGTTATAAATTTTAACAAAATAATGAGAGCCATAGTTAATTAAGGGCCTAATAAAATCATCAAATTTTATACAAATCAAATCAAATTAAAAATGGGTTTTTGACAAAATTACAATTTTTTCTTGTAGAATCACATGGCAGCACACAACAACACTTTTTCTCTGTGATAAATCCTTGATAAGGACAAGTTAAATGGGAATAACTTCCATGACTGGTTCAAGACGCTGAGAATTGTTCTCACACAGGAGTGCAAGCTCTATGTCTTTGAGACACCAGAGCTAGATGAACCTCTTCCCAATGCACCTAAGGCTAACATGGATGCTTACAAGGAGCATATTTAAGATTTCGTTGATGTCAAATGCCTAATGTTGTGCTCCATGAAATATGAGTTGTAGAGACAACATGAGAACATGGATGTTGTTGAGATGGTCACACATCGTAAGAACATGTTCCAAGATCAGGCAAGACAGAAGAGATTTGATGTCTCTAAGGCACTGTTCAAATATAACATGGCAGAAGGAGATCCAGTAGATCATCATGTACTCAAACTCATTGGATATATGGAGAATATATCTAGACTAATATTACCCTTGGTTCAATAGTTGGCCAATGATGTGATTCAAAAATCTTTGCCACAGTCACACAGTCAGTTTGTCATGAACTACAACATGAATGACATTGACAAGTCATTGATAGAGTTACTTGTCATGTTGAGAATAGTTGATGCATAAATGAAGGAAGATAAGCCCAAGTCTCTGATGATAATAAACAAATCAAAGGGAAAGTCTAAAGCCAAAGAGTTCCAAAGCTAGCCAGAAGCCCAAGTCTTCAACACTCAAGGCAAAGGAAGGAGTAAATAAGGGAGGCAATTATCACCACACTCACCAGCGTGGACACTGGAAGAGGAATTGCCCTCTCTACCTAGAGGAACTAAAGAAGAATAAGAAGGGGATAGGGACCTCCACTTCAGGTATACACGTTATAATATGAATTTGATTACTTCTTCATCTTGGGTATGTGATATCGAATGTAAATCTAACATATGTTTGATATGCACGGTCTAATAAGAAGTAAGCCTTTAAAAAAGGGCAACGATTGACTGTGTTGAGTAAGAGTTGTTGAAACTTCAATCTATATTTAGAATTTATGTTAGCCCAAGGGCATGTAATAGAGTTAAATGAACTTCTATTTCATTATGCCAATAATAGAAATATTTTACTTTATGCATCTTGTATGGATAAGGATGATTATGAATAAAGAGTGGTTAATGGTTCTATTTTAAAGATGTGATCATGTATGGGAATGCTCCAGATGTCTTGTGATCTTTATTTGAAGGATCTAAAGATAAATGTTTATATCATAAATACCTAAAGTATTAAAAATTGATAACTAAAAAAATCAATATCTATAGCATTGTCATATATAACACATATATGAGAAATGAATTTCTAGAACATGTTGATGTTTATCTAAACTCTTTTAGTTATTGAACCAATAAGAGAGATGCAAGTCTTATATATGAGCAACATGACAAACCACCTCTCACTAGGTGTAGTGGGAGAATAAGCATTCTATAAGGACATGTACATAATGATGTATAAAGACCTTTGAAATAAATGCTACAAATAGTTATTTGTGCCTCATTATATTTACTGATGATATGGTGATATGTATTTAGTAAAATGCAAATCTCTTGAAGTATTCAAGAACATTACATGCATGAAGTACACAACCTCCTTAAAGATATCAAGATACTTTGATATGATCAATGTTGAAATACATTACAAGATTAGTTTGAGGACCTTCTGAAGAGATTGTGACAGTGTATCACAAAAAAAAACTTTACCTAAAACATGATGATGTATCACAAAGAAGGAATCACATCCTGATAAGTCATGATGTGATTACCATGTAATCTAATCTTCTAATTTCCTTTTAGGAACATGCATAGCAAAAAAACAATATACCATATAAAATGGTTTAATAGACACCATATAAAATATGGTATGGGAATGCCCCAATATGTCTTCTATAAGATTTGAAACTTATACAAGAAAATAGTTTCTAGAAAAGATTTGTCCTCAAGACCATATAAATGTTAGTTTGTTGAACATCACTCAATCTGATAACAAAAGTGTTTGTTGTTAGGATACCTGAATTCCAAACGAATCCGTGGGAGTAAAGTAGAACTCAAAAAGTTCGAGATCAATAAGAAAACCTTGGACCAGAGGAGGTATAATGGGAATAAGGAGAATCACAAATTGTTGTGAGATATCAAGTTCCCTATGTAATACAAAACTCATAGTTCTAGAAAAACATGTTTGAGATTAAAAGATTATGAATCCCATAACTTAGATAAGTTGAGAGTTGGTCATAAGATGACGAGCCAACAATAAACTAAGAACTATTTAGGGACCAAAGTCTGATAAATGGCTCGAGCCCATTGTATCCAGAATGGAATGCATGTACACCAACAACGTATGAACTTAGTGGTACCACCTACATGGGTAAAACCCGTAAGGTGTAGTTGGGTTTTCAAGAAGAAAACCAACATGGATAACATAAAAGGACATATTGGTTGCAAAGGTTTTCAAACCAGTTCAAAGTGTTGAATACAATGAAATCCCTTCACCAATTGACATGCTTACTGTTGCATCTTAATAAGACTATGAGATTTTTCATATGGAGATCAAAACCACATTCCTTAATAGGAATAATTAAGAGGAAGTGTACTTGACACAACCTGAAGGTTTTATAACTCCATTAATGCAAATTAAGTCTATAGCTACAATGTTCAATCTAGAGGTTGAAACAAGCATCTTAGAGATGGAATCTTTTGATTTGATAAGATAGTCAAAGAGTTTGACTTGAGCCAAGATAAAATATGAAATATGTGATTACAAAAGATTTAGTGGGAGCATATAAATATTCCACATATTGATGAGGAATAACATCTCAAATACTAACTTGGCATGGAAATCTCCTTCAACATAAAGGATTAGGTGAAACGTCCTATGTGATAGGAATTGGGATCTATAGAGATAGTTCTGGAAAGCTGCATGACCTAAGTACGAGCATATATTGGCAAGATGCTGAAAGGGTTCAACATGAAGGATTCAGTGAGAGAGAATCTGCCCATGTTAAATGGGATTAGTCTCTCAAGAACCCAATGTTCCAATTCTTGTGAAGAATGGAAGAGATGCCATATGCATTCACATTTGGATCTATCATGTAAGGTTCAATTGTTGCACTATGATAACAAGGAAGAGTTGGGTGTAAAGGGTTACACCAATGCAAGCTTCTGAAATGACAAAGAATGATCACAACATAAAATTGTGTTTAATCTTACAACAAAGAGTTGTGAGTTGGAAAGGGTTCCAAACTAAATACCATTATTTTAATTCTATAATAGAAGTTGTATGTCCTAATGTTGTGAACACATGAGTGAGTATTGTATGGATCTAGAAGTTCATATAGATGAATGTATGAGATGTTCCAACCATTGATGACATAGTAGAAATACTATTACAACAATGGACATACTTGTTATGCAAGAAATCTCAGATAGCATATTATGGCAATTCCATCTTTCACGAGATGTAGTACAACGAAGAGATGTAAAACATGCAATATACCGACTAAAGAAAAAATTTGCCAACCCGTTGAATTAGCACTTGCATAGCAGAAACATGATGGGCATGTTTAGATCACTAAGAATGAGATTCGTGGGTGATTGGTTCTAAGTGCAAGTGGGATTATGTTGGTATGTATGCCAATAGAGCCAATCATATGATGATTGTGATGGCATATTATGTAAAGGCAATATTTTGATTTATTCAATTTCACTCAGTTATGAGATAATGAGGAACATAATGAATGTCTAAAGAATGACATTACTCGATGGTGTATCTCTTCGGGTTGATGACCTGAACAATGAGATCATATGGATGTTAAGATTATGTACATTTTTGTCATGTCCCTAGTTGGGTGTTATTGTGGAAGACTGATAGATAGAAATAACACATAAGACTAGAGTGTGTGTTGTTTGATGACGGAATCTCATCAGTCATGATATGTGATATCAAACCAAGCACATAGATACATGTAGGAGAACAGTGTATTAGACAAACCCACCTTGAGAGTGACACATGGAAACCATAATTGGTAGCCATAATCATCTATCATAGTGAAGGTGGTGATTGTGGTTCTTAGACTCAAAATCACTACACTCATCACATGTAGTTCAGTGTACTTTGACATCATCCACCGTTACCTTAGATAAGGGTTGCCATAAAGGTTATGATTGGATGCATTGTGACACATGGGGATGACTATGAGTGATGTAGATGGGATATGTCCCTCATGTAAGAGTGTGATATCCTAGCCAGTTGATAAGAGAGACTGAGAAAAGCATGTGCATGATATCCTAGCCAGTTGATAAGAGAGACTGAGAAAAGCATGTGCATGCACATGTGAATCAATATATGATATTTAGGCCACATATATCTCAAATAGTCTACTCTGGATCAGGGAACATGGATTGAACAAAAAGGATGATAATTCCATACCTCAAGTTCAATCTGGATATCAAATACAAATGAATTATACAATCACTAAATACTAATCAGAATTTGTAGGTTGAAGTTGTTTTCAACTTTCCAATTACTTGGGTAGCAATGATGTGTTACTAGGCGCTGCTCTTTTCTTGTGATGTCATAAGTGAGTTATGTACATTCATTGCCAACTTAACTTAGAACATGTAGGGTCACACACATAGGATACAATTGGAATGGGAGTTCATTCATGAATATGGTTTAAACTTGATTACTAAAGACTTAGGTATTCAATCTAAACAACATTGGTTGAATATTGACAGACTGGACTGTGAACGGACCGGTTCAAATGTTGAACCGATCATTTTAATGTGTCAGGTCAATTGCACAAACTATGGCAATTCTGGACAGTGAACCGTTCGGCTCAGGTCCATGAACTGACCGGCTCAGGTTGTGAACCGAGCGGTTGGTGGATCAATTCAATTGATTCAAGGATTTGAACTAACATCATGTGGTGCATTAAATCGGATAATAATTTCTAATACAATTACGATATGAAAACATGATGAAATGATTGGTTTAAGGGTTGAACCGATCGGTTCAACTATGAACCGACCCTTTCCCCGCTCGTAGGTTGTGAAAATTTGTGAAATATGGTCCCTTATGCTCCCATTCAGACTAGGAACCCTGACTCTGGCCCTCCTATAAATAGAGGGGTATTGGGGGCTTCTCATATACAACTCAATTTCCTTTGTGAATTGTTTGTCTTCTCTGGTTGTGGTAATCGAGAGAATCTGAGCAAGTCCTATCTGATAAAGGGAGGGATAGCAAGGGAGAACAATTGTGGGAAAGAAAATTGGTGCTAGTACACCAATGTGGAGCGACAACTCCTTCTTTTCAGTTCTACTAGAATGATAGGAGCTCCCAATTGTCCATTTGGACTATCATAGAGGCGTGGAGCTTTTCTCGCTAGGAGGACAACATCAACCTACTATCCTTGGTAATCAAACATGATTTGTTGCAGATGTTATCTGAGTGTGACTTGAAGAAAGTTGCATTCTACAACGAGGGAGTAGACACCGGACTTGCTCCAGGACCATGTATGACCTCATAAACCATCCTTCTCATTACATAGTTGTTGACGTGATCGTCTATTTAAGGGGAGTATGGCAGTTACATTTTTGTTCCCCTGCCATATTTCCCTACACTATGATATGTGGAAGGCTGTTGGCTTTCCCTACAAAGAGGCGGAAGGAGAAGTTGCTACATGGGATGAGGCTCCCTTGCAGAAAGCTCAACTCAATGATAATCCATTAGCATCATCTACTCTGCTCTTATTCCAACCAAGTTCAACTAAATTTCTTCTTACTACACAACCTATGAGATATGCAACAAGCTTTTCATCACTTATAAGGCACTAAGAAAGTCAAACAATCCAAGGTGTATATGCTCAATGGTCTTCTTAGAAACTTCAAGATGGGCAAGAAGAAAATAGTTGTTGAAATATGTTCAAGACTCAACACTATCATGAATGATCTTGCGTCTTTGGGTCATACTATGGATCAAGGTAAAATAAACTCAAAGATACTTAGATCACTTCCCAAATGGTGGCAAACAAAGGTGGCTACCATTGAAGAAAGAAATTCTCTTGCCAAAACTCCTATCAAAGAGCTTATAGGAAATCTGCAAGTCTATGAAGTGAGACTTGACAAGAAAGAAGAAGAAGAAGAAGAAGAAGAAAAATTAGAAGAGAAAGAAACCAAGAAGGTGAAGGAGGTTGCATCAAACCTCAAATTGAAGTTGTTGTGCAACAAGTACTAGCCAAGCTTCTCCATCCTCAATTGAAGATGACTCCCCTAGTGATCTTGAAGCTCATTACTCAAAGGGAAATCATTTCAAGGGAAAACCATCCTCCTCCTCTACTCCTAGGTTCTATGAGTGTTGACAAAAGGGACACTATAGATATGAATGTCCGAAAGGCAAGAATTCTCACTACAAAAGCTATAGGAAGAACAAGGACTACAACAAAGAGGGGAAATTCAAGAAGAAGGAAAAGAAGAAAGAAGAGGCAAAGATGCATCCCATGGCGCTTAGGAGGAATCATTTTATAGTGATTCTAGATCAAATGAAGGAGAATGTCACATAGCCCTATTGGATAGCATTAGTGAGTAAGCCACTGAGGTAAGCATTAATGAACTTTGAAAATGTGCTCCTATTAATATGATTCATGCTTCCCATTCTTCCTACTCTAAATGCAAGTCTAAAAATAAAATATTAGGAAAATTTATTGATGGCGTGTATGTTAGAATAGAAGTTATTAAAAAATGAGAAAACTCATGATGATATCATGAATTCCTTGCAAGAGAAATTCCTTGAGCTTGAACTTCAATATAATGGTGTTGAAATTGAAAATGAAGTTTATCTCAAGAAAATGAATGATCTCAAAGATGAAAACAAATTTATATTGATGAACTTAGCATGCTTAGAATTGAAAATGCTAGACTTCTTGCTAGAGTAAATGATTTAGAATGTAGACCTACTTTTCCTAGTAAAGAAGTTTCTAGCTTAACTCTTGAAAAAGATTCTTATCTAACTAAATCCCTCTATTTAGAGGTTGATATAATGCACACACAAGATGATCTTGACAATCCTTCTTCTATTATTATTACTCTTAGTGATGATAACCACATGCATAGAACTTCCTTACAAAGGTTCCATAAAGGGAAGAAATCCCTAAATGAAGTCCTAAAACACTCTATTCGACAATTGGGTAGTAGTGTTCGAGATATAATGGAGGACAAAAAGATAAGGAAAAGAGAAGGGGTAAGAAAAAGACCAAGGGACCTACAATATACCATGGAGAGTCATCCAGTCTAAGGCACCTATGATTTGTGCTCATTGTAAGTGTGATTATCACTCTTCTACTTTTTTTCATTACAATAAGAAGTGGACCAATCCAAACATGAATTGGGTCCCAAGCCAACCTCGAATCCTAAATTTGAATTGAGACCAGTCTCTCCTTTCCTTGTAGGAAAAAAATAGATTTTTGATAGCAGATGCTCCAATCATATGACCGATGATAAGGACCACTTAAACACCTTCACAAAAAGGAAAGAAGGATCAGTGACTTTTGGGGACAACAACAAAGATAAAGTAATAGGTGAGGGTTATGTAGGTGATTCAATACGCATAAAGAATGTTCATCTTGTAGACGACCTACATCATAATTTAATTAGTGTTAGTCAACTTTGTGGTAACGAATATCTTGTTTTCTTTACTTCTCTTGAATGTTTGCTTCTTGATTCCCTCACTTACAATATCATATATAAGGGAACTAGAATTTTAAATCTATATACTATTGTTATTAGCTCTCTTAAGCATTTGACAAATGCCCAGTTGTTGATAAGAATGATATATCTTTGGGCTACCGTAGGCTTGGCCATGTAAATATGCATCAATTGAAGAAGTTGAGTAAAAAGGAACTGGTTAAAGGCCTTCCTAAATTGGACTTTGAGAAGGATGAGGAATGCCCTAAATTGGACTTTGAGAAGGATGAGGAATGCCAACCTTGTACACAAAGAAAGCAACCAAATTCTCCTTTAAATCCACAGGAGTCCTTAGTACCAAGAGAACTCTTGATTTTCTTTGCATTGATCTATTTGGACCTATGAGAACTCAAACTGTGACATCCCCAGATTTTCAACACCTTGACCCACTGTGTGAAGTCCACATTGAAACCTTCACCTCAGCTAGAATCCCAATTCACACACCGCATACTAGGAAAAGAAGAAGAAATCCAAGGGTGCCAGATGGAAACAACAGTAGCACATGCACATGAACAAGAACAAAACCATACAACACATGTTCACCATTCAACATATAATTACAACATGAATTAACATTACAAATTGATATTACACATTTTACTTTAAACTTTTACATATGGAGGTACTACTACTAAACAAGAAGATCTTTAGACAATAGAACCAATTGTACATCACCTCACCACACAACTCTCAACTATCCACCTTTTTCAAGACCACATGTCCACATACCTAACAAGCGATTACAAGTGGTACACATCATCATTGTATTCTAAAATATTGTATTGAGTACGCCTACGTGTCTTTTATATACCTCTCATTGCTATGACTTTGGAATAAGATAAAATTAGAACTTGACAGTAACAAACAAATATAAAAAAATACGTACTTGAATAAAGAATGTTTATTAACAAAAGAGAACACATTTTTAGGCACATTTTCCATTATATCATCCATGCATTTGCCACCTGAGGGAATAATCCATCATCTCATATACCAAAGAGTTTGAGATGCAAGGCCTCATGATCTACTACAAAAGAGATAGATCATTGTACAATGTGATCTACTACCAAAGAGAATGATCACTTTCTAGCACTATTCTACCTAAGAGAATTAGTTCTTTCATATAATTGAATAGATATATTAAATTTCATGTGTTCAAAAATATATGTATGGAAAATCAAGCAAGATAACATAGAAAAATAATCATTTCATCCAATATCATATGCCAAGTGTTTATACACATATAATACAACCATACTAAACAGTAGGCCAAGTAAGAGGTAAAGTGTACATTAAACCGAGATATTCTAATCATCACATATATCCATCAGTCAACTATCACTCTTGGTCAAACCCTGATTAAGACAAGATCATGTACTATCACCAGATTCTCATCCTCTTAACCTTAGTTATGATTCATTAGGGTTAAGCTTAATGCACTAAGTTAGTCTCATTATTATTCATCTTTTCAACTTGGTATTATGTTAGCTAGTGGATTCCAAATTAAGATACATAACCTGATTATTTGATTACATTTAATTTTGTGCACATATTAACCCTAGGTGACGTATTAATCAGGTTAGGGTTTTCTCATCATTTTAGGAGCATTCAACATGTAACATTATTTATATGCATAATTATGATCTCAAAATTAAAGATGAGGTTCCATATACTGATATGAGCTTATACTGAATATGTTGGCATTTATTGACCATATATGTACTTTATACACTATATTTAGGGTTATTATCCGTAGATATCCATACTAAGAAAATTACATTGTTACATGTCTTAACATGATCATATCTGAAACAATATGGATTATATATCATATTTTATAGTTACTGATACATTCTCATAATTTAGGTCATTATTTGATATTTATTACTCATGAAATAAGTGTAACATCTTACATGATATCATTATTATTTAAGCATCAAAAGACTAATATGATGGTTCATGTTATTCTAATTATTTTTCTAAGAATTTTGGTACTTTATGAAATTTTATGATCATGGATCTAATTACTATGAATTATTGAAGTTCTGCATATTTTAGAACATAATTACCTTTAATAGCCAATCAACGACTGCCACGTGGCATGTAGGGGTGCAGCTCATGTTTCCTGATTCCCACTAAGTCGACAGGTTCTCGACCTCTGAACCCAATTATGTTTGATTTTGTCAGTTCATGGTTTTCTCTCTCATTCTCACATGAACGTCAGGATGCCTGATGCCCGCGCTTGTTGTTACCTGGCACACACCACCATCGGGGCTGGGTCTACTCGTGCTGGGTTGACTGATCTTTAGTTCTGAACTTGGTCCACCTTCTTCTACTTCGACGTAAGAAGGACTCGCTCTTCCGATCGTAGAGCCATCGTGGCTTAAAAACATCTTCCAGATGTCCATGCTGGTCTTTGCTCCTTGCCTAATGAAAAATCTCTCTCTTTCCTTGCATTCCATGCAACCTTCCCCTTCCTTCCTCCATTGAGTCCAACACCTGCATTCATTATTCATGGTTGACGCTCAACTCGGCTGGTGCACAAGTCATCATCATGGTTTGGAAACGTTGATGAGGAAAGATAATTCTATCAACACCTCTTTGGTGTACTATGGATTGCATCTCCTCCTGTCTACCGTGAAACACCATTGCTTCCTTCTCATCATCTCATCAGAAGATGACTCCTCTTCATGATATACCTAAGTTCATTGTGTCCTGAATGCTGGTGAGTGACTGGCCTCCTCCTCACCATAAATCTCCTCTACTACATATTTGATGCATTTTGGTGATCCTCCGAAAATGTGGTATCATATTAAAATGCCAAGGGAAGCTCTCCGCAACCACTTTCAAGCTCCATCTATAAATCTACTACACTTCTTCCCCACTCCACCTACTACCCACAATGGAGAGACCCTGGTCTATGGGGCATCGTTCCTTCTCTTTAATGCTTCATTTGCCCTGAGTGATAGGTCTTCAACAAGACTTCATAATGGAGAGAACTACCATTATGTTAATTTCCATCATCCAGCCATAATCATGATGTGGGATGAGGTTGAGACTTGCCTCGACTGGTATCACAAAATCTCCCTTTCAAGCGGAGGTCGAGAACAAGTTTGGCGCCATCAGATGATATATTGTACGGTTGTATTAGGCCTCTATATAGGAAATCCATGGCACCTTAGTGATGTTGGTTTGGTCACTAGATTGATAATCCACAGTCAGAGAAAAGACCATGCAGCCCATTAATGGACCAAAAGGAGTGTGTGACATTTGCATTGATCATAGCCTAAGTTTCTAAATATGAATCATTGATGCAAAGTACATTAAAATGCTAATCATTTAGCCTACTTCAAACCTACATAACTCTCTCTAGGAACCTCAGAATTTCCTAAAATTTCAACCATATCTTTTTCATTATCATAACTACAGTGCATGTACTTTTGGTACCAAATTACCATTATTTGACCAATCAACCACTCAAGCCAAAATGGCACATATGCAGGAGTATTAATTCTAATAATAAGAAATGACTTTCAACCATTACCAAATCAATTGGACTACCATCATATGATCTAAACATACTTCAAGGACTATATTATATCATTATACATTCAGGGGTTGAAAAGTTTGGTCCATCACATCCTTCAGACCTTAAAGGAAATTTCTTCCTAGAAATTAAGCCAAAATCCAATCTTTCACATCATATGCATCTTAAAAGAAATTTTTCCCTCAAAATTAAGCCATACTATACTCCAACAAAATGACAAGCATGTCCTCATCCACATATATGGAACTATTCTAGGTGCAACATCTCCAAAAACAAGATGTATATAACTTTTTTAGCCACTTATGTGAGGTTTTCAAGCATCTTGGGAGCACCATCACTTCAAGAAAAGTTGAAACAAGGGTTTAGAAAATTAGATTATGTCATGACATATTTCATATCTTAGGATTTACATCATCATTTTATCTAAGTCTTAGGGTCTGATTGATACATTTATCATGTTCACTAGGGGTTAATTATAATTAACTCGTTATATGCATATGGACCATATTATTTGTTCCATCATTGTTTCATTTTTCTAATTTTTTTATAAATATATTCAAAATATTGATTAAGCACCAACATTGTCACATTTCATTACTATGATATCATCTTATTGATATGTTTTGTTACAAACATTACTAGTGACTTCATCACTTGATTCAACCACTTACATTGTCATTGTTATTCATGTATATGGTTAACCATTTATATCATGGTTTTTTAAGAAACTTATACAAGTGGTTTGTCAAACATATATCAAAACTTTATCTAGTCTAATTGAGATCCTCCTAACCCATATCCTAAGGGTAGTGTCATGCTCAGTCTCTCTGAGCTCACTCAACTCTATGAGTATCTCATATACACAAAACAAAACATGATATGAAATTCTCTTCATAGATCTCTAACCATGAAACACTGATTCCCAACTCTCTTATACATATCCACTAGATTCCTACAAGGAACCACCAACCCGATCTTGAGGCTTTATGGAAACTAACACAATTACCTCCTCCAGGGTCTTGGGACTCTCTCTCCCTCACCCAGATGGTAGGTACTCATATTCATGTTCACATATACATACATAACGAGCCTCTCTCTGACTCTAGGATTTGGTCCTCCCTAGGAGATCTAGGGTTCCAAATATCTATAGGAATAATGCATTAATCAACTTAACTTAGTAACTCAAAAGTAATCAAGTTTAGGACATATCATAACACATATTTCTCATATTCCTCATATCTTGGAGGTTAGGTTCTCTAACCCCCATGGGTCTCACTCTCTCTGGAGTTAACCCTAAAACTAGTCCTAACACTAGAGGTTCTCCTTTGCAAAAGAGATTGAGGCTTTTTCTAATCCACATCCTTGTCTTAACTTATCTTATCTTAACTTAGAAAAGCACACCTACTGGCATCATCGAAACTTATTTCAAATCCTCAAAACTGAACACAAATTCTCAAATCTGACTTGATCATCATAAACAAACTTACGTCATTACATAAAACTTAGATAATATCATCTAACTTATTTCATCTGATTCATCTATCACATATTCCATCAAGGCTCTAGACATCTTATCTAGAACTACTCTCTCTTCTAGATTGATGTCATTCACTTTCACTTAGACTACATGACTACCTCCTACTCGTACATGTGTGGGGACACATTTTTGTATTTACTTACTTATATAATAAAATATTATATAGTTTTTCTCTAGTAAAACACGCATTAAAGAAAAATATCAAGTCTCAATCTAATTGGAATGAAACCCAAAACAACAAACTGAGTGTCCCACACATAGAAGAGAGTCTAGTTCCTTGTCACCTAGTGATAAAGGTGAGAACAAAGTGTAGACTATTGTATCTATAGAAAACATAGATGCATGATATGTCAAGGGTTTCTCTTCCCTCGGTGCCCATCATCTCCAAACAATGCAACGTTCCATACCACCACATTATAAGGGATGATTGACACTTTAGGAATTGATATACAACAAACACTAGTCTATACCTAATTCTCAGACATCTAGGTGCTAACCTAGAGGCTAGGTCAGATCTAGTCTCTAAAAGATGACTAATCTAACCCTAAAGATTTTTAAAGTTTAAGGTTCTATAGTTTTGAGTTGCATAGTGAGAAAACTCTAGGCTTTTCTATTGTTCATGCGCTGATACCACCTATGTCGTCCCCGAATTTTCAACGCCTTGACCCATAGTGTGACGTCCAAACTGAAACCCTCACCTCAGTGAGAATCCCAATTCAAACACCGCATAGTAGGAAAAGAAGAAGAAAATCAAGGGAGTTATAGGAAAACAATAGTAGCACATGCACATGAACAACAAAACCATACAACACATGTTCACCATTCAATATATAATTACAACATGAATTATCATTACAAATTGATATTACACATTGAATAGTAAACTTTTACGTATGCATGTACTACTACTAAACAACAAGATCTTTAAACAATATGTCCACCTGTACATCAGCTCGCCACACAACTCTCAACTATACAGGTTCTTTAAGATCATATGTCCACATACCTAACAAGAGATTACAAGTGGTACACGTCGGCACAATATTCTAAAATATTGTAATGATTATGCCTACGTGTCTTTTATATACCTCTCGTTATTATGATTTGGAAATATGATAAAACTAGAACTTGACTATAATAACCAAATATAACAAAAGGCATACTTGAATAAAGAATGATTATTAACAAAGGAGAACACATATTTTAGGCACATTTTCCATTATATCATCCATGCATTTTCCACCTAAGGGAATAATGTATCTTCTTAGCTACCAAAGTGTTTGAGATGCAATGCCTTACGATCTACTACCAAAGAGTTAGATCATTATACAATGTGATCTGCTACCAAAGAGAATGATCACTTTCCAACACTATGCTACCAAAGAGAAGTAGTGCTTTCATTAACATATATATTATATTTCATGTGTTCATAACTATATGTATGAAAAATCAAGCAAGATAACATAGAAGAAGAGTCATTTCATCCAATATCATATGCCAAGTGTTTATACACATATAATACAATCATACTAAATATTAGGCCAAGTAAGAGGTAAAGCATACCTTCAATTGAAATATTCTAATCATCACATATATCCATGAGTCAACTATCACTCTTGGTCAAACCTTGACTAAGACAAGATCATGTACTATCATAAAATTCTCATCCTATTTACCCTAGTTATGATTCATTAGGGTTAAGCTCAGTGCACTAAGTTAGTCTCATTATTATTCATCTTTTCAACTTGGTATTATGTTACTGGTCTTGGATTCTAGATTCAGATACATAATCTGATTATTTGATTACATTTAATTTTGTACACGTATTAACTCTAGGTTACATGTATTATTCATGCTAGGGTTTTCTTGTCATTTTAGGATCATTTAGCATGTAACATTATTTATATACATAATTATGATCTCAAAATTAAAGATGAGGTTCCTTATACTTATATGAGCTTATACTAAATATTCCAACATTTATTAACCATATATGTATTTTCTACATTATATTTAGGGTTATTAGCCCTAGATAGATTTTTCATGATCATAACTATGATGCATTTAATTTTGGTGCTACCACTATTTCTCCAATCAACCACTCAATCCAAAATGGCACATACTCAGGGGTATTAATTCTAATAATAACAAACGACTTTTAACCTTTACCAAATCAATCGGAGTACCTTCATATGATCAAAACGTACTTCAAGGATTATATTTTGTCGCTAGATATTCAGGGGTTTAAAATTTGGTCCCTCACATCCTTTAGACCTTAAAGGAATTTCTTCCTCAAAATTAAGCCAAAATCCAGCCTATCACAAAAATGATTTGTGGTAGCAAGTGTTCCCTAGTGATTGTCAATTATTTCTCTCTCTTTACTTGGACCTTCTTTTTGGTTGCAAAGAGTGATACACTTGATGCTTTCTCAACGTTTTGAAAATGGACTAAAAATGAGACTTCTTGTCAAATCTTCTCTATCCATAGTGACCATTGGGGAGAACTTGTAAATGATTTGTTTGAAAGATTTTGTGAAGAATCTAGTTACATGCAAAACTTTTCTCCACCCCCTCGTACACCTCAACAAAATGGGTTAGTAGAGAGGAAGAATAGGTCATTGGAAGAGATGTCTAGGACAATGCTATTGGAGTATGACACCACCAAAATTTTGGGCGGAAACCTTTAACACTACTTGTTTTGTGCAAAATTGGGTTTTTACACATCCTTTGCTAAAGAAACCCCCCTATAAGTTATAGTGTGGTAGAAAGTTTTCTATCGACTTCTTTCATATTTTTCGTTGTCCCCACTTTGTTTTTGAACACCAAAGGTTCTATAGACAAGTTTGATGCAAAATCATACAAGTCTTTCTTTCTTGGCTATAACACTACTAGTAGATCTTATAGAGTGTTTAACATTGAGTTTTCTAAAATTGAAGAATTTATCAATGTTAAATTTATTGAGACTAACCCCTCTATTTCTATGAAATGTTATTCGTGATGATTCTTTAGATGAGGTGATTCCTAGATGAAAAGAACTAGACATCACCAGCGAAAGAAAAGAGGTGGTTGTAGTGAATGATTGAGAATGAGATCAACAAAAAACTTGACTTTCTGAGAGTAAGAAAGTCTAGGAAATTTGTTAGGAAAAAATCTAGGAAATCTAGAACTTTCAATATCATCTAGGCTGAGTGGTAAGGGACTAACAACAACTAATACTAGATAGGATCCATATCCATGCGAGGTGAGCATCTCTACTTTGAGAACTGAGATAATGAATTGACGGTCATATCACTTTTTGCTTTTATATAGAGGTGCTTACAATCAGTGAGTAGCAAAAGCATAAGAGTTTGAGAGAGAAAGCTCCAACTTCTCTCTAGGAACACCACTGTCTTTCACAACACCAGGGAACCTCAAGGTTTCTTGTATTGAATCAACCAGATACAACATTGTAGATCTACTTTTCACTGAGACTACAACCAAAGAAGACTCACACAAAACCCACTTATATACTCGGCCAGCGTAGCCCGAGCGGTCAAGCCAGTGCGCCCCTCACGAAGGGTCGCTGGTTCGAATCCGCTCGGGTCAGCTGTATTTACCAACCTCTTGGGTCATCTGGGCTCTGGCACCAGTTTGGAGAAGGGGTGGGCTTCGGCCCATGCAGATCCAAAAACAAAAACCCACTTATATAGGAGAAAATCACATTGGTTACCACATTTGCAACATGTTGAGAACAACCACACTAATAGAAAACAACATCAGGTGTTAGATAGATGAACAACTGAGTAACAACAATCATATAAATGACATTTGACACATATCGTAGTTGAACCTACTCCATTAGCAAGCAAATATCAGAGTTCTAGCTGACAAATAACATATTCAAGGAGATTTTCGACACTATCATAACTTAATCTACTCTAGAGACCTCGTGCAATTCTCACAGCTATCTTCCATTGTCCTACTGTTCAACTATTTTTACTAGTCAAACATTTTTATATGTTTTTTTGGGGATAAACTTCATAGACTAGATCCTCGGTCACATTGCTTCCCAACATGAGGACAAGAGGACATATCTGCAATACCGTGAGCAAGAGTGGAAAATCCATAGCCATGACACCTTTACATATCATTTGTGCAAACTTAACTAGAGGTAGAGCAAAAAACGAAAAGGCTCGATACAACCATTCCGCCAACTTCCCCACACCAAATATGGCATATGAATATCCCTTCATGGATTACCCACTTGATTCAGGAAATAAGAAAGTAGTCTCACTCCAAAAGAATGGAAATACCACAAGTTCGATATCTTTCCTAGACAAAAAACCATTCATATTGGAGATAGCAAGTTCTAGGTCACTATCATCGCTGACAAAACACAAAACGTGCACATCCCTGAAGGAATGATAAAGATTATAGAAGAACTACACCTTAAGTGAGAATGGACCATCTACCTCCAACTGATAACCCATCATACTCTCCTGGCTTGGGTCACCAATCTCTACATAGAAACACCCACAAAACTACATCTGCTGTTTCAGATGCTAGGAGACTCACAAATTGAAGGTTCAGATTCTATAGATTAGCTATTTGTACAAGCTAAACATCAGCCCAAATTGGGATCCTTTGCAAATCCAATCAAGATTTTTTCTACAATAGAATCACTTACAGAATATGATGAAGTAGATATAGCAGCATCGTCTTCAAATATTACTTATCGTAACACCAGGTGTGAGTCCACAACTCTAAAACACCAACCTTATACATCTCACTATTAATCTTCTCATTCAAATATGATAGAACTATTAGATGATCTTAATGCATCTTCATCATATGATAAAAACTTCCCACGATCGTCATCTAGATCACAAACCAATTTGGCGATAGAATCATTTACACATAACACCAGTCCACGTGATCAGATACTAGTTACACACCACCGTAAGCGATCAGCTTTTCACTCTTGTTGTGACAAATTCTATCGCCATGGACACAGTAAGTCCCAATGCACATTCCCTCCTATACGCTTCATCTACAGAGTGCATGGACATATCTCATATTCTATCCTCAGAGACACCCTACCTTATATCAGATCTAAAACTATTGAAAAAAATACTTTTCTTGCAAAACATATTATTTTTAATAGATTACGATAAGATCAACATGTCGTCGTATCTTCCCAACAACATCAATTCCAAACACTATCATCTAGAGACCTTTATCCATTCTCGTATCTCTACATCCCTAACATGAATACCCCATTACCGCCCAAATATGCCTCTCCCCATTTGACATTCCCATGGTCCAATCACTTGTTAAACCCATCACATGTTCTTCGGCTCTCAGAATAGACTTTTGATCCTTTCTTCATATACCACCATCATAGGCATCACCCTCTCAGAGTGTGTTTGGTCAATCGATCTCACAACCAGCAATCTTTCCCATATCAACCCCTCCTTTCATTATGGATCCTCCAGTACACCTTGACAAGGAGTTCCCTATTGACCTTCCCGTCAACTCTATGTGCCTACTTTGGGTCTTCACTAGTCACAACATCTTATTTACTATCTCCAACAACATCGACAACAATAAGGTGAACATTCATGATGTCACTCATTCCATTGCCCTCCTTCCTAGATACACTGTCCTCAAACAAATTTTTTTGTCACCATCACAACTTCTATATTCTCTACCTAAAGGCACTGAGCTTGAACTCCTCTTTCGTCAAGCTATGATGATCCCATGTGGGTCAAGCTTTGTTCAATATAATATCTCCAAGTGGTTTCCTAAACAAGGAACATCCCTTGCCGGTTCAGGTGGATCAGGGTGGGTCTCCATCTCCGATCTTCCCCCACATTTATGGGAGGTCAAGATATTCCATGCAAGTGAACACACCTTAGGAGCTACACTTCAGTTTGTCAGTCAAGATATTTTGCACTCCACAAACTATATCAAAGCTTTCTGTTTCTTCTCTATTAAATAAGTGATCACTCTGTCTGCATCCATTAAGATTAGACTAGGAGAGAAGATATATCAGATTAAACTTGTTTCAAAAAACCCTACCCACACAACTATCACATTCTCAGATATTTCCCATCACCCACCGTCATGGTACTGCCCTGTCAACACCAAGAAAACCGTTGTTTCCACTAGGAATCCAAATCATACAACATGGTTTGGGAGTAAAAAAATACATCCAACCTCACAAGGAAACTCCAACCCTAGCAGCCCAAATAAAAGTCCTAAGCCTGGCTCACCTTTGATGGAGAGAAACAACAACACCTTCTTTGATTCCATTAAACCCTTTCCATTCCATAATAGTCCAACTCCCACTACCAACATTGATAAATATACTGTTGAGAAGATCAAAATAGCTATCATGGATGAGATCAAATCCTCACAAGTCCTAAACATAAGAGTAAAGGAAAAGCTCCATCTATAGTCACGACATTCAGCTCACTGATGACCACATCAGAAGGACTCACCAAGAAAAACTATTTTGCTACAACAGAAGCATGTAACAACTTGGAACTCAACGCCATTTCATATCTTAGAGAATTACCTTTTTTCTAATACATTAGATGACTATGCTTATGACATCCTGATAGATAACATAGAAGATATAGCCTCATGGCCAGATATTTATACTTTCTCAAATTTTGCTAAAACTCTTGGATTACCTTTGACACAGAAAATGTTGCCCACACAACATTAGACAACATAGAAAATTCATGGGATGGCTTAACCATAGATACATACATAACACAAACTTGAGTTTCGAACAATTGCATATTATCCACTAGTATATCCATTAAGATTACATCACCACTAGATAACATCATCTACATTTATAATGAAGATATCATCTTGGAATGTTTGTGGTGCATCCAGTGTTAAAAGAAGAAGACAATCAGATGTTACATATATAAACTAAAGATAAATATTATTTCCATAAAAGAAACCAAAACGACCTTGACCCCTTTTGCATTGAAATATATAGGGGGAAAACATGTCAACACATGGTTTCAACGACCACCTAAGGGCTTCAAAGGAGGTATCATCATAGGTATCAACAATAGTATCTTCAACATATCCAACACAGTCTATCAAGACTTCAACATCACTTTGCAGATCACAAACATCCATGATGCCCATGACTGGGTTTTCACAGGCATCTGTGATGAACCTAGCTCTAAAAAACAACATTATATAAGAGAAATCATACACATTTTTCAACTCTACTCTAACAAACCATGGCTCATAGGAGGTGACTTAAATCTCATTACTTATGCCTTGGATAGGTGTAGCCTACTCTATCAGTTAGGGATATTGAAAAAACCTGATAGACTACTCAGAGACTCCATAATCAAGCACAATATGATCAACATTATTCCATCTAATGTGAACTTCACTTGGAATAGAAACTGTTCTTGGGCAAGAATAGACCATGTCATCTGCTCGTCTAGATGGGAAAGCCTCATACCCACACTCCTGTGTTTAGTTGAACCCAGACCCATATTCGACCATTTTCCAATCATTATTGATACCACAAACTTTTGATGGGGTCATAAACCTTTCATAATAGATTTTTTTTTTTGCTTTTGAACCCTTCATGCCTACAGATATGTAAAAAACATTGGTATCCATAAAAGTAAACTTATAGAGAGATAGGATATCACATTCATAACAACACCAAGAATATTAGAACAACTCCTAAAGTTTGGCAAAAACATAAATACAGTAACATCTTGCACAAGTTGATAGATCTAGAATAGCAACATTTTCATGTAGATAATGACCCAAATGCTGACCCAACCATAATTCTAGCTATCAAAGTAGAGATAGATCACATCCAAAACTACATTAATATCATGTGGAAGCTAAGATCCAAGATTAAATGGGCTACATAAGGTGACAAAAATACCAAATATTTCCAAAAATGCAATTACAACAATGCTAAAACAAATAGCATATCCCGACTTAACATCAATGGGACCACTGCATCAAAGAAAAACATTATCACTAAGCACATCGTCACACATTTTCAACACATCTTCAACTTGGGACATGGGTTGAGCTTTATAATGTCCATCAATTGGAAACACTTATGTCAGAAAACCATTAACTCCCCACATAATATTACATCAACCTTTACCATAGAATAACTCAAAGACGCCATATCCACTCTGGGGAAGGATAAATCTCCATGGCTGCATGGAATTAACATTGAGTTCTATTTCACTACATGGGATCATATCAAAGATAACTTCATGCACCTTCACATTATTCATAAAGAAGATTGTATTAACAAACACATCGAGGTTCTCAACCACACCAATATAGACTTGATCAAAAAGGTAGAACAACCCGACAATATCCAACAATTCAGGCCAATTCATCTCATAAATACTAAATATAGAATCTTGGATAAAATCCTCAACAACCATATAAAACCACATTTGGAAAATATTATAGATAGAAACCAAAACTCCTTATTAAAACATAGAAACATACACGATGTGTTCATTATGATTAATGAAACAATTCACCTATGCTACAAGAATATAACTCCTATTTTACCATTGAAATTGGATTTTGAACAAACTTTTGACTACGTCAACTGGAATTCACTCATACATACCATGTAGGAATACAGATTCCCCTCTACATGGATTGATTAGATACATGCTTGTATATCAATTAGTACCTTCTACACCATCATAAATGGATCACCTTTTGGTCACTTCCACAACACCAACGGTCTCAGACAAGGTGACCCATTATTTCCATACCTCTTCATAATGGTCACATCACTTCTCACTAACATGATCAAACTAGTGATGACCCATGACCTTATCCAATCACCTAACAAATTTGTTGAAAACATTACTCAATACGCGGATGACACCATTATTCTACTCAAACCAAAAGTTAACAACATTCTCCACACTATTCGCATCATAGGTATGTTCTCCTACATATCTGGACTTAAGATAAACCCCGAAAAATAATCTATCATAGGTTTAAACATTTCTACAGACACTCTCCTCGGATATTAAATCCTTCTTCAATGCAAATGTGAGACATTCCCGATCATGTACCCAGGACTATCCAGCACGTCTTACCCTATACAACACCATTTATGGTTGTCAGTCATTGACAAAATCAAGAACAAACTTTCATCCTAGATTATCAACTTCCTTAGCTTGGTTGGTTGCATTACACTTCTAAACAACTCCATCACCCTGATTACCACTCATTAGCTCATCTTCATACATTTACCTGCTAAAACTCTCAAATTGATCGACTCCCTTATAAGGAATTCCCTATAGAACCACTACACTACACACTCAGAAAAACTAAGTTACACTTGGTTAACTGGAAAACCATATGTGCTGCAAAAATATACGGTGGATGGGGTATCATAAACTCAGACCAACATGTTATTAGTCTCATCACAGAAATTATTGATGCTCTCACCTCCAACTCTAAAAAATTTGGAAACCCATCATCATACACAAATACTATCACAATAGAAACCCATGGAGGCATACAAAGAAAAACACCTCATCACCTCTATGGAAATTCATTAAAAAACACACGAACACCATCATCCATATGATCAACACACACACCCATGTCTCCACAATAATTAAATTTTGGACTGATCTAGGGTATCATAACAACATGATTCTATACATGGGAATAAACTTCCACATTATCTAGAAATTGAAATATATCAATAATGTGAGAACTCTTAATCTCCTCACTAGTAGAATGTACAATGCCCTCAAATGTGTACTCGTACAATACTTCACAACTTAAACTATAGAGGACATTGCACACACTCCATAATACAACACCACAACCAACATCTCATGGAAATGGGAAAACCAATATACTCCAAACAAATCCTATCTCTTTCTCACATATAAAGTCCATACAAAGGATCTCTCACAATGTTGGAATATCAAGTGTACACTAAAATATAAGCTAGTTTTTTAGCTCATCATACATAACAAAATACTTACCGATCACAACCTTAGTAAGAGAGGTTTTTTCAGACCATCTAGACGCTATATGTGCCTATCAAATGAGGAAACTACTAAACATCTTTTTAGGCATTGTCCAACCACTACAAAAATACTAAAAAAATACTACCATACTCATTCAGTGGTAGACTACATATACTCACCATCCCTGATCTAATACTTCAAACCTATACATTCACAACACAAACCACACTTGTTGATGATTGCGATACTTTGCATATTTGGCTAGAGAGAAACAATAGAATACACAATGACATAGATCATCCCTTGATACACATCATTATAGAGATTGAGCACACATATTCTCTCTTTTTGTTCTATTGGACACCCATAAACATCAACCCATGAGCAAACAGGTGAAGACGTTGAGATGGCCATCTTTGGTACCAGTAGTAGTGAGGGTTGTCGTTTCACTCTAGAAGAGATTCTTGGTGATGATTCTACTTTCTAGAGCATCATCAGGATAGGCTACTTTGTTAGATGATGATATATCTTTCCTATAATTGAAGACTATTGTTATGGGGTGCCTCCCATGAACATTATATTTTTCTAGCATTAGCTACAACACCCTAGGTTTTATGAGCTGATATGTTGTGGACACTTTATAACACGCCTCTGCGGTTGTTATTGAATTATTTCATTGTACTCCATATGTTTGTAGATGTCTTTCGTTTGCAAACATTATCTATATATTTGGACTTTATATTAAGAACAAAAGTTGAATGATCGAAAGAACATGAAAAGAAGGATCACACTCCCTGCTTTGAAAACATCATCTAAAAGATCTCATCATAGGCAACCCTTTTTAAAGGGTGATGACACATGCTTCTTTCAACAAAGAACAAGCCAATAGTGTCTCCATTTCATAACTTGAGCCAAAGAATGTCAAATAAGCTCTTGAGGATGATGAGTGGATCCTAGCCATCCAAGAAGAACTTAAGTGGTTTGAAAAGAACAAGGTGTGGACTTTAGTGTCAAGACCAAGAGATAGGAAGATCATTGCCACAAAATGGATCTACAGGAACAAACATGATGATAGTGGAAAGGTGGTAAGAAAGAAAGCAAGGTTAGTAGATGAAGGTTACAACCAACATGAAGGCATTGATTTTGATGAATCATATGCTCCTTTTGCTAGAGTTGAATATATTAGAATGCTACTTGTATTTTCTAGTCATAAAAATTTCTTGCTTTGTCAAATGGATGTTAAAAGTGCATATTTTGGATGAAGAGATAGAAGAGGAAGTGTATGTGGCTCAACCTCCTGGCTTTGAACATGACAAGCAATCATGCTTATCTATTACTAAAACTCTTTATGGACTCAAGCAAACCCCTAGAGCTTGGTATGAAAAATTAAGAAACTTTTTAATTTATAATGTCTATGTCATGGAAAATTTTGAAGATAATCTCTTTCTAAAACACACTTCTAACAATTTATTAAATTTTCAAATTTATGTTGATGATATTATCTTTGGTGGTGAATCTTGATCTTTTCAAGGAGTTTATTTCTCTTATGCAAAATAAATTTAAAATGAGCATGATGGGGTAGTGTACATTGTTCCTTGTCTTCCAAATCAAGCAAACAAAAGATGGAAACCTCATCAACCAAAGCAAGTACACTAATGAACTCTTGAAGGGGTTTGGGATGGAGAACACGAAGCCAATGGATACTCTGATGTCCAACACCACCAAACATGGCCAGGATGAAAAAGGTGAGAAAGTAGATAAGAAGAACAATATAGGTAGGATTGGTAACTTGCTATAATATAAGTTCCTCTAGACCAGATATTATGTTTAAATTTGACATATGTGCTAGATTTCAATCAAGCCCTAGAAATCTCATATTAAATCTTATAAGAGGATTTTAAGGTAACTAGCCAAATCCCCTAACATTGGACTATGGTAACCCAAGTCAAGCAACTTTACTCTTATGACCTAAAGTGATGTGCATTATGCCCAGTGATTAGTTGATAGAAAGTGCACAAGCGGCACTTGATTCCTCCTAGGACCATATTTAGTTTCTTAGTTCTCTAAGAAGCAAAACATTGTGGGTCTACCAACTACCGAGGTTGAATACATTGTAGCCGGTAAGTGTTGTGCCCAAGTCCTATGGATGAAGAAAATGCTCCCAGACTACACTATTTTCTATGATGCTTCTTGTAACGACTTCACTTTTCAATGCCCCCCAATTAAGGAAGGACCTTAAAACTGAGAGTCATTACCTACATTCTAAAGATCCAAATTTACTAATAACAAATGATAGAAAATAGTTTCCATTAGTTCACACATTGTTTACAAAATGTATAATGAGACACTTTCGAGGAGCCACATGAATTCTCAACTTGAAACTATTACATTTGAGAAGAGGTGTTACATCTAACTAATCTTGCTGACTTAGCTTTAGTATCTTCAATTGATTTCATTTGCTTCACCATAATTGTAATGTCTTCATATTTTGCAATTACCTAAATGCCAAAAATCAAAAGTGGTTAGCATATTTTTAAATTGTGTATGTGGTGAAAACAAAATACATGCATGTAGGTGTAACAACATAACAACCATATAAATAACTATTATTATTAATTAATTCCGACCAAAAAAAATATTATTATTAATTAATCAAAATGCATTTTTTATAACTACTCAAACCATAATTGTTCAGTCTCTATGGTATTCCCACTAACTGGGAACAATCTCTATCGGGCACCCTCTCACTAGGGGTTCTATCACTACAATTTAATCTCATAAGCTTCTCTCTCCCAGGCTTGGTTTTATATCGGCCTTCATTTGTCGGCTTGGCCTATTAGTGACATTCTTTTCTCAATTTGATCATCAGTCATCACAATGACTTTCTTTCTCCCACAAGTACATTCAACCCTCCAGAGATAACATCTTGGGTTTGAGCAAGTTATGCTCATATAAGGTGATACATATAGGGCTTATAGTTTGCTGGAAGTAAATAAACAACCAAGTAGTTTAATTGCAAACCATTCATGAAACTTCAGAAAACATCAGAAGTTGATAGGAGAGAGTATGCATAATCATAACCATGTACCTCATTTCCATGCACAAACCATGCAACATGTACTTCAAGAATTTATCAAACATCCAAGCATTCAAAGTAATCAACCAACATCATCTTCATGTATGTATAATCTAAGGTGTCACCAATCATATTCAAGACATATTAATCTAACATATCTCCTAATCTAGGGTTTAGGGTTGTCTCGAGTTTGGATAAGGAATAAGGGTACCAAACCCCAATTCAAATGTATCACGATTCATTAGGTTAACAAATTGAAATGTGGCATTAGGTGAAATCCTAATTATTAAATTAAGCCTTTTAGACCTTTTAGAGAAATTGCAATTGATTATGCAACTCGAGATCATAATGAAAAGTAGATTACATTCTAAACCTAATTATCATATTTATGACTTAGAACCTTTTAATCATAATCATTATTATCCCAATTGTATTAAGGACTTAGGTAGTCATTATTTTCAATAATATCAAGTTATATCTTAAGTTAAGCATGTGAAATGAGTTTCACATTGTAATTATCAAAACTAGGTTTTACATGCTTCAATCACCCTACTTTCATGAACTAGATATAATTTTAGAACAAGAAGCATATTCACGAATTGAAAGTATTTATTCATATTCTACTCCTTATTCTGATAAATTTGATATATACTTTTTTATGTTTCGATCTACCAGTAATTAACTATATTTCTTACAAATAAACTCCATGGGACCAATCGTGTGTAGACTTGTTAGCATTATTTATTTTATCCAATTTTCATGTGGGTCTCGTATAACCAATAAGCTTACAGCACATTGGCACATACTCAGTGTGGGCCTAATCCTTTAGAAGAATAAGGGATTAAACTTTTTCCCATTACGTTGTGATCAAGTATGATCACCGGGTTGGGGTAACAAGGGAAATCATTGGGGGGATTGTTCGTCCCCTTTCTTATTTTCAACCCATGTCTAGACATGGAAACACATAGGTCAACCAAAGGGTTGATTATGGCATCTAAGGTCAAGAAACCACCACTGACGGTAGGGTTATCTACACCATCCCCAACCGGACATGATGACCCCAACATGGACTTGTGAGGTGGTCAAAATAGGGAGAGGTGAGGTTGGGTTATGTGTTGTTATGACCGGATATTAAATAGAGGATTATACCTTGAAGGTTGGTGATTCTAAAGGATGTCAAAGGTTATTATGATGTCCAGGAAGCTTTTTATCCACTCATGATATATCGCGGTATTCTAGGGCATCATCCTCAATGAGTAGATTCAAGGAAGGACCATTACATCACGAGGAAGCTAAAGTGAACTTCTTCTAATCGAAAAGATGGTCGGGATCCCTTCGTGGTAGCCTGAACATGCTCTGGGACCATTGAATCGGTCGGAGACGCCATGAGTCTATAGAGTGATGGAGGAGGCCTCCAAAATCCATGGTGGAAAGCTGAGGGCAGAGCACATGGTTTTGGGGAAATTGGAAGTGGATGTATGTCCAATGGGTCTCGGCAAATCTTGCTTATGCCTTATATAGGCATGGATGGCAGGGTAAAAGAGGTTTTGTTATTGACCCAAAATCCCGACTTAATACAGATTTGGGTGTTTTACAAAATCAACAATTTGGTAGCTACATTATGGATCGATGTGTACATCTCTCTCTCTCAAAATAACGAAGGAAGAAATAAGGAAAAAGGTTGAAATTTGAGAGAGATTCAGGGGTGAGGAAAGATCACGACATGGTTGCCCTGGTTTCCCCTTTCATACTGGAGGTAGGAGATGACATATACATCATTGATTCCTGATCCGATAGTCATGCCCATCGTGATGCATCAAGAGGAACACAGTTGCATCACACTAAAGTCAAAAACATATACAATAATTACATGTAGGTCCCTCTCTCTTCACATATTTCTATAAGCCACTAGAAACACCCTTTTTATATGAAATTTTTAGTGTAAGTCATTAATACCTTTCCCAACCTATATTTTTGGAATTTATTGGATTAACTCTACCTTTCAAGTATATCCTTAAAACAATTACTCACATCACATAGAAAGTTATTTTTCTATCAAATTCTAGAATTATCCTTGTTTCCTTATTATACTCAAGTATTCAAAAATTCAGAACAAAATATCCATATTTGATGCCTCAAATCTTGTGATTCCAAACATTAATTAGATAATTACTCCATTAATTATCTATATTACAAATCATCTTAGAATATTTTTGGAAACTTGTCTATTATTCCATATTTCCATTTTCTAACAAACCATAAAGCCATTATCCATTAATTATGCATGAATTCCTTTAATTTCTTAAACTTGTGCCACAATGACCTATTTGCAAAGAAAATAGTCTCATGGGCCTCACTTGGGCTATGAGTTGAACTCATGCCACAAATCTAACATTGTTATTCCATCAAAAATGAAATTAGGGAAATTTCATATCAATTCAATCCTTATATGTATATAATTCAAATTCACCAAATTTGAGGATATTACATCCACCCCACCTTAAAAGGAATTTTGTCCCCAAAATTCAAGCAAAATTAGGTTAAAGTAAATGATAACTCAACTTAGCTTCAAACCTTGGGTTAGCAACCTCATCTTGGCTATATGTATCTTTATTATCTTTAACGACTTTTATTCATATGAAAAACTCTAGGGTGATAGTCCAAACTCAATTCAGAGGTATATCTACAAGCTCATCCATTGCATGATATCATCACTTGGCAATTATATTTTCACTTGTGTTTTCAATTTAACTTAGTGATTACCTTTACACCTAAGTTTCCAAGTATTGTTCATCTATTTTCATAAAACAATGAGGTAACACCTCAAAAGCTTGCATTACACCATTAATCTCAACTTAGGGTATGCCATTTCATATGTCAAAATTTTTTAAGCATACAATGTGTGTACCCAATCTCTCTCACTCATAACAAGATGAAATAAGCATTTTCTGGAGTAAAAATACAAAGTTCATCCCATTTCAAGAGCAAATATGGTGTATTATCTTTTATTTTTGAATTTTAGGTTGAATAACTCTCAAAAATGACTACAAACCATGAATACTTTTTAATTCCACAACTTTTTTTCTCTTAAATTTCATGGACTCATAGGGAAAAGTGACTTTTCATATATCTTGTATTTATGCACAATTTCCTCTAATATATTATCTCAAACCTCATTATATGACTTCTTGTATTCTCTACATCTACATGTAATGTCTCATTAGCATTGGTCATCCCTTAAGATCTATAGGGGTATAGATACTTTTGGAGTGATTTTTTCTTGTCCCCCAAGGTCTCCTACACTTATGGAGTGCCTCTCACATTGTCCCCTTGGGCCTCTCAACTCATGAAGGTGTTCAATCTCATGACCCCATGGGCCTTGGGTACATATGATTGGCTATCTTCTGATTCCATGGTCATATGCACTCAAAGCATGATCACCTCCAAACCTCATAGGTCCTATGTACCTTTAATCATCCCTACTTGAACCTAGGGTTGACTTAGGGCTCTACCCTTCTTAAGGTTCTATCAAGATGTCAACAATTCATCTCATTACACATTTTTCTTGAGGTTTCTCTAATACTATTCAGGCACATTATACCCTTTGTTATTCTTTAATCTGGATTTCCTTCATCTCTTAGGGGGCCCATTATTTACTTTATGCCCCTACATTGGGCTCATGGAGACCTTCCCTTCTTAGCTTGGTCCCATAATATCAGCCACTTATGTTGTGACTTTTCCTCATGTCCCTCAGAGATGGCATACTTGGGTTCAAAGAATTATACTCAATATATATGCTTTTGTGCTTCATATACTTAATCTTTCAAGCTTTAGGTAACATTGAAGGTTACTTTGATTCTTAAACTGATTTGTGAACTCACCCCTCTAGGGACGGTCCTATCGCGGGACAAGATAAAACTAATACTTGGCAATAACAAAAGATAAAAGAAGAATACTTGAACCAAGATTTATATTACCAGAAGAGAACATGTCATTTAGGCATACTTTTCGTTATATCATCCATGCATTTACTACGTGAGAGTTGAATGCTTTAAGGCCTTACAATCTATGACCAAAGGGTCGGACTTCTATCAAGTACTTTACTTTCCAACACTTCACTACCAAAGAGTTGAAGTGATTAGATATAATGGAGGGATTTATTATGTTTCATGTGTTCAGATAATCAAGCATGGTATCATACAAGAACAATAAATTCATTCGATATCATGTGCTAAGTATTTTGTACACTCCCAATATAACCATACTATATAGTAGGCCAAGTAAGAGGTAAAGCGTACCTTTAATTAGCACATGTTCCTATGTCACTACAACAAAATTTAATGCTTATCATGAATATTATCTCATTTGACCTTCTCATATTAGGTTGTAAACTTTATTAAAGGTTCATCATGAGATTATCTGGCTATTTCACATTGTCATAATTCATGGATATGGCTAGCTAGTTATAGATAGAGAACTATTAAACCATTTCTAAGCCTTCCATCATGTCATATCCATACATCACATCCCAAGGTTAATTCATCTTCATGAATATGTTATATTGTGGTTGTGCTAACAAACTTATATGAGTCTCTTGACAAACATTATCAAAAAGGCCAATAAAGTTCCCCTAAACCATTACCTGAGGGTGGCATCATGCTCAATATCTATGAGATACTCTACTCTATGAGTATCATATGCACTAGCAATATCTTCCCTCTTTGGTCTAGAGTTATGAGGTCTACCTCATTAGCATCGATCATCAACTTTTTAAGATCTAGCAACTCCAACACAAACAAAACTAAAACATGATATGCCCTTTTCTCCATATATCTCTACTCATGAAAAATTCTTATCCAACTCTCTTTTTCTCTAAACAACCACTAGCATCCTATGCAGGGGATCATCAACCCGAGCATGAGGCTTCATAACTTAGTAGCATTCCTTACCTCCTCAGGATCTTGAGGCTCTCTCTCCCTCACCTAAATGGTAGGTACTCATATCATATTCACATATATGTAAGACACCTCTTTATCTATCTTTAAGATATGGTCCTCCCAAGAAAATATAGGGTACAACAAGACTATAGAAAGCATGCATAAAGAAACTCAATTCAGTCAGTTAGGAGTAGTATAGTTTAGGACATACAACAAATATTTCTCATAATTTCTCAATCTTGGAGTTTAGGTTTCTAACCTTCTCCCTATGGGTCTCACTCTCTCCGGAGTTAACCCTATAATTGATCCTAACACTAGAGGTACTCCTTTTTAGAAAAGATTGAGGTCGTTGCTTATTCACATCTTAGATGATCTTACCTCAAGGAATCATACATACTTGTATCATCAAACCTTATGTCAAATCCTCAAAACCAAAATCAAATTCTCAAATATGAGTGAGATCATCATAAACCATATTATATCATTTGAAAAACTTAGATCATATCATCTAAACTTATTTCATCTATTCCATATATTACGTATTCCAACAAGGCTTTAGACATATAATCTAGAACTAATCCCTCTTCTAGGTTGATGTCACTCACTTTCCCTTAGGTGCATGATTACCTCCTACTCGTACATGTGTGGGGACACATTTCCTTTTAGGGTGCCTAACAGGAGGAGGTTAAGCTTTCTAACCAGAAACTAACCTAACGGTTTAAGGGTTTGCCTCACCCATAGATCTTTTCTCTATCCTAGGGTTAACCCACCCTAGGTCGGGACACCAACCCTAAAGGTTGAATACCAAATTTCATATGTATATTGAAAACACCTCACAATGTATCATGCATGCATTACTCCACGTACTTCCATGCATGGAAGAACTAGGGTATAAATTTTTTTTGGTACTGAAGTCATCCAAATTCATTTGTATTTTCTCTTTATTTTTTCCATTTCTTAGGGTTTATTTGGGTAAGGTTGTTAGTTTACTCATACTTCTACCGTAACCCATGATTAAGGTTTAGGGTTAGGGGTAGGGATTACACCATGCATATTCATCTTTATATATCCCTTGACCCACTAGGGTTTTCTTAAACCGACACTAGTTCCATCTAGGGTGTACCCTTACAAGGAAAAACCCATAAAACATTTAAAAAAAAATTCATCATTATAACCTTTTATTTACATCCATTGGTGGAGGATTCTTTAGTCTTAATTCTTCTCAAAGACCTAACTTGAGATGAGGAGGGAAGTACCTTTTAAGGTTTATTATGAAAGAGGATGGGAAGCAGATGAAATTAGAGATTAGAAGCATAGACAAATATTACTTCAGGAAAACCCAAGGTTCAATCTAGGCAGGTATCACCTTGGCTAAGGGAGTCCTCATATACAAAATCTCAATGGTGTAGAGAAAAATATTGCCAGGCCCCAAAACTATGATCCTTGCTAGACACCATTAACATTAGGCTATGCCCTGGTAATTCTCCTTATATTCTACCAATCATTTATAATTATCAAATATTAAATATTTAAACTTTGAAAATTTTGGGGCTTTGATAGAAAATGTAACAACCTCACCTTTTAGTGTTCCCCAATTAAGGAAGGACCTTAGAGTTGAGAGTCATTAGCTAAATTCCCAAGATCCATATTTAATTAACAACAAATAATAGAAAAAAATTCCATTATTTCACAAATATTATTTATAAAATGTATAATGAGACTCTTCCAAGTATTTACATGAAATCTCAACCTGAAACTATTACATATGAGAAGAGGTGTTGCTTCTAACTAATCCTCCTGACTTATCTTTAGTATCTTCAATCGATTTCATTTGGTTCACCATGTCTTGTGATATCTTCATATTTGGCATTTTTACCTAAAATTTCGATAATCAAATGTGGTTAGCATATTTCTACAGTATGTACGTGGTGCAACCATAATATATTCGTGTATCTGTAACAACATAACAATAAAATTAGCAATTATAATTAATTAATCGAACATACATTTTTTGTTATAACTTCTCAACCCATAATTGCTCAATATATGTGGTATGCCCACTCGTTGGGGGCAATCTCTGTGGGGTACCCTCTGGGGGTTATGTTCCTGCAGTGGACTCTCATTACCTTCCCTCTCCTGGGTTTTATATTGGCCTTCCCTTCTCCAGCTTGACCTATTAGTGACCTTCCTTTCCCGACTTGATCACTACTCATCACAATGACTTTATTTCTCCCACATGTACATCCAACCCTCCAGAGATATCATTTTGGGTTTGAGCAAGTTATTTTCATATAAAATGATACACATAGGGCCTTGTAGTTTGCAGGAAGTAAATAAACAACCAAGCAGTTTAATTGCAAACCATTTGTGAAACTTCGAAAACATCAGAAGTCGACAGGAGCGAGTATTCATAATCATAACCATGTACCTTATTTCCATGCTAAAAATGTGCAACATGTACTTCAAGCATATATCCAAACATCCTATCATTCAACATAATCAACCAACATTATATGCATGTATGTGTACTATAAGGTGTCATAAATTATATTCAAGACATATTAATCTAACATATGTCCTAATATAGGGTTTAGGGTTGTCTCGGGTTTGGATAAGGTATAACCCTAATCCCAATGTATCATGATTTATGATGTTTACAAACCCAAATGGGGGATTAGGTTAAACCAAATTATCAAGTTAATCCTTTTAGACCTTTTAGAGCAATTACATTTGAATATGCAACTTGAGATCATAATGGGAAAATTAGGTTCAAAACCTTAATTATCATATTTATGACTCAGAACCTTTAATCCTGACCATTATAATACAATTTTTATTAAGGGTTTTTTATTCTCATTATTTTCAATAACATCAGGTTATATCTCAAGTTAAGCAAATCAAACGAGCTTGGCATTCTACTTATCAAAACTAGGGTTTACATGCTTTAATCACCTGATCTTCATGAACTAGTTATAATTTTAGAATAGGAATCATATGTAGGAATTGAAAGTATATTACTCATACTCTACTCCTTAATTTTGATAAATTTGATATATACTTTTTCCATGATTTCTTTACACGATTGGTCCAGAGGGGTTTATTTTGTAATAAAATAAAATGATCAAAAAAAATCGTGTAAAGAAATGTCAATATAATTTGATTTATCCAATTTACACGCAAGTCCAGTCCAGCCAGTAGACTTACACTACATTGATCCTTACTCAGCGTGGGATGGCTCCTTTGGAAGAATAAGGGATTGCATTTTCCCCCTTAACAATTTAAAATCCCCAGGGGGATTGATTGTCCCCTTTCTTCTTCGCGAGCCATGTCTAGCTACAACAACACAAAGGTTAATTAAAGGATTGAATCTGGCTTCTAAGTCCCAAAAATCACCAATGAAGGTAGGGTTATCTCACCATCCCCAATCAGATACAATGAGCCCAAGATGAACTCATGAGGTGGTCAAAATGGGGAGAGGCAAGGTTGGGTTATGTGTTGTTATGACCGTAGATGGAAGAGAGGATTAAACCTTGAAAGTCAGTGATTCTAAAGGTTATTGAAGGTTATTTGTAATGTTCAAAATGCTTTTTAACCACTCACAAGGTATCACAATATTTTGGGGCATGACCTACTATAGCATATTCAAGGAAGGAAGAAACAAGGAAAAAGGTTTAGATTTGAGAGAGAAAGGGGCGAGGATGTTGCTCCAGTTTCCCGATTCAGACTCAAGGTAGGAGACGACAAATACATTTTTGATTCCTGATCTGGTGGTCACACTCAGCAGGACACATCAAGAGGTTCACAGTTCCATCACACTAAAGTAGAAAACATATTAATTGGTTTCTAAAATAGAAACATATACAATTATTATACATAGGTCCCTCTCTCTTGACATATCTTTGTAGGCCAATAGAAACACCCTTTTGCTATGAAATTTTGTGGGTAAGTCATTAATACCTTTCCCAACCTATATCTATTTTTTGGGATTTATTGGATTAACTATAATATTCAAAAAATGCCTTTCAATTATATCCTTAAAATAATTACTCACATCACATGGAAAGTCATTATCCTCTCAAATACAGAATTAGCCTTCTTTCCTTATTATTTTCAAGTATTCAAAAATTCAGATCGAAATATCCATATTTGATGCCTCAAATCTTGTCTTTCAAGACATGATTAGGTAATTACTCCATTAATCATCTAAATCATATATTATGTTAGAATATTTTGGAAACTTGCCTATTATTCCATATTTTCATTTTCTAACAAACCATAAAGCCATTATATTTTTTTCTTAAACTTATGCCACAAGGGCCTATTTGCAAAGCAAATAGTCTCATGGGCCTCACTTGGGATATGGGTTGAACCTATGCTACAAAGATAACACTATTATTCCATGAATAATGAAATTAGGGAAATTACTTATCAATTCAAGCCTTATATATATTATTCAAATTCATTAAATTTAAGGATAAAACACTTCTCCTCTCTTTTTTATGATACTTGTGCAATTAAATTGCCATATAATCCTATATTTCATAGTAGAGTTAAACACATAGAGGTTCACTATCATTTCCTTCACGACTACATTGCTACAAAAGACATATACATCACTCACATGGACACATAAAATGAGCTTGTGGATATTTTCACAAAACCTCTAGCTGGAGAGAAATTTAATGTCATTAGATTAAAGTTCTTATTACTGCCCTTGATGATAATTTTGTGTCTCCTAGCTAAAATGTTCCTTACTCCTCTATGTTTGTTTACTTTTGGATATCATATTCTCATTTTTCTTAAAATGCCAAGTTAAATGTCATGCTTTTTCTCAAATTCATTTGAAATCACAAAACATTTGTTTTGATGAAAATAGTATCCCATGATGATAAACATATATACATGCTAGGATAGATAAAATGCATTTACGTAGGGTTCTAGGACCTTATAATTTTTTTTCATATCTTTCTGATAGGCCATGTCGTTGACTGAGTTCTCCTTGGGATAACTCAACTGAGGGGTCAACTTGAGAACTGAACATCAGTGTCATCGGCCCAGTTACCCAAAGAGCAAACTCGACCGACAACATTGTTCCGCATTTGATAAAAGGGTTCTGTCAGACAATCTTCTCCCTCTCAACTAGAGAAACTTGACTGATACCCCTCTTTTCTTATTCATTCTATAACCCTAGACCATCCCCAACCCTTCTCCTAGCTTACTCAGGTCCCAAATCCTCTCCCTAGACTAATCCCAGTTGATTTAGGAGGTTTTTTTTTATTTCCACCGTTGTGAGCTTGCTTTTCTTCTCTCTCTCCACCTTCTTGTCTCCCATGGCAACCAGTAGGAGAAAACAAAGCTCCACAATAGGTACTAACTCTTCCACTCATACCTATCCCTATACATGGATCCTTGGGTATGATGGCACCTCTTTTATCCATACACAATATGTCAATCTCCAGTTGCTTCCTTTTGGTGATTTTCCTTTTAGACCTTTGGTAGATTCAAGGAGTAAGCCTTTGAAAGATGTTCAAAGAGATTTTATTGAACAATGCCTAGGTGCACTTTGTGTATATCATTTTTGCTTTTCAAATTTTCACTCTAGCACAAAGGTGTGCATGAATTATATGCTAACCTTACATGGAAGTACACTGCCCTAGTTCCACCTCCTAGCACCTAGATCATTCTTACTTCCATGATTGTTGTGACCAGGATTACAATCAATGAGGATACCTTTAATACCTATTAAATGGAAACTTTTTTATATCAAATTGAAATTCTACCTATGTCAATAACATTGACTTGCTCTACCCCAACGATTTCTACAAGAGCTTTGATCTTGAATTATCTCTTTCTGATATTCACAAAGTCTTGAAGAATCCTGAGCTACCCTATAAGAAGAAAATTATCTTACCTTCCTCTTCCCTGTATCTCAATACATGCATCATTGCTCTCATTGTCAATTGGAATGTCCATCCAAAGAAGAACCAAACAAACATTATACAGAGCTATGTGGTGATGGTGTATTGTATCCTTAAGGGAATTAGTGTCAAATGGGCTTGTTACATTCTTCATCACATGACCTATTTTGACTATGAAAGGAACACTTATGACTCCCATCCTCCTTACCCTGACCTAATATGTAGTTTGTTTCACTTTCTTACTAAAAAATCTCTCTTCAAGGATTTAAACTACTCCCCCAGTAGGAAAGGTGTTTTTGTATCAGTGTAACCATAGTAAATAAGTATTCCCAATCCTCCAACTCCTCTACCCTTGGTTCCTCCTCCTCCACCCAGCCTCCTCCCTCACCACTTAGACTTGATAGGGCTTACTTTCTCTGTATCCAATGAATCTCTCATGGGATACATGATGCATCAGAATGCCTATCACATGTAGGTTCAAGAACATCTTCACTGTGACCTTGTTCACATCATGTCTAACATGAACCTGTTCCACGCTTCACCCTATTTACCATACCATCCATCCTTTTCTTCCACGAACTATGAAACCTTTGTATATAATCAGCTCTACCCAACACACTAGTGTTCTTCTTCCGTTGCACATCTTGCTTCTATTTTTGGTCCTCCACCTACTTTATCTCTTCTGCATCTAAGTATGACTTAGTTTCTTTCCCTCCCACCTAGCCCTACGTCAGTCATGCTTTCTAATTTTCATGGTGTTTCTACACCCACATATAAGCAAGTTATGACCTTTCTTGCCATTGATATGTTAGACATGAGCAACATCTCATATGAGTAGATACTTGCTCCTTCACTCCTCCTGAGTACATTAATATAGTTGAGGAAGTTGATGAGGATGCTAAAGATGATGATGGAGATGACAATGGAGATGATGATGATGATGATGATGATGATGATGATGATGATGATGATGATGATGATGATGATGATGATGATGATGATGATGATGATGATGATGATGATGATGATGATGATGATGATGATGATGATGATGATGATGATGATGATGATGATGATGATGATGATGATGATGATGATGATGATGATGATGATGATGATGATGATGATGATGATGATGATGATGATGATGATGATGATGATGATGATGATGATGATGATGATGATGATGATGATGATGATGATGATGATGATGATGATGATGATGATGATGATGATGATGATGATGATGATGATGATGATGATGGTGGTGGTGGTGGTGATGGTGATGATGATGATGATGATGATGATGATGATGATGATGATGATGATGATGATGAGGTAGATGGCCCTAATGATGATGGTATCAATGATGATGATGAGGCTGATGTTTCACATGCATTTTCTATGAGAGTTGAGATATCTAGTGATGAGGACTACGACCCGGCTCAGGACAACGTCGATATAGATGACCTTCATGTTTAGTTCTTTGGTTTTAGAGGGCCCACATACTTGCCATTTTGCATGCTTAGCGTGTATGTGCACTAGGAACCTATATATGAGACTACTATTTACCTTTTTTTTTATCGTTCTTCACTATTTTTGTTGTCATCATGTATTGATATTTTTTTATCTTTATCGTATGTACCCTTAACTCTCTACTCTAATTCTTTCATGAGTTTTGGTGTATGCAGTCTTATATTTTGATTATGACTTAAAATTATCAGTTCTCTCTCTGGTTATTATGTGCTTGGTGCTTATATATGGTGCTTGTGAGTTGAATAAGACCTCACCTAGATCTTCTACCCCCTCCCTTTTTGATATGACAAAGGGGGAGAAATAGCTTGGCACATATTGAAAGTGTGAAATTGATCTATATTTTCATATCATGTTGTTTATGAAAATTGAGTACAAATACATTATATATGTGGTGGTTGTGTTTTTGGAGGAACTAACCATACAGGTAAAGGTAGGCATAAATTGAGGGGGAGAATTTGTTGTTATACATTCATGTATCCCCCTACTTCTCAAAGGCAAACTATTTAAAATTTCAATCCTTTTCAATATGTTTAGGAATGCGTTATCATCTTCAAAAAGGGGGAGAATGTTGACTTGACAGTTATACATTTTCCACATTTTGATGGTGACTTTATCATTCCATTCATGTGTATCTAATATGTCTTTTTGAGATCAATTTCAGATATTAAGTACATGAAGAGGATAGCAAACCCTAGTTTACTAGAAATCAAATCAAATTCAATGCAAATGTAAGTTTTGAATATTAAATGTTATCTCTATTAGAATCATGTATCATTTGTATTAAATATATGATCTGTAACTAATCTTCATGGAAATCTAGAGCACTTAATTCAAACATTTAAGAACTTTTTGAGCATTTTTCATAAGTTGTTAGAAATTGGCTTGTTGGTAGATTTTGTCTAGGTGAAAACTCATCCAACAAATAATTTGGCTTTTGGCAATGCCTAGGGTCGGCCGAGTTTGTCCTAGTGATGACTCAACCAACACCATGCACTAGCAAAACCAATTATAGACTTCGGTTGAGTTTCATCCCAGATAAACTCGACCGACAACTACAAATTGTTTTGTCATAGAGTGTCGTCAGATGAGTTTCCCAAAAGGTAACTTAGTTGACAACATTGTACAAAAAAGTGTAGAAATGTGTTTCTAGACATTGGAGTTTTGTAAAACTCAAAAATATATCAAGTATAACACTCAAAATGTATACACTTCAGTCCTAAGTGTCTCTACCGGCTAGTAGGCTACATCAACTATAAAAAGGGGCCCTTGGACTTCATTCCAAGTTTGCCTTATATGATCCCTTGATATAGTTGAGTGGTTTAGCCTCCAAGAGCCTCTAATCTCCCTCAGGCTTATTTACTACTCTATATCCATCCTGAGTGAGTTAGAATCCTTGTAAGAGAGCTACTCCAATGTACATCTTGTGAAGCTCTCCACTCTCCTTCCCAATCTCTCTCTAGCATGTTGGTGGTTTGAAGGTGACTTCCTTGAAGAAGGAAGGTTTGATTAAAGGTTGAATATCTTCTATAAGAATGGTTAAATCCTTGGAGAAGGCATAAAATTCTTGGTAGGTAGATAGGTAAGACCTTTGTAATGGTTTTGGCTCCTTGATTCGAAAAGGAATTCTAGTTTAGCCCTTTCTCTTGAAAAGGGTGGTCATATTTTTGTAATTCATTTAGTTCAATGTATAGAGGGAGGCAAGGTTACAAATCCTAGAGATTGACCACTCTAGGTAGTGGATGTGCATCTCCTAGTATGGATGTTGCAACCATTATACATCTTAGTCTTTTAATTGGTGTTTTCTCAATCTCTCTCTGCCTTGCTTTTCTATATTGCAATATATTTTAGCAAATATCTTGAAGTTCTAATGTGTTTTTTTAAGTGGTTTTAGCTGTATTCATTCCCTCTTGAGCCCATACATCCAGCATTTATGTCTCCAAATCCAAAAAAAGTATAGGTGTATCATATTTCCAAACCATGGCCTTAGGCATTAATTTTTCAAATTTTGTTGCATTTTCTTGTTGAAATCTAAAGACGAACAAATCGAAAAAATTTAAAATATATGTCACAAGTAGAAAACCAAACCTAGAAGAACCTTAAGAGGATTAGATCTGATAGAGGAGGTGAACATAATTCTAATGATCTGAAATAGTTATGTGAAGATCATGGCCTTACTCATGATATCATTGCCCCATACAACCCACAATATAATGATATAGCCAAAAGAAAAAAAAACAAAACATTAATCAATGTGGTCTTGCCATGTTGGTCTAATCCATTCAACATCAAAGAATGTGAGGGGAGGCTCTTTTAACCGCTAATTGTGTGTTGAATTGTATCCCTTTAAAACACAAAGAGAAAACACCTTATGAACGTTGGTTTAATAAATAACATGTTTTAAAGTACCTTAAAGTGTGGGGAGCTAGGCTAGAGTTGAAATCTCAAAAAATAAGAAGAGAAATCGTGGTCCCAAAATTTTTGATACCGTTTGCATAGGTTATGTTGAAAGTAGCAATTCCAATGAGATTCCTAGTATTAAAGTCAGACATCCTTGACACTAGAACAAACTCCAAACTAGAAATCAGACTTGTAGATGTTGTTTACTATGAAAACATCTTTTCCTTCAAACCTAGTGAGCCCAAACAAGTTAGTGAAGACCCTTCAAATGTTGAATCAATATTACCTTCAAAAACCAATCAATTCAACTCCTATTACTGACATACCCGTACCAGAACCAGAACTATTGACCCTTGAAGTGATTGAGCCTCCAAGTGATTTTTGTCGGGGTAAAAAGGATAAAGTGACAAAGAACTTTGATTTTGACTTCTAAAACTATATATTCGAAAAAGACCCTAATACATATGAAGATTTCATGTAATGCATAGATGTTGATTTCTGGAAGGAAGTTTTTAATTGTGAAATAGAATCTAGTATGAACGATCATACTTGGATTCTAACTAATCTTCCTTCAAGTTGCAAAACCTTTAGATGCAAATGGGACTTTAGGAAGAAGTTATAGGAAAATGGTAGCATTAATAAGTTTACAGTCATAATGGTAGCCAAAGGTTACAAAATGCAAGGAGTTGATTAGTTCCACAGCTATGATCTTGTAACAAAGATCACCTCTATTTGTGTCCTTGTGGCCTTACCCGCATTCTATAATTGTGAAATACATCAAATGGATGTAAAGACTGCCTTCCTCAATGGTGACCTTGAAAAAGAGATATATATGAATCAACCCAAGGGTTTTGTGGTCCAAGGATAAGAACACAAAGTTTGTAGACTTGTAAAATCTTTGCATGGTCTAAAACAAGCACCTAAGTAGTGGAATGACAACTTTGATAAAATGTTTTATCTTATGGACTTACTACAAATAAATCTAAAAGATGCATTTATTCTAAGAGTGTTGATAATGAACATATGATTATGTTCTTGTATGTAGATGATATCTTAATCATTGGTTCCAATGCTGTAACTATTTCCCAAATTATATATTTTCTTTTCAAAAAAATTTATATGGAAGATCTAGGAATAGATGATGTTATTATTGGTATTAAATTGGGTAGATCTACTTCTAGTTATTCCTTAAATCAGTCTCACTATATAGAATATTTTTACATAGATTTAGTATGCTCTATTGTGACTTGTTAGTACTCCTTATGATCCCTCTTTACATCTTAAGTTACACGAAGGTAACGATGTGGATTGAACTAGATATGCCCAAGTTATAGGAAGCTTGATGAACCTCGCCAACTTTTCAAGACCAAATATTTCTTATGTTCTAAGTAGGCTAATTAGGTACCACTAGTTGTCCTAATGTTGATCACTGGGAGGCTTTGGTTAGATTTTCTTAGGTATCTTAAAGGTACCATGATTTATAATCTTCATTACTGTAAGGCCCTTGAACTTTCTGAATGAGTTGAATCAGCTTAATTACCATAATTGAATGCTTATAACCCTAATCTAACCTTTTTATATGTTTTGAAATCATAATACAAGCTTAAGTTTCAAATTTGGTCCAATTTGGACATTGCATGAGCAAGTTATGCAATTTTATGTACATTCTGGACTTTCCTGCAATTTACCCAATTGGAAGGTTTTCTTTGTATGTTTTCACAAGAATTACGATCCTTATAGTTTTCCTTATAATTCTAGAATTTTTTGGGCTATGGGGCTCCTAGTTGTTCTTGGTACGGAGGTATTCCTCTTCAAGGACATTTTAGGGTTTTTCCCCTTTATGGATAAAGATAAAGATAAAGATAAGGATAAAGATAAAGATAAAGATAAGGATAAAGATAAATATAAGGATAAAGATGAAGATGAAGATAAGGATAAGGATGAAGATAAGGATAAGGATAAGGATTAAGATAAGGATAAGGATAAGGATGAAGATAAGGATAAAGATAAAGATAAGGATAAAGATAAACATAAGGATAAAAGAGAGAAAGTGTGGGTAGTAACTAAGGGAGGTGTTGCATGGACATAGAATCTCTAGGCTATTGACACATGAAAAACTCCATGTACACCTCATGCTTGAACCCTTTCCTATCCATGAAGCTATATATACCCCCTCCTAGCTCCAATTCGAAATCATTACTCACTTCCTCTTTCCTATAGCTTAGAGCACGGACCTTTCTCTGTTTGGATGCATAACAAAGTGGTCAAAGGTAGAAGACAACCTATTTTTGGTGAAGAAAGTCTCCTAGAGCTCCTTATATCCCTACCTAGAGTTTCTAAGGTCATCTTCTAGGGTTTTTGACCAAGGGTTTGCTCATTTACTGAAGAAAGGTGCTAGATGGACGAATTCATAGCTTATTCTTGGATTTTCTACCCTACCTGCTCGAGAGTTCTTCTGTGTGGGGTTTCATATTCTCATTAGAGGCAAGTTTTATAACTTGATCCACGTTTATTGCTTACCATAAGCTTTCTAGATCACGTTCTTGGTTGAAAATGATGATTCATGCACTAAAAAGTTATGCTTGACTTGGATTTCGATTTTTATAATGTTCCCTATTCTGATTTCAGTTCTAGATGAACATGTTATCATGTGTACATTATTAATAAGGTATAATTTGACTTGGATCAGGTTGGTTTGACAACCTATGGTGCTAAGCACCTATCAAACAATGGTCAATTTCAGGGTTTAAAGCTGATTTCTTCTATAAACCATGACCTGATGATGGTACCATTGCAACAACCCTATGATGTTGTCTTCATAACAACTCACGGTCATGATCAAGGGTGTCAAATTATGGTGACAACCTATGGTCACCCCCTTAGGTCAGGTTTTGGATCAATTAGAAGTATAATGATCAACCATTAAGTACCCTACTGATGATATCAATCAATGATGACATCAGCTTAATATTTGATGCTGATTAATGAATATAGTGTTGGTCTAACAACCTATAGTGATTTAATGATCAATAATGATGGTGGATCAGGTCTCTACAATCTATGGTGAGTTAATCATATAGTTTTAGCATCAATTAAGCCTTAGACCAATGATTTCTTGGGCCACTTGATGCAATGGTCAGACCTATACTGGAATTGATGGTTATAACATGTGAACTTGACCCAATGGTCGAGATCTACTATTTATTCCTCCATTAAGGTGGAATTATGGCTAATGTAATATGTTAGTCCTAGTAATGAGATTTAGATGGTTTCCTTTATATGATCAACTTAAGGAGATTACTTGTTGACAATGGATGGCTTGTTTTTACTGAACAGTCGATTGTGGGTTTTACCCTACTCTCAATGGAACTTTTTGTGTCAATTAACAAGGGATGTCTAGGGTTATATGGTGGCTATTTCTAGAGAACAAATAAAGGACTTCATAGATGGTTTATCCAAGGTGTTTACTTATGTAAACAACCAATATTCTTACCTTTTAAACATCCAATGGTTTTGGGTGACATTGTGGTATGGCGATATGGGTTGAATGATGATGGAACAAATGGAGGGTTACCCTTAATAAGTTAGTCTTACCTATTCACTCATATGAATAGAAGGGATGATAATCATGTCGTGTTGATATGTAACCCTAATGAGGTATAGCTTGTTATGCCTAGCTTTAAAATAACTAAATGATGATAATTGGGTATGAATAGTCCTTGAATGACTAATATAATCATGGAGTACTCTATTAAATTTGAAACCCTAGTATGCTATAACCTGATGGTTACACCTTGATTTATGTGTGAGTTCATACTTGAAAATAGTATGGAATGTGATGGTGATGCTTCACCTTATGCATCCATGATCCAATGGGGATGTCGTGAGTTAGGGTTTGGGTATGAGTGTTGATTGGTAACATTGATATAATTTATCATGTTGAACCTAACTCTAATGCAATTAGATAAAGATGAGTATTCATGTTTAACATTCTTATATGATGGAATGATGGTGGAATAACCTCCTTAACATGATCATAACCTTAATGTGTTAATTGGTGGTTATCATAGCCACATGGTTGATACTTTTGTATGCTAAACATGTGCATTATGAATATGATGAGTGTTAATCATATCTAGATTCCTTGCATGTTGATGTAATAAAGGAATGTTCTTAATGTTAATATAAACCTGCTATGATTGTTTATGAATACCACCTAGCTCATAAATGCAATATTGTGCTGATCTAGTGTATTATATATAATTGATGTTGTTGAGCCTTGTTATAAGACATGCAAAGATAATGATGATCTTGCAGGGAATAATATGATGGTCTTAATGACCTTTGGGCATGGTTGAGCCCTGAATGAGGTGTAATCCTCTTATGTTGATAAGGGTTGATACCCTGTGATATTGTGAAAAGGATTTATATCTTGTGATAGTATGATGACTAGTTTGGTCTCATAAATGGAAAGTGAATAGTACCATGTGATGATGAGATGGGAAATTATGTTTCACACATTTTATATCTTTTCAAAGTTTTGATATTTATATGCTTTCTAGAAGTGAAATAGGGTTTGTATGTCCACTTGTTTGATGCAGCCTTAATTCACCCAATTGGCATAACTAATCAAGTGCAACTGTAATCATGTAGTGCCCTGTGCCGTAGAGCCATCTTCAGTGTCAGAACTTGCTGGATGGTGAAACGAGTATTCCTAAGGGAAAATCAAAGTGCATATTGTTGAGTAAGTGGGGGTGGCAGGTTGAGGATATATCCTTGTCATCCACAATGCAGATTGTGGAGGTTGGCTATGGTCATGCCTCATACATCTGATGTGATTGAGAACGGGTGTGGTCGTGTCTTGGTGATTATAACATGATGTGATTAGAGGACAACTATGGTTGTACCTCAGTGATTGGGTTTGAATACCTTGGTATCTAGTTGCGTGACCTGTATCAAGGTCGGACTAGTGGTTATCATCTTGACTATATGTCGTTGTGGTGGCAGCTTTGACTGATATGTCACTGTCTTTTTACTCGTACTGACCGAGGGGAAGATATCTTAGGATACCGGCACTCCTAGATCTTGTACGGAACCGAATAGCCCTTCGCAGGAGTCGATTGGAATTTGAATGGTACGATTCAAATTCCCCAGGGCATAATAAAAGATGTAATACAACCATGTAGCATATTTTTTTAGGGTTATACACAATGTTTCACATTGGATGATAACCCTTGTTTGTTATCTTTACATAAAGATGAGGCTTAACGCAATTAAGAGATAGTAAATATACTTATGTTTTGGATATGCTTAGATTGTAGATGCATACACACGGTAGCCATGTTTATGTTGATAACTATACTGCTACTGCTGATTATAATCATGATGGTAGATATCTCATGTTGTTAGTTATGTTTAACATGCTAGCCAAACCTTTTAACTAGAGATGCATATACTTCTAATCATGCTTATCCAGGTAGTTGTGCTTATGTTGTTAGCTCTTCTTATAATGTTGATATGTTCAACCAATTAGACATGCTCATGTTGTTAGCTATGCTATTTTACTAGACTTGCTCATAATTCTAGAACTGCATATGCTACTGAATTGCTTATATTGTCAACAAGATAAAGGATGATAGTCTGGCTAATGATGATAGTTATTATCTGCTCCTTTATGTATTTTGTTAATCATCAGTACTGTTGATCTTATTTGTTGTATCTGATTAAACTGCTTAACTATTTAATTACTTAAAAATATTGTAATCAATAAACGTTGTTGGAGGTTATATCTCTTGCTGGGACATGGGTCTCACCCTTGTGGTTTGCCACATTTTTTTTAGGTAATCGGAAGTGACGACAACAGAACCATGGAAGTAAAGAAGAACTACAATAATGAATCTTTGAGAAAGTTGATTAGATGTCTAGTGTGTCCTAGAGTCATCCCTGTACTCTCAAGTCCGGGCAGGAAAAGTTTGTATATGGTGTTTCAAACGAATCAAACTTTTGTTAGCATATTAATGCTTGTTTGGGTGGCATATACATATAATGTTCTCATGTGTATATATGTTGTGGATAAGGCAATAGAATAATTTGTATCAAATTTTTAGCATAGTATGGATATAAGAGATGTCAGTCTCTCATGCAAATGCTTTTGAGCGGGTGTTGATGTTGAAATCGGTTTTAATTTACCCATATTTTTGGGTTTGTAATTAATTAATGGTTGATTGTGTTTTATGTTTTGAGTAATCTCATTTAGTGTAACGGGTCCTGACAATTTGGTATCAGAGATTTAGGTTCACTGAGTCTATAGGGACACTAGGACTTAGGACTAGGATGAGGTCTAAGTTGGGAATATGACATAAAAATATGGTGCATACTGCCTAATCTCAGTATTTGGGTGCCCTGGCCAGGTATTCAATTATTGAAGAAAAGGTAAGTATGGAACTCTTAGATTGTTATCTTTCTGATTACTTTGATCAAGTATTCATTTTGAGACAATCTAAAGGGCGTAACGAATAAGAAATCATGGTGTGAATACCTCAATCCTACCTTAACAAAGATAAGAATTGTATCATTATCTATTAAAACTTGAATATTTGAGAAAGATACAACACCATGAAATCTAAATCTGAATACAAATAAGGTAAAGAGGAGTTCTTGAAGATGTGATTCAAGAAGATAATAAAGTAAAAGAAAAACAAGTCTATGATTATAAAGTGAATCAAGGTATGAAATCCACATAAGATAGAGAGAACTCCTATAACAAGTACAAAATGAGAAGATGAATGGGAACAATGACAAAGAAATAAGGTGGAACCTGAGTTAATCTCAGACCAACCTATGTTTGTAAGAAAGTGTTAATGAAAAATCAGCATGGCATGTGAAATAAATTAAGAGATGATCCCTGTTTAATGAAGAAAATGAAGAATATGATGATTTACTTATTGATAAGTGATTGAAAAATATAATAAAATAAGAGAATATACCCAAGTGTGATAAATAGTCATCAAGGAAGGAGTAATGAGATATGTTAATCATGATGATTCCTATGCTAATGGCAAGGAACCCAAAATGAAAAAGGTAAAATGATACATAAGAAGTTGTAACCTTCATAATGAAAATAGAATTGGTTACCTTTTTACTAGTAACCCTTGAAAAATACTATTAAGGTATGGGAAGTATGTTTCCCTTTGTGTTTTTCCTTTCTAGGGCACAACTTTCAAGTGAATCATTGCCACTTGATACATGTGGATTCACTGCAAACATGAAGGTGGATCACTTATTATAGCATAAGGTTGTTTGGACTATGGTTCCAAGATCATAAAGTTTGTGGTGAGTTTGCTTTTGAGCTTTTCGATCATTTGGGAAACTCCTCTTATATGTTTTGAAATTTATTATGTTGGTAAAAGTAGATGAGATAAGGATGTGAGTTCCTTATAGCACATGAGGTGGATACCAAGTTAATGAATCCTAGTATCCAAGATGGCAATAGTATGGGAAGTATGTGAAGGTTGGAGATGTTTATTAAATGAACATTCCAAGTATTCCTCTTCCACAGAGAGAGTGGGAGAGAGAGTTGATGATGACCCTCTAAATGTTGTTCGGAAGGAAAAGCAAAAGTGATTCTATAATGTTGTGTATAGTTCAGTGATAGCTGGGCAAGACCACTATCAAGGATAGATGGTTTGTTGGTTAATATATATGTGATATTGTGTTCCTTTAAGATAAACCTAGGATCAAATATCAATGCATAAGAGTTAGAGTGGATGACATAAGTTACATATGATAAGAGATATATAATGTTCTATGTTTGATAAGAGCCAGCAAGTATGACTTTTGAGTAATGTGTTGATACAATAGATATAATTTCCAGATGATAGCTAGAATTTAAAAGATGACACAATAAGTTTCTACATTCCATATTGAGAATGTATTCTTAGGTCGGGGTTTTTGTACTGACCCAAGAGGATATATGTATGAATGATGTGAAATCACCATGATATGCAAGTAACCATGTGAAGGTAATAGGATGAGGTGCAAAGGAAGTACCCATCTTTGTTTACCTTAGATTTCAGGGGCAAAATCCCTGTTAGGGGTTTATAGTTGTAAGGCCCTTGAACTTGCTTAATGAGTTGAATGAGATTAATTACCATAATTGAATGCTTATAACCCTAATATAACCTTTTGATATATTTTGAAATCATAAGACAAGCTTAAGCTTCAAATTTGGTCCAATTTGGACATTGCATGAGCAAGTTATGCAATTTTATGTACATTCTGCAATTTCCTACAATTTACCCAATTGGAAGGTTTTCTTTGTATATTTTCACAAGAATTATGATCCTTATAGTTTTCCTTATCATTCTCAAATTGTTTGGGCTATGGGGCTCCTATTTGTTCTTGGTACAGAGGTATTCCTCTTCAAGGAAATTTTAGGATTTTTCCCCTTTATGGATAAAGATAAAGATAAAGATAAGGATAAAGATAAAGATAAAGATAAAGATAAGGATAAAGATAAAGATAAGGATAAATATGAAGATGAAGATAAGGATAAGGATGAAGATAAGGATAAGGATAAGGATGAAGATAAGGATAAAGATAAAGATAAGGATAAAGATAAAGATAAGGCTAAAGATAAGGATATGGATAAAAGAGAGAAAGTGTGGGTAGTAACTAAGGGAGGTATTGCATGGAAATAGAATCTCTAGGCTATTGACACATGGAAAACTCCATGTACACCTCATGCTTGAACCCTTTCCTATCCATGAAGCTATATATACCCCTTCCTAGCTCCAATTCGAAATCATTACTCACTCCCTCTTTCCTATAGCTTAGAGCACGGACCTTTCTCTGTTTGGTTGCATAACAAAGTGGTCAAAGGTATAATACAACCTATTTTTGGTGAAGAAAGTCTCCTAGAGCTCCATCTAGCCCTACCTAGAGTTTCTAAGGTCATCTTCTAGGGTTTTTGACCAAGGGTTTGCTCATTTGATGAAGAAAGGTGCTGGATGGACGAATTCATAGCTTATTCTTGGATTTTCTACCCTACCTGTTCGAGATTTCTTCTGTGTGGGGTTTCATATTCTCATTAGAGGCAAGTTTTATAACTTGATCCACGTTTATTGCTTACCATAAGCTTTCTAGATCATGTTCTTGCTTGAAAATGATGATTCATGCACTAAAAAGTTATGCTTGACTTGGATTTCGATTTTTATAATGTTCCCTATTCTGATTTCAGTTCTAGATGAACCTGTTATCATGTGTACATTATTAATAAGGTATAATTTGACTTGGATCAGGTTGGTTTGACAACTTATGGTGCTAAGCACCTATCAAACAATGGTCAATTTCAGGGTTTAAAGATGATTTCTTCTATAAATCATGACCCGATGATGGTACCATTGCAACAACCCTATGTTGTTGTCTTCATAACAACTCACGGTCGTGATCAAGGGTGTCAAATGATGGTGACAACCTATGGTCACCCCCTTAGGTCAGGTTTTGGATCAATTAGAAGTATAATGATCAACCATTAAGTACCCTACTGATGATATCAATCAATGATGACATCAGCTTAATATTTGATGTTGATTAATGAATATAGTGTTGATCTAACAACCTATAGTGATTTAATGATCACTAATTATGGTGGATCAGGTCTCTACAATCTATGGTGAGTTAATCATATAGTTTTAGCATCAATTAAGTCTTAGACCAATGATTTCTTGGGCCACTTGATGCAATGCTCAGACCTATACTGTAATTGATGGTTTTAACATTTGAACTTGACCCAATGGTCGAGATCTACTGTTTATTCCTCCATTAAGGTGGAATGATGGCTAATGTAATATGTTAGTCCTAATAATGAGATTTAGATGGTTTCCTTTATATGATCAACTTAAGGAGCTTACGTGTTGACAATGGATGGCTTGTTTTTACTGAACAACCGATTGTGGGTTTTACCCTATTCTCAATGGAACTTTTTGTGTCGATTAACAAGGGATGTCTAAAATTAGATGGTGACTCTTTCTAGAGCACAAATCAAGGACTTCATAGGTGGTTTATCCAATGTGTTTACTTATGTAAACAAACAATAGTATTACGTTTTAAACATCCAATGGTTTTGGGTGACATTGTGGTATGGCGATATGGGTTGAATGATGATGGAACAAATGGAGGGTTACCATTAATAAGTTAGTGTTACCTATTCACTCATATGAATAGAAGGGATGATAATCATGTTGTGTTGATATGTAACCCTAATGAAGTATAGCTTGTTATACCTAGCTTTAAAATAACTAAATGATGATAATTGGGTATGAATAGTCCTTGAATGACTAATATAATCATGGAGTACTCTATTATTGTTGAAACCCTAGTATGCTATAACCTGATGGTTACACCTTGATTTGTGTGTGGGTTCATACTTGAAAATAGTATGGAATGTGATGGTGATGCTTCACCTTATGCATCCATGATCCAATGGGGATGTCATGAGTTAGGGTTTGGGTATGAGTGCTGATTAGTAACATTGATATAATTTATCATGTTGAACATTACTCTAATGCAATTAGATAAAGATGAGTATTCATGTTTAACATTCTTATATGATGGAATGATGGTGGACTAACCTCCTTAACATGATCATAACCTTAATGTGTTAATTGGTGGTTATCATAGCCACATGGTTGATACTTTTATATGCTAAACATGTGCATTATGAATGTGGTGAGTGTTAATCACATCTAGATTCCTTGCATGTTGATGTAATAAAGGAATGTTCTTAATGTTAATATAACCCTGCTATGTTTGTTTATGAATACCACCTAGCTCATAAATGCAATATTATGTTGATCTGGTGTATTATATATAATTGATGTTGTTGAGCCTTGTTATAAGACATACAAAGATAATGATGATCTTGCAGAGAATAATATGATGGTATTAATGACCTTTGGGCATGGTTAAGCCCTGAATGAGGTGTAATCCTCTTATGTTGATAAGGATTGATACCCTGTGATATTGTGAAAAGGATTTATATCTTGTGATAGTATGATGACTAGTGTGGTCTCATAAATGGAAAGTGAATAGTACCATGTGATGATGAGATGGGAAATTATGTTTCACACATTTTATATCTTTTCAAAGTTTTGATATTTATATGCTTTCTAGAAGTTAAATAGGGTTTGTATGTCCACTTGTTTGATGCAACCTTAATTCACCCAATTAGCATAACTAATCAAGTGCAACTCTAATCATGTAGTGCCCTGTACCGTAGAGCCATCTTCAGTGTCAGAACTTGTTGGATGGTGAAATGAGTATTCCTAAGGGAAACTCGGAGCACATACTGTTGAGTAAGTGGGGGTGCTAGGTTGAGGATATATCCTTGTCATCCACAATGCAGATTGTGGAGGTTGGCTATGGTCATGCCTCATACATCTGATGTGATTGAGAACGGTTGCGGTCATGTCTCGGTGATTATAACATGATGTGATTAGAGGACAACTGTGGTTGTACCTCAGTGATTGGGTTTGAATACCTTGGTTTCTAGTTGTGTGACCTGTACCAAGGTCGGACTAGTGGTTATCATCTTGACTATATGTCGCTGTGGTGGCAGCTTTGATTGATATGTCACTATCTTTTTACTTGTACTGACTGAGGGGAAGAGATCTTAGGATACCGACACTCCTAGATCTTGTACGGAACCGAATAGCCCTTCGTAGGGGTCAGTTGGAATTTGAATGGTACGATTCAAATTCCCCAGGGCGTAATAAAAGATGTAATACAGCCGTGTAGCATATTTGTTTAGGGTTATACATAACATTTCACACTGGATGATAACCCTTGTTTGTTATCTTTACATAAAGATGAGGCTTAATGCAATTAAGAGATAGTAAATATACTTATGTTTTGGATATGCTTAGATTGTAGATGCATACATACGGTAGCCATGCTTATGTTGATAACTATACTGCTACTGCTGATTATAATCATGATGCTAGATATCTCATGTTGTTATTTATGTTTAGCGTGCTAGCCAGGCCTTTATAACTAGAGATGCATATACTTCTAATCATGCTTATCCAGGTATTTGTGCTTATGTTGTTAGCTCTTCTTATAATGTTGATATGTTCAACCAATTAGACATGCTCATGTTGTTAGCTATGCTATGTTACTAGACTTGCTCATAATGCTAGAATTGCATATGCTACTGAATTGCTTATATTGTCAACAAGATAAAGGATGATAGTCTGGCTAATGATGATAGTTATTATCTTCTCCTTTATGTATTTTGTTAATCATCATTACTTTTGATCTTATTTGTTATATCTGATTAAACTGCTTAACTATTTAATTACTTAAAAATATTGTAATCAATAAACGTTGTTGGAGGTTATATCTCTTGCTGGGACATGGGTCTCACCCTTGTGGTTCGCCACATTTTTTTTAGGTAATCGGAAGTGACGACAACAGAACCGTGGAAGTAAAGAGGAACTAAAATAATGAATCTTTGAGAAAGTTGATTAGATGTCTAGTGTATCCTAGAGTCATCCATGTACTCTCAGGTCTAGGCAGGAAAAGTTTGTATATGGTGTTTCAAACGAATCAAACTTTTGTTAGCATATTAATGCTTGTTTGGGTGGCATATACAAATAATGTTCTCTTGTGTATATATGTTGTGGCTAAGGCAATAGAACAATTTGTATCAAATTTTTAGCATAGTATGGATATAAGAGATGTTGGTCTCTCATGCAAATGCTTTTGAGCGGGTGTTGATGTTGAAATCAGTTTTAATTTACCCATATTTTTGGGTTTGTGATTAATTAGTGGTTGATTGTGTTTTATGTTTTGAGTAATCTCGTTTAGTGTAATGGGTCCTGACAATTACACAAGTTTTTTACCACGTTAGAAGTCTATATAGATGCAAATTGGATTGTTGACTCTAATGAAACCAAGTCAACTAGTAGTTATGTGTTTTACCTAAGTGGTACCACAATTTTTGGAAATCAAAGCAATCTATGAGGGAAAATTTACTATGGAGGTTGAGTTTATAGCCCTAGATCTAGCTTGTTGTCTGGCGGATTGGCTTTGAAATCTCTTTCTTAATTTATGTATTTTCAAAGTTGTTTCCTCCTATCTTAATACATATATTAGTAGGCTAGCTATAGACAAAGCTAAACAATCTAAGGGTAACCCGAGTAAGTTCTTTATAAGATAGAGGTATGAGGAGGTGAAACACTTCATTACCCATGGTTTTATATCTCTATAGTTTGTTAGGTCAGTAGAGAATACTAATGATCTGCTCACAAAGTGTCTAGCAAGAAAGCTAGTACTTAATTTGTCAAGGGGGATGGGTGTCTTGCCCCTAAGTTGAACACAATAGTGGTAATCCTACCATTCCACAATTACAAATCCCATGATGAATAGTTAAAATGGACAACTAAGTTGGGTATGTGTTTGGTAGAATCACACATTTTGGATTTTTACACTAGACCCTTCCCTATAGCATTTGTGCTTCGGGACTATCTTAGCATAGGAAGAGCATTTATTTTAAATGGGGTAGAGGCCATACGTTTGGCAGGGTTTAGTACTGAACAATACATCCTTGGGAGATCCCTACTATGTGAGTGTAACCCTAGGTTGCAGTTTTTGTGAGTTGGGCATACTCACTAGAGCGTTCATAAAATAGATTCTTATGAAGGCCATAATATGCACATCGATATAAACATGTCCTCATGCCCTCACTATGTTTGCATGGTTTATTGAAACCTAAATCAAAGAGTTTGTCTCAAGACTTAGTTCACCACGTCTCATCGTATGAAGATGAACCACTTCTAGGCAAGGTTCAAAGTCACAACCTACCTATGCTGAAAAATATAGTTTTTCATTGCATTCTTTGTTAGTTATTTAATATTTTTTAGGTTTATGAAATATGTGGGACAATGTTCTATTCCCAACCATATGTTTGCTGTATTTCACAACCACTCATCCGTCTTTAGTCTAACATTGCTTACTTACTTTAGAATTGAGGGGGATCCACTTAAGTGGGAGTGGAGACTACAACCTTTGTGCCTTTATGGGGGATTTTGAATTTAAGACTGCTTGAGCTAATTGGTGTATTTTACTTTGACAAATTCTAAACATACACACAAGTGTGTACACGCACACGCCTCACATCACCTCGCCCCGTCCTGCCCAGTTTGATCCAGTTCAGTTTGGTACGTGCATGCATGCCATTTGGTATTTTTGTAAATGATTTTGTTTTCAATTTGAATAGCATACTTAATTTAATTATTTGAAGTCTCTAAGATGCACAATATTATACTCCTTTAATATCCTTAGAAAGAAAACTATCTTGAGCCGTCTAAATAATATTTCTCTTGAATAAACTTCTACCCATCAGCTCATCCAGGTTCTTTATGTGTTGTTGGTTGGCTCATCGATTCTATTTGGGTGTGCCCAAAAAATCATCTGTTTGGTGATTTGTAGTTCCATTATTCTTTGATAGAAATATAACTACTTGGATGGTTACATCCATCTATAAAATGGACTGATTCGAGCCTTTTTCAACATAGAAACAGACCAACAACCACTTGTGTTTCAGAGTTGTTGTATGCTTGAAGTTGCTTTATGTTTTCTCTTGATGTGTGTTGTAGCTACATGCGGTCATTTTCTCCACACTATCATACCCACTACACCAAATTTCTCCAGCACATTTGATTCTTCTCTTCCATCATTATTGTGCATCTGTGTGAGGTTTCCATGACTTGATTTTTGATGACATTTAAGTATCATAGGACTGTTTGACAATATCCTTTTGCTAGCACCGGGAGGAAGTACCTGAGCTAGCCTTCCTTATTGATGATAAAGGTTGTATTTTTTGTGAGTTGTCAGTTAAGGACATTTGAGCTGGATATATGGTATTAATCTATGAAAATTAAGCTACCGGATTGTAAACAGTTGTGTGGGTCATGGAGGTATAATATTAAAAGTACTAGGGTGTTATATCTATAACTACTAGCTATATATGAGCATGCTTGGACACCATGTATAGATGAACTGGTACTTCATATGTATATCTAATGTGAAGCAAAAATTCAATGTCTACATACTATATAAAGAAAGGAAAATCGACAACATATGAGTATTCTAAAACTAAAATCCCAAGCACATGATACATGTTATATGCACAAAGTAATTATCTATGTGACATATGGAATGATAGGTCCATATGAAGAAAGGGTTGTAAATATAGTATGTTGGTATGTATGCCCATAGAGCAAGTCATATGATGATTGGAATGGGATACTTTGTAAATGATTTGAATAATAATAAAGGCAATTTCCGATCTATATGTTTAAACCGTTTCTGAGATGATGGTGTAACATGATAGATGTCTAAAGAATGGTTTTACTCAATGACGTATGCTTTTAGGTTCATGACCTAAACGATGAGATCATACAGATGTTAAGAGTATACATTCTTGTTTGGTCCCTAGTCGGTTGTTATTGTGGAAATAACCATAGACATCAATAACACTAAAGACTAGATTGTGTGTTGGTTGATGACAGAATCTCATTAGTCATGATATAGAGATATCAAACCAAGCACATAGGTACTTGTTAGAGAACAAGGAACCAGATAGACCCACCGTGAGAGTGACACATGGAACCATGACTTGGTAGTCACCGTCAGCTCTCACAGTGATGGTGGTGAGTGTGATTCTTAGACCTGAAATCACTACACTCAACACATGTCATTGGGCACACTTTGACATCATCAAACACAGTCCTGAAACATGGGTTGTTATAAAGGTGATGATTGGGTGGCTTTGACACATGGGGCTTTTGAGGGGTGAGTGATAGATATGGGATTTGTCCCTCCTGAGGGAGTTTGATGTCCTTGGACACTTGATGAGTAGGATTCAGAAAGGCATGCGCATGCACGTGTGAATCAATATGTGATATTGATGTCACACACATCTCACTCGGTCTACTCTGAGATCAAGGAAATGAATGAACATTGACAGGATGACTATTCCATGCCTCGAGTTCATTCAGGATATCAGTGACAAAGGAATTATACATTCACTGTAACACCATTCACGGATGGTAGGATTGAAAGTTGTTCTCCAACTTTCTATTTCACTTGGGTAGCACTAATGTGTGACTAGGCACCGCTCTTTGCTTGTGAAGTCATAAGGGTTATGGACTTTCACTGCCAACGTGAAATGGACTTGTAGGGTCACACACATAGGATTTAACCTGGAAGAGGAGTTTGTCCACAAACAATGTTTAGATTGATTGCTAAAGGAGTTTAGTAGTTCAATTAAACACTCAATTGATAGCTCAAAATCATAGTGTTCAAGGTGTTGGACAGCTTGATTAGAGTATCGGATTGATTGAAATCGCAATTGACTGTTTCTGCACGATCTGCACTCCCAACCGATCGACTCATGTGATGAACCGATCGGCTGAGCTTGGTGAACCGATCGGCTCAAGTGTTGAGTCGATCGGCTCATGGACAGGTGAGACGACCGGTTCAAGTGTTGAACCGATCGGTTCAACTGGTCGAACCAAGCAAGTTGGGAAAGAAAGATTGGTGAGAAAATTCTTTTTTGTTTTACTTGTCCAATTCGATTGGAATAAGGATCGGTATTTGATACCAATTAGAAAAAAAAGAAGGAAAGTCAATCAGGAACCGACCAGGACCACCAACCGACCGGTTCAGAAAGTGAACCGACCGGTTCAGAAAGTGAACCGACCGGTTGAGGTGTCCCAACCAATCGGTTGAGGTGTCAACTGACCGGTTCAGGTCCCCAACCGACCGTTTCAGTTGTGAAACGATCGGTTCAGGTTGCGACTTGGTTGCTTTTTGTGGAAAATTCTCGAACCCTTCTACTCTTGCTTTAGTCCCATATTGCCGGGGCAAGAGAACCATGTCCCATGACCCTCCTATATATATAGGGGTATTGGGGGCTTCTCAAAGTACAACTCAGTGCAAGCCAGTTGCTCTGCAAAGTTGTCGTTCTCTCTGGTTTTGGTAACTGAGAGAGCCCGAGCAAGTGTTACCCGAAAAGGGAGGCACAACAAGGGAAGGACAACTGCAGTTGCAACGGGTAGCAGGAGAGTGTATTGGTGACTAGTACGCCGACAGGAGGGTGCGACTCCTTCCGATTCCTTGTGCGACAAGGAGATCGGAGTTCCAGGCAGTCCGTGTGGACGACTATAGAGGCGGGAGACCTCTGTCGCTCGGAGGACAACTGTCAATCCTGACAGTCCCGATGAGATTAGGAGTCTTCAGTCCCGGTGCGACCAGGAGCTGCACAGACACCGTCCAAGACCGGAGGTGAAGACCGCGCAAGGCGTGAGGTACTGTCGCCGAGCGAGCCTCGGGACAAGGTATGAATCCACAAACCATCTTTCCTATTGTATAGACGTTGACGCGATTCCTTTTGTTCTAGGTTTGAGGGAGAAATTTTTTTTTGTTTCCGCTGCTTCTCTGCCTCCCCTAAAACCCAACAGTGGTATCAGAGCCACGTCAACTGCTCTATATTTTAGGATTATCGATATGATCGATTTTGGTTTGTCGCCTTTATTTATTGCATATGATGCGAATAAAATTGGCTTTATGCATGTCCAATCCACAAATCCGAAATATACATATATGATATGTAATATTAATGCACTCGATACGCGTCTCCCTTAAACGAGTTTTGTGGTGAATGTGTAGCATGGTTATGGCCTATAAACCCTATATCTGTGTGTGGTTGTTTGTGGTTGCTTGCATCTCGGTCTGCGCACCGATTCCCTTCTCCTATTCCTGATGTAACTCGAAATAATTCGAGAATTCTTTTCCTACCTTTTCTCCCCCTGAATGTAACTCGGGGTTTCACTATTCAATTGTAAATAGGATAGATTATATTTCTTGTTATGTCAAAGAACGGCGGACGACCTGAGACGATCGGTTCAAGGCGTGAATCGATCGGTTGGTGATCCAGACGGGCGGTTGAAGGAGCGAGACGAGCGGGTGGCGACCTGAGGAGATGCACGACGACCGGTGAACCGATCGGCTGGAGGCGCCACTCGATCGGCTGGTGGCACCCGAACGACCAACTTGATGGCGAGCCGATCAGTCATGGAGATGAGTTGATCAAACCCAGAAAGGTAGGCACAGATTTCATCTTGTACAGGTTGCATGTGATGTAGACCTAGATGACCGTGATTCCTCTTGGCTTGAGGAATCACAATAGGATGGCCATAATCATTGCTTTTATCTTTTTGCATGTTTTCTGTGGAATATAGCATGTATATGATACGTACTATATATTGTGGTGATTGGATATGTATATGTATATAAAAACCAAATCCCTCATTAAATATTAAGTTTTAGATTCCTTCCAAATGCGACACATGTGAAAAGCTTGATCGACCAAGTGTGGGCACGCCCTAGTGTGGTGCACCGTCTATCTCGTGGAAGCGTGAAGGATGAATGTGTGGGTCTGCCCTAGCAGGGTGCATATTCATCGTGTTGGCTTTGGGTCGGACTTAACAAGGTGACCTAGATAGGATCTAGCACCTTGAGGCATGGAGATGATCATGGCAAGGAGTTGCATATGACATCTTTCAAGAGTTGCATATGATGCAATTGGCAAGAGTTGCCTACCTGAGAGATCTGAGTTGTGGGTGACAGTCCTAGCTGGTCCATGGCTCAGAGGATTTCAGGATCTTGACCCACTAGGAGATTGTACGCTACAATCTTCCGAATTGATGGTGAGGGTTGTCAATTTGAATCAAAATAGTGGGAGCGGTAATTAATTAAAGGCCTAATTAACTATCGTCAAATATTATTCAAATCAAATCAAAAAGAGTTTTGACAAATGCAATTTTCTCTTGTAGAATGGCAAAAGAATCATCTTTTAAAATGGGCAAATTAATTGAGAATAAATTCCATAACTGGTTGAGGACTGTGAGAAGTGTTCTGCACAATCCAGATATACCAGGAGCCTTTGAATCCACTCTATGTATGCTTAATGCGTTGGTGAAGAAGAAAGAAAGTTCATTGATAGAGATCAATGGAACAAATGGTAAGGGAGAGAAGGGTTCTCTCACCAAACCAATTTCTTCTACATGGAGAGGATGGAAGGAACGATGGAAGAAGAAGTCAGAGATAGAGATCTCTACTTCTGGTGTATACATGATAGAGATTAACTTTACTACTTCTTCGTCATGGGTACTTGATACCAGATGCGGATCTCACATTTGTTCAAATGTGAAGGATCTTAAGAGAAGTAGGCCTTTGGGGAAAGGTGAGGTTGAACTACGTGTTGCCAATGGGGCAAGGGTTGCCGCCAGTGCCATAGGAACCTATGAGTTAACTCTACCAAGTGGGCTAATAATAGAGTTGAAGAACTGCTATTATGTACCTGCCATAAATAGGAATATCATTTCCGTCTCTTGTTTGGACAAGGATGGATTTGAATTTCTTATTAAGAATGGAAAATGTTCCATTTCTAAAGATGGGATCTTTTATGGCAGTGCCCCAATGTCTTATGGTCTATACTTGATAGATTTGGAGACAAGTGTATACAACGTAAACACCAAGAAGCAAAAACTCAACGACTCAAACAAAACATATCTTTGGCATTGTCGTCTAGGGCACATAAATGAGAAGCGCATTTCTAGACTCCATAAAGATGGTTATCTAGACTCTTTTGATTATGAATCAATAGAGACATGTGAATCTTGTTTATTGGGCAAGATGACCAAGACTCCCTTTTCAGGTAAAGGTGAGAGAGCTAGTGATCTATTAGGACTCATACATACTGATTTATGTGGGCCTTTTAGAACTAATGCCAGAAATGGGTGTCAATACTTCATTACCTTCACTGATGATTTCAGTAGGTATGGCTATGTGTACCTGATGAAGCATAAGTCAGAAACCCTTGAAAGGTTCAAGGATTTCATGAATGAAGTACAGAACCAACTTGGTAAAAGTATTAAGGCACTTTGATCCGATCGAGGTGGAGAATACTTAAGCCAGGAGTTTGAGGACCTTCTGCGAGCATGTGGTATTGTATCACAATGGACTCCGCCTGGAACACCACAACATAATGGTGTGTCTGAAAGAAGGAATCACACATTGTTAGATATGGTGCGATCAATGATGAGTTTTTCTGATCTTCCAATTTCCTTCTGGGGTCATGCTATTGAAACCGCCGCGTTTACACTTAATCGAGTACCATCTAAATCGGTTCAAAAGACACCATATGAGATATGGTATGGGAAATGTCCCGATGTGTCTTTTCTGAAGATTTGGGGTTGCGAGGCTTACGTTAGGAAAATGTTTCCTGATAAGCTTGGACCCAAATCTGATAAATGTTATTTTGTTGGATACCCCAAGGAAATGAGGGGATATTATCTATACCACCCTACTGACAGCAAAGTGTTTGTTGCCAGGACAGCTGTGTTCCTAGAGAAGGAATTTATTTCCAAAGGAAGCAGTGGGAGAAAAATAGAGCTTGAAGAGGTTCAAGCCCAACAAGAAAACATTGAACCGGTAGATGTATGAGAGGAACATGGAGATTCACAAGGTGTTGTGGAATCTCAGTCTCCTCAAGTAACACAAGGACCTCGTAGATCTAGTAGGACCCGCCTTGAACCTGAGAGGTTTGGATACCTTGTAACTCAGGAAGGTGGTGAGTTGATCATAGATGATGATCCAACTACCTACGTAGAGGCTATGGAAGGACCAGATTCTGAGAAATGGCTAGAATCCATGAGATCTGAGATGGAATCCATGTACTCCAACAAAGTATGGACTTTGGTGGAACCACCCAAAGGGGTAAAACCCATAGGGTGCAAGTGGGTCTTTAAGAAGAAGACCGACATGGATGGCAATGTGCAAACTTATAAAGGCAGATTGGTTGCTAAGGGATTTTGACAAGTTCAAGGTGTTGACTATGACGAAACCTTTTCTCCAGTTGCCATGATTAAGTCCATCAGGATCATGCTTGCTATTGCGGCTTATTATGACTATGAGATTTGGCAAATGGATGTTAAAACCGCATTCCTTAACGGGAATATAAATGAGGATGTGTACATGACACAACCTGAAGGTTTTGTAGATCCAAAGAATGCCAATAAAGTCTGTAAGCTGCAAAGGTCAATCTATGGATTGAAACAAGCATCTCGGAGTTGGAATCTTCGATTTGATGAGGAAGTCAAAGTGTTTGGCTTTATTCAAAATGAAGATGAACCTTGTGTGTACAAGAAGGTTAGTGGGAGCTCGACCACATTCCTTATATTGTATGTGGATGACATACTTTTGATGGGGAATGATGTCTTAGCCTTAGAGAAGGTAAAGATTTGGCTTGGGAATACTTTCTCAATGAAGGACTTAGGGGAAGCATCCTACATTCTAGGAATTAAGATCTATAGAGATAGATCTAGAAGGCTTCTCAAACTAAGTCAGAGCACGTACATCGACAAAGTGCTGAAGCGGTTCAGCATGGAGAACTCAAAGAGAGGAAACATCCCCATGCTAGATGGTGTCACCGTCTCTAGAGCTCAATGTCCCCAATCTTGTGAAGAGAGGGAGCGTATGAATGGGATCCCATATGCATCAGCCATCAGATCCATCATGTACGCTATGTTGTGCACACGCCCAGATGTCTCGTATGCTCTCAGCATGACGAGCATGTACCAGTCAGATCCCGGGGATGCTCACTGGACAGCCGTAAAGAACATCCTCAAGTACTTGCGAAGGACTAAGGATCAGTTTCTTGTTTACGGCTGCGAGGAAGAGCTGGTTGTAAAGGGTTACACCGATGCAAGCTTCCAAACCGATAAAGATGATTACAGATCGCAGTCAGGATTTGTATTTTGCCTAAATAATGGAGTTGTGAGCTGGAAGAGTTCCAAGCAAGAAACAGTTGCCGATTCTACTACAGAGCCCGAGTATATTGCTGCTTCACATGCAGCAAAGGAGGCTGTGTGCATCAGGAAGTTCATCTCTGAACTTGGTGTAGTTCCCAGTAGCTGTGATGCAATTGAGCTTTATTGTGACAATAATGGAGCTATTGCACAAGCTAAGGAACCCAGATCACATCAGCGGTCCAAGCACATACTGCGGCGCTTCCATCTCATACGAGAGATCGTACAGTGAGGAGATGTGAAGATTTGCAAGATACCAACTGATGACAACATAGCTGATCCACTGACGAAGGCCCTTTCTCAGCAGAAGCATGATGGTCATGCTAGGTCACAAGGAATGAGATTCCAAGGTGACTGGCTCTAAGTGCAAGTGGGAGTCTATTGGTATGTATGCCCATAGAGCAAGTCATATGATGATTGTAATGGGATACTTTGTAAATGATTTGAATAATAATAAAGGCAATTTCCGATCTATATGTTTAAACTGTTTCTGAGATGATGGTGTAACATGATAGATGTCTAAAGAATGGTTTTACTCAATGACGTATGCTTTTAGGTTCATGACCTAAACGATGAGATCATATGGATGTTAAGAGTATACATTCTTGTTTGGTCCCTAGTCGGTTGTTATTGTGGAAATAACCATAGACATCAATAACACTAAAGACTAGATTGTGTGTTGGTTGATGACAGAATCTCATTAGTCATGATATAGAGATATCAAACCAAGCACATAGGTACTTGTTAGAGAACAAGGTACCGGACAGACCCACCGTGAGAGTGACACATGGAACCATGACTTGTAGTCACAGTCAGCTCTCACAGTGATGGTGGTGAGTGTGATTCTTAGACTTGAAATCACTACACTCAACACATGTCATTGGGCACACTTTGACATCATCAAACGCAGTCCTGAAACATGGGTTTTTATAAAGGTGATGATTGGGTGTCTTTGACACATGGGGCTTTTGAGGGGTGAGTGATAGATATGAGATTTGTCCCTCCTGAGGGAGTTTGATGTCCTTGGCCACTTGATGAGTAGGATTGAGAAAGGCATGCACATGCACATGTGAATCAATATGTGATATTGATGTCACACAAATCTCACTCGGTCTACTCTGAGATCAAGGAAATGAATGAACATTGACAGGATGACTGTTCCATGCCTCAAGTTCATTCAGGATATCAGTGACAAAGGAATTATACATTCACTGTAACACCATTCATGGATTGTAGGATTGAAAGTTGTTCTCCAACTTTCTATTTCACTTGGGTAGCACTGATGTGTGACTAGGCACCGCTCTTTGCTTGTGAAGTCATAAGTGTTATGGACTTTCACTGCCAACGTGAAATGGACTTGCAGGGTCACACACATAGGATTTAACCTGGAAGAGGAGTTTGTCCACAAACAATGTTTAGATTGATTGCTAAAGGAGTTTAGTAGTTCAATTAAACACTCAATTGATAGCTTAAAATCATAGTGTTCAAGGTGTTGGACAGCTTGATTAGAGTATCAGATTGATTGAAATTGCAATTGACTATTTCTGCACGATCTGCACTCCCAACCGATCGGCTCATGTGATGAACCGATCGACTGAGCTTGGTGAACCGATCGGCTCAAGTGTTGAGTCGATCGGCTCATGGACAGGTGAGATGACCGGTTCAAGTGTTGAACCAATCGGTTCAACTGGTCGAACCGAGCAAGTTGGGAAAGAAAGATTGGTGAGAAAATTCTTTTTTGTTTTACTTGTCCAATTCGATTGGAATAAGGATTGGTATTTGATACCAATTAGAAACAAAAGAAGGAAAGTCAATCGGGAACCGACCAGGACCACCAACTGACAGGTTCAGAAAGTGAACCGACTGGTTGAGGTGTCAACCGACCGGTTCAGGTCCCCAACCGACCATTTCAGTTGTGAAACGATCGGTTCAGGTTGCGACTTGGTTGCTTTTTGTGGAAAATTCTCGAACCCTTCTACTCCTGCTTTAGTCCCATATTTCCGGGGCAAGAGAACCATGTCCCATGACCCTCCTATATATATATAGGGGTATTGGGGGCTTCTCAAAGTATAACTCAGTGCAAGCTGGTTGCTCTGCAAAGTTGTCGTTCTCTCTGGTTTTGGTAACCGAGAGAGCCCGAGCAAGTGCTACCCGAAAAGGGAGGCACATCAAGGGAAGGACAACTGCAGTTGCAAATGGTAGCAGGAGAGTGTGTTGGCAAATAGTACGCCGACAGGAGGGTGCGACTCCTTCCAATTCCTTGTGCGACAAGGAGATCGGAGTTCCAGGCAGTCCGTGTGGACGACTGTAGAGGCGGGAGACCTCTGTCGCTCGGAGGAAAACTGTCAATCCTGACAGTCCCGGTGAGATCAGGAGTCTTCAGTCCCTGTGCGACTAGGAGCTGCACAGACACCGTCCAAGACCAGAGGTGAAGATCGCGCAAGGCGTGAGGTACTGTCGCCGAGCGAGCCTCGGGACAAGGTATGCATCCACAAACCATCTTTCCTATTGTATAGACGTTGACGCGATTCCTTTTGTTCTGGGTTTGAGGGAGAAATTTTTTTTTGTTTCCGCTACTTCTCTGCCTCCCCTACAACCCAACATAGTACCCATGCATAATCTGTCCAATAGAATGGATTGGATTGTCTTATAATCAACTCCAATGGACTGATTTGAGCCTTTTTTATAACATAGAAACTGACCAATATACACTTGTGTTTGAGAGATGATGTGTGCATGAAGTAGTCTATGTTTGCTCTTGATGTGTTTTGTTGTTGTGTGTGGTCCTTTTCTCTTCATTGTCATACCATGTACACCACATTTCTCTAGCTCATTTGATTCTTCTCTCCCATCATTGTTGTGCATCTGCATGAGGTTTATGTGGCCTGATTTTCGACAATGTTTGAGTGTGATAGGACTATTTGATACTATCCTTTTACTAGCACTGGGAGGCAGTACCTGAGCTAGCCTTCCTTATTGATAATTAAAGGTTGTATATTTTTTGTAGAGTTGTCGTTTGAGGACATTTGAGCTGGAAATGTGGTATTAAATATGTGAAAATTAAACTACGAGATCGTAAATAGTTGTGTGGGTTATGGAGGTATAATATTAGAAGTACTAAGGTGTTATATTTATAACTACTAGATGTATATGAGCATGCTTGGCCACCATGTATAGATGACTATATCTAATGTGAAACAAAATTCAATGTCTACACTAAATGAAGAAAGGAAAATTGGTGACGTATGAGTATTATGAGACTAAAATCCCATTCATATGATAGATTCAATGTGCACAAAGAAATTATCTCAATGACATATGGAATGATAATTCTATATGAAGAAAGGGTTGTATAGATAGGACCCATACATAGTCCGGACAATAGAAGGGATTGGGTTGCCTTATCATCAACTCCAATGCACTTATTTAAGCCTTTTTCTTAACATAGAAATAGACCAATAAAAACTTGTGTTTGAGAGTTGTCGTATGCATGAAGTAGTTCTGTGTTTGCTCTTGATGTGTGTTGCTACTGTGTGCGGTCTTTTTCTCCATGTTGTCATACCCACTACACCACATTTCTCCAGCTCATTTGATTCTTCTCTTCCATCATTGTTGTACATCTGTGTGAGGTTTCTGTGATTTGATTTTAGACGAAGTTTGAGTGAGAAAGGACTATTTGACGCTGTCCTTTTGCTAGAACCGGGAGTAGTCCTAGAGCTGGCCTTCTTTATTGATAATAAAGATTGTATTATTTTGTAGAGTTGTCATTTGAGGACATTTGAGCTGGACATGTGGCATTAATCTATGAAAATTAAGCTATCGTATTGTAAATAGTTGTGTGTGTCATGGAGGTATAATATTTGAAGTACTAGGGTGTTATATTTATAACTACTAGCTATATATGACCATGTTTGGATGCCATGTATAGATGAACTGGCACTTCAGATGTATATCTAATGTGAAACCAAAATTCAATGTCCACATACTAAATGAAGAAAGGAAAACTGATGATGTAAGAGTATTCTGAAACTAAAATCCCATGAACATGATGCATTCTATATCCATGAAGCAATTATATCTGTGACATATGGAATAATGGATCCATATGAAGAAGGGGTTGTATAGATAGTTGTTGGGTAATTGGGGAAATAGATAAGGCAGCAGAAACATAATTTTGATGCATGATTCCCTAGTTACTGAGATCATGTAAAAAAAAATGTATCTAGCAAGGAAGGTAGCAAGAGATATACTTTGTCCTGGAGCAAGTCCAATGAATAGTCTTGTAGCAACATGCTTCTTTCTGAGCAGCACTTGGACAACTATCGATGACGACCTCCTGTTTGATCACCACAGATGGTGGTTGATGAAGTCCTCCTTAGCAGGTGACAAAGGCCTCCTCATCTCTATAGTAGTAGTCCACACGGACCACCAGGAACTCCACGTTGCGCTACCTGAGCCAATGAGAAGGAGTTTTTCCTTTGAACATCAACGTGCTAGTGTTGATTCACTCTCCTGTGTTGTCTCTCCCTTGTTGTCCCTCCATTTTATGGGTAGGACTTGATAGGGATCTCTAGTTACCACAACTAGAGTGTAGAACAATTCTTAGAGGTTATTGTTGTGTCTCTGAAAGCCTAGACTGCCCCCCTTTATATAAGATGGCCAGGGTCAAGGTTTCCATTTCATTTGAGAGTCGAAGAGATGGAATTTCATGAATTTTCTGGAAGCAACGAACGATGAACCGGTTGATTAACTATTGAACTGGTCAGTTCACATTTGAAACAATTGGTTCAACACTTGAATTGGTTGGTTCATCATGTTTCCTATTCACAAACAAATTGGCTTTCAATGTGACGATTAATGGACAATATGACGTCATCATCAATCCTTGATCCAATCATATTGATCATTGAACCGGGATCACTACATGAATTGGTCATTTTATACCTTGAACTGGTCAGTTCATGACCTAGTTCAGGTATTGTTTAGTCAACATTGTTTACAATTGACCTGACGCTCGAATTGATTGATTCAACACTTGAATTTGTCAGTTCATAGTCCAACCAGTCAATTTTCAACCATTGTTGTTTAAATTGAATACCTAAATACTTTAGTAATCAAGTTCAACATCATTCATTAATGAAATCATATTCCAGGTACATCCTATGTGTGTGCCCCTATAGGTCCCAATTTACGTTGGTAGTGAATGGCTATAACCAATTTATGACATCATAAATAATGAGCAGTATCTAGCAACACATCATTGCTACCCAAGTAATTTGGAAAGTTAGAGAACAACTTCAACCTACAATCCATGATCAATGTTATTGTGATCATATATTTCCTTTGTATTTGGTATCCAAGTTGAACTTGAGGCATGGAAATGTCATCTTCTCAACGTTCAATCCATGTTCCTTGAACTAGAGTAGATTGTCTAAGATGCATGTGAGCTCACATATCATATATTAAATCATACGGATATGGTCATACATTTCCCAGTCTCACTTATCAAGTGGCTATGATATCAAACTCCCATAGGATGAACAAATCCCATCTACATCACTCACACTCAATCCCCATGTGTTACAATGCACCCCAGCATCACCCTTCTGGCAACCCCTATTCAAGGTCACATTAGATGATGTCTAAGTACATCAAACAACATGTGATGTGTGTAGTGACTTCAGATCTAAGAACCACAATCACCACTATCACTATGAGAGTGGATTCTAACTACCATTCCATAGTCTCCATGTATCACTCTCAAGGTGAGTCTGTCTGATATTATGTTCTCTAACATGTATCTTTGTGCTTGACTTGATATCATATATCATGACTAATGTGACTTTGTCATGAGTCAACACACACTCTAGTCTTACGTATTAATGTTGTCTATTTTGTTTCCACAGTAATATCTGGCTAGGGACATAACAAGAATGTATGTACGCTTATCATACATATGATCTCATTGGTTAGGTCCTCAACCTGAAAACATGTGTCATCAAGTAACATCATTCTTTAGTCATCCATTATATTTGTGTCATCATCTCATGATTGAAACAAACATAATAGATGTAATTACCATTGTAATTATCAAATCAAGTATATGATGCCCCATTACAAGCATAATGTGATTGGCTCTATGGGCATACATACCAACAGACTCCCACTTGCACTTAGAGACAATCACTTGTGAATCTTATTCCATGTGATCTTCAACATGTCCATCATGTTTCTGATGTGCTGGTTCTTTTATAGAGGGTTAGCAAAGCTTGTTTCAAGTCGATATTTTGCATGTTTTCACATCTCCTTGCTGTATGACTTCTCGTATGAGATGGAAGTGTCATAGTATTCTATCTGAGATTCCTTGCCTATCCAGTAGCTCTATTGTTGTCATAGTATTTCTACAATGTCATCAATGGTTGGAACCTTCAACAAGTTCATCTGTGAGAACTTATAGATCCATACAGTATCCTCTATCATTTATAACACTAAGATACTCAGCTTTCTATTGTAAAATAATTGTCTTTTACTCGGAACACTTCTAGCTTACAGTTCTATATTAAGGTTAAACACAAATTGAGATTGCAATATTGTTTTTCATTTTGGAAGCCTGCATCGATGTAATCTTTTACACCCAACTTTTTCTTATTACCATAACTAAGAGACTGATTCTTTTAGTGATTCTAGAGTAATTAAGGATGTTCTTTATGGAAATCCAATGACTTCCACTAGGATCTGACACACGAGATAACATGATGAGTACATAATATTACAAATGCAATTGGAATCTTACTCACATATTCTTGTTCTTCACAAGAACTGGGATACTACGCTCTAGATAAACTATTTTCACAAATTTTCTCTCATTGAGTCCTGCATGCTGAACCCCTTCAACATCTTACCAATGTATGTGCTCTTATTTAGGTCAAGAAGCTTTCTAGATTTATCTTTGTAGATCTTTATTCCTAAGATATTCATAGATAAGGTACTTCCAGCCAGGTTTTATAGGATAAATACGTTATTCCCCATCATTATGTGGAATATAAATATGCTCCCACTATATTATTGTAATCACAGATTCTGTCTTTATTTCAACTAAAGTCAAACTCTTTGACTATCTTGTCAAATTGAAGATTCCAGTTCTAAGACGCTTGCTTCAATCCATAGATTGACCTTTGTAGCTTATAAACTTTATTTGCAATAACTAGATTTATAAAACCTTCAAGTTGTGTCTCGTACATATACTCTTCATTATTCCTATTAAGGAATGTGGTTTTAACATCCATTTTTCCAAATTTCATAGTAAGTTGCAATTGGCAAGCATGATCTTGATGGATTCAACCATGGCAACTGGTGAAAAGATTTGGTGATGGTCAATATCTTGAACTCGTTTAAAACCTTTTACAACCAGCACACTCTTATCTGTCTAAAAACTACCATCCATGTTGGTCTTTTCTCAAAGACCCAAGTGCACCCTATGGGTTTTACCCCTTCAGGTGGATCCACCAAGGTCATACCTTGTTGCTTTACATGGAGTTCATCTTTGATCCCATAGCCTCAAGCCATTTCTCAGATTTTGGTCCTCAATAGCTTCTAGGTAGGTTGTTATCTCATCATCTATGACCAACTCACCACTTTCTTGAGTTATAAGATATCATAATCTTCAAAACTCAAGGCGTGTTCTACTAGATCTACGAAGTTTTGTGTTTACATAAGGAACTTGAGATTCTACAATAAATTGTGATTCTCCTTGTTCCTATTATGCCTCTTTAGGTTCAATATTTCCTTGTTGGTCTCAAACTTCCTGAGTTCTACTTTTCTCCTGCTGACTCCTCTAGAATTAAATTCCCTTTAGGAATACAACCATTCTGGCAACAAACAATTTTGTTGTTGGATTGGAATATTAAAGTCATATTGAACAAAACAACATTTATGGACAAAGCTTTTCAAGTAACTATTTTCTAATATAAGCTTACAATCCCAATCTTTATAAAAACATACTGGGACACCTCCCATGCAATATATCATATGGTGTCATTTTGAACCATCTTAGACGGTACATTATTTTAGTGTAAAGCATGTGCCCAAAATGAATAGGAAGATCAACTAGATTTATTGATGATTGCACCATGACTAATAGGGTGTGATTCCTTCTTTCTGATACATCACTATGTTTCAGGTGGAGTTCATTGTGATACATTATCACAGTCTCCTAGAAATTCCTCAAACTCTTGGTTAAAATATTTCAGTATCGATCATATTGAAGAGTCTTAATATTTATACCAAGTTGGTTATGCACTACAATCATAATTTCCTTGAACACTTAAAGAGATTCATACTTGTATTTCATTAACTACTAGCTATATATGTAGGGATGGCAATAAACCCAACTACCCAGAGCCACCCAGACCTGTTTAGATATAGCCCTATTTGTAGTGGGTCTAATGAGTTTAAGACTACTAAATGGGTCGGAATGGTTTTTTGGGTTTAGTTACATGGGTGTTGATGGTTTTTTTATGGGTTTTGTCTAAAACAAGTATTGTAATCCCGATACACCCATTCTGACCCATTTAGTAATCTTAAACTCATTAAACCCACTACGAATAGGGCTATATCTAAACAGGTCTTGGTGGATCTGGGTAGTTGAGTTTATTTGCCATCTCTATATATATGAGCATGCTTGGCCGCCATGTATAGATGAACTGGGGCTTCAGATGTGTATTTAATGTGAAACAAAAATTCAATGTTTACATACCAAATGAAGAAAGGAAAACGGATGACCTACGAGTATTATGAAACTAGAATCGCATGCACATGATACATTTTATATGCACGAAGCAATTATCTATGTGACATATGGAATGACAGGTCTTTATGAAGAAATGGTTGTATAGATAGTATCCATGCATAGTCTGGCTAATAGAAGGGATTGGGTTTTCTTATCATCAACTCCAATGATGGTTTCCATGACTCTCATTATGTGGCAGATCTAGAAAACTACATCAAGCGGGGCTGAAATCAATGTATATATAAATGTGCTTTCATTTTATTAGCACATGGGGGGCTGAGTCAAAAAATTTGCCATAACTAAGAATGGAACCATTGCCACTTACTTAACAAGCCAGTCATCCACCACTCCAGCTAGTGGTTTTATTTATAAACCTAAATGCAATCAATGTATTCATATATATTTTGACCTTCATTTAACACTAAAAGATAACTAGTTGGACTAATTTTTAGGGGGAGGGGGGCTAGGGTTCCGATTTCCTGTGTCAGTTTCCCTGTGACAACCCTGTAACGACTATATTTCAACCATAGGATCTCGAATAGGAAGGAAACAAAGACTGATTGCTTTTGGAATGCACGACCATGTTCTCTACGGCAGAGTGGCACTATCAGGAGCCGAAACAATGAATTTGGTCCCGGGGAGCTAAAGCCCTGGCACCCCTTGGCCACGCCGCTATTCTCCGCATTAGCCATGCTTACATTTTCCTCAGAGAAGAGTGCAACCCCACGCCCTGTGCATCACCAACAATAGAAAAATTGTTGTCCATGTGAATAGGACCACATTGTCCACCACAATATGACGTCATCGACATGTTGAAGATATTGTTCCTGAGTAAAACCATTGGTCTCAATAGCGATGATGCAGTGCTCATTGACGTCGACAAACTCATTGCCTACTGTGAGGTAGACCGCTCTGCAATCCAGGCTCTAAGGATGACAAATAAACCCAACTACCCAAAACCACCGATACCTATTTAGATATAGCCCTATTTGTAGTGGGTCTAATGAGTTTAAGATTACTAAATGGGTCAGAATGGTTTGTTGGATTTAGTTAGTGGGTATCGATGGGTATTGATGGTTTTAGTCTAAAACAAGTACCGCAAACCTGATACACCCATTCTGACCCATTTAGTAATCTTAAACTCATTTGACCCATACAAATGGGGCTATATCTAGACGGGTCTGGGTGGATCTGGGTAGTTGGGTTTATTTGCCATCCCTCACTGTACCCATCGATACCCACCAACAAAACCCAGCAAACCATCAGCTTCGAGGAGAAAGTGTCCGCTTTTTCTCTTTTGCAACAGATCCACTGATCCGCCGCCGGCTGCATCGTCACCTCACCGGGGTGATCACGTGAGCTGGAACGGACAAGTCCTTATCCTCAGATCCAAGCCTGCGCTCCTCCATCAACGACGTGGAGAGGAGCTGCCCGACGTCGCCGGTTGTCAACGCTGACCACTGTAACCAAGCTAGTCGATTCCCTGAAGCTACTGATACTGGAGCGAAAAGAGTAGGCGGTCGTGGAAGCCTGCGTCATTACTGTCTCCCTTTGCGTCCACGGTCGTCACGTGCAAATAGAACTGGGCGTTTCAGAACCCAAAGTCTGCTAAGGCATAGTAGAACAGAGGGAAATGACCGTGCGCTAGCCACTCAATCCGATCCTTTCTCGGAATGAGTTCACGGAATGAGATCCACAGCTTCCCATCACCAAATTTGATAGTGAGCAGAATCAGCAGCGGCAAGCTGGCCTATACGAACCAGTCCTTACTCTTCTATCCCAACTGAGGGTCAACATACGTCTCCTTCCCTGCTTTAAACATCACCAACGAAGAGTAATGGATGCAGTTGCCAGAGGGCCCGGTCAAGGAACTAGCGGTTCAATTTTGAACAGTTCGTCTTCTTGCTACTAACCCTGTTTGGTAGGGTGCACTCAGGTGCAGTTGTGTGATTCGTTAAACAACAGGTTTAAAAGGATAGATTTTGATAAATAGGTAATATGTTTGGTTAGTTGAAGGTCAACGTGATGCTTTCGTTTGATATTATTTGGTTAGGTATTGCATGGTATCAACTTTTATGCAAAACTGTTCATTCGGGAGGTGTTTCCACGTTTTCCAGCATTGTACGGCGCCCTTTCATGGCGCAGTGCAAACACCATGAATTCTGGGCAAAACGGTGCCAGCTGTGGTTTGCAAAACAATGAGTTTCTCTTCCACTTCCGTAACCAAACAAAAACGTGACCTGAATTCCTGACTATGGAACTCATTTTTTTGGTCGTACATCCTACCAAACAGGGCCCAAATTGAAACTGCTTCTAGAAATTCCAGCACAAGGGCGTGAAATGGATCGTCAAGGATAAAAATCAGAAAGGAATCGACAGCTCCTGGTCTTAAATGTTTTATGCTTGTTCCTCGATCACAATTTATTCCATACCACCTAGCCGAAGTCGTCCTCGATTTCGAACAGATTCTTCTCGGGCTACCGCTCTTTTTCTTCTTGTTCTTGATCGGTTGTGTAGAACTATTGAAAAGAGAAATGAAACCTTAAATTTTAGTAACACATTCTCTGCAATGCCCATGACGTGTTTGATGAAATTCACGTCTGCAATTGTAGTAGCTTGACAAAACTGTAACGTCTTCAAATAATTGATTACCGAATGCACTAAGGCAATAAAAAGTTAATATAATTTGTTGGGAGCTTGGGTTGCTGGTGGCGTGGCATGTATTATGGGTATTTATGGGGACCCGCTCCTAAATAGGTTAGGTATGGATGGGCTATTTTTTAACATTTTCTTACGGGTCAATATGGATACGAGTCTTAAAACTAATGGGTTTAGTGGATATGGGTTTGGGTTGGTAAAACCTACCCCATTGCCATCCTTAACTCCTCCAGCTGCTTCAACCCACAAACAAAATCCGACGCGACAATAAGGGGCCGTTTGGGCGCAACATTTTGTAATACATGTGTATTTATTAGTATCAGGATTCTGATTGCATCTGTTGTTTAGATATCACATGTGGTAGTGTGACGCCCAACAGATTCTCAAAATTCCACAGACAATGGCTCTCAGTGCCCACCCCGGAAGGCAACAAAGTCAAGTGGTATCTTGTCAAGTATGATATTGTTGTTAAAGGAGCAAGGAAGGACAGAGGATGGAAGGCATGGGGAGCAACGGAGGAGTACGAACAAAGTGGTGGAGGATGTGGCGGAAAGAAAAGGGACTGGAAAGAACGGTGGAAGAAGGGTCGGAGGAGGGGCGATGATGGAGGAAGATGGGCGGTGAAGGAAAGGATGAGGCGGGCGACTGAGAAAAGAGGGGAGATGGAGCAACGTCGGGAGTTGGGCGGAGAATCGAACGTGCGTGGATGGGGAGAGAGCGAGACGGCGAGAGACGCGGCGCGATTTGGAATCACGTCGATACTGGCGTCATTTGTAAATGCAGATTTTACATTAGGGGCATGTTTGCTACGGTGCAGTAGGGTGCAGATTGTTGAATATGAAAACATCTCATATAAAATCCTACTTTTTCTATTGCACCGATCATATTTGGTATAAGGTGGGCCAAACCTTCCGCTTTTCTTCGTGTAATCCTTTGGTACAGAGCCGGCGGTAGGTATTTGCCCAGAAAAAGTATGGGACCAAGGCTGTTTACAGTTGTATAGGCCGAACTGCACCCGACCACACCCTTTTCGGGGGTGGTACGAACTCCAGATTTTATCAGCAAAAGTGGTACCGGTGGTGAGTTGAAACTCAACGTTTTTGTTTTCCCATTTGCAAACCAAACGAAAACCACCCTCAAATTCCTAGAGTTTTAATGTAATGATCTTATTTTACACCCTACCAAACTAGCCCTAGGGCAAATACCGAAACAAAACTACCGGTAATCACTTACTACACCATTAGATACCCAAACGACTGACTGGTAGTTAGAATACCGGGTTCAAATACAATCCCGCTTTCAAAGCTCTGGCTATCAGTTGTAGTCGTAACAGCATTGTCCGCCTTACTCAGCGTGCTACATACAAAGGAAGTAAGGTACCATAACTCTCGGCCGCCACCAGCTGGTTTTACCCGGAGCAGCTTGTTGGTCCGACGGGTTTGGGAGCGTGTACATTAATGGGGCACCCGGGGCAGAAATAGCTGTAAAGGTCTCGTACAAATCTAATCAAGGCCGGCTGTGTGAGTGTGACTGTGTTCTGATTTGCGATGGGCCGCCACTCAGTCGAGCTCTCCACTCGGTCGAGCTCTCCTGGTCGACGGACGAAGAAGAAAAATGATTGGGCCACGTTCATTCCCGGTCATGCGCAAGTTGCGTCCATAGAAGACCGTGGTTTTGAAAGATTTAAGTAGTTTTGTCTTTTGATGGTGGTATTAGTAAGTGGCAGTGGCATGATAGAGTTTCGGGGTGACGTGGACGGACACTCATTAGGTGAGAGAGACTTATTTTGTATATAATTTTTAATCTGTGATGATTTTTTTTTGACAAAATGAATGAACGCACACGTGCACATGCAAGTAACATATAAAATTTATTAGAATTGTAATAGAAAAATTTTATATCGTTAATATTATTAAATAAGAAAATTTGAATTTATAAATGTATGTTATGTGTAAACAATTTGTTTTGAAGACGATGAAAATACATTTTCATTTTGTAACTGAAATTTCATTGTTTGACAATAATCTACTGGTGTTGCGAGGCATGCGTTTTTTCCATCCAATATTGAAGTTTCATGAGCTCATCCTCATACGATGTATCAAGGTGAGGTAGATATCAGATTGAAAAAGAAAGTGTCAAATTAATAATTTATTAAAATCATAAAATAAATAAATAACACTTAAAATACGATAATATATCACTTTTTATTAATACACATGCTCACATTTTGGTAGTTTAATCCTAAATATTTATAATTTGATCTCGAACCTTATACGAAAAAATAATTAGTCTGAATATTTGAAAATTTTAATAATGTAATCATAGTTGGAGTCAAAATACTTGTGATTCTTGTGACCATTTTGGCAAAATATTGTGTTTCAATTGTAATTATTGATAATTTTATATTTGTTTTCACACGAAGTTTTGGAATGACTTTTACTATAATATATGAAAACATTTAAGCATAAAAATTTGGTATCATAAATCACACTGATGAATATATTATAGGGAAAATAAAAGTAGCATTTCACACTTTAGGATAGATACTAAAAATCATCAAAAGGTAATTTTGTTAGCGATATCAAATAAAAGACTCATGCATTCTTGCTTAATATCTAAAGGAACTACATCTAAGACTTTAGCTATTTGCTTCATTGTTGTTGGTATCCCTTCTGCTTCAAGTAGAAATAATTGGGCATCATGTGCTTTGACACGAAAAATCATCTGATTCAATTGCACCTTAGACAGTATGACATCTGACATATCTTCATCATTTTCCTATATTATTAGACCAATTAAATTTTGTTACAAATATAAAGACTGTGAATTGTCTATATATTGGTAAAAAGAATAAATTACCTATGTGTAGTTATTTTTATCTCTACAATAGTTTAACCCAAGAGATGGTGTGCAACCGTGTCAAATAATGTTAATCTAATGGAATCAAAAGTGTCCATGACTTCAATTTTCATAATGTACATATAATCAACAAAATATGATATTAATTTACAAGCAAATTATAAAACGTAGATGTATTTGATAAGAAAAGAAGGTAATATTGTATGTGGATTGTATCTTTTGCTCCACACTTGGTGCAAACTTTGGCTTGACAATTTTCATCATATACTTTCTTGCTACACCTCATGCAAATATTGTACCAAAAGGTTCGTTCATGATAAATCCGTACAATTATCACCTTAATTTCAAAAATGTGGTCCTACAAATTTTCTAAATGTTATTCTAATAATATATATTTAAGTATTTATATAAGTTACAAACTACCATTGCTTACATTGTGTAGCATTCCACTCTATAAGGATTCATGCAATATGGCAAGAGTGATCATTATTGCCTCTATATTCTCTTTATGCATTGACACATTCACAGGTGATGAGAAACTATCACCACTGTCAGATAACCTATTAAAATTATAGATGTTAGTTTGGAAAAGTATACATTAATTATCATTTGAATGTCTAATGTATGGAAATGACTACATTGTCTTCATTTCTTTGGCTCATGAAAATGATGGGTTAAAGAGAAGTATTTTGTGTAAGTGCTTCAAAGGTAAAAACCTATGATTAAAATAATAAATAACTCTATCAAAAACAAAGATAAAATTATTAATTGTGCCTTACCTTGGAAGCTTGTTGGGAGTTTTAGAAAGAACGATCTCAACTCATTAATCACCCGCAACTGTACGAGGTCAATGTAGTCGAGTATCAAACACAAGGAGCAAGGCTAGTTAGGCGCAAATTTGTTAACTTTCATTAATCTAAGTCGGGTTACAAAGTTTAGACTGATTACTGATCTAAGAGGCGAGCAAAAACAAAAGCTCAAAGTTAAAAGGTTGAATAAGCAATTAAAGGCTTGGGCATTAGATTTCACTACCATACCATCATATCATATGGACATACAAAATCAACATTTCCATTAACATGCAAGGAGGTTGTCATCGACGTGCATTTGCTAATGTCACGAGATGGTTCTCAACTTGGAATAATGCTCCCGCGTCTATGCTTAGTATCGAACACAACCTTAACCCTCAATATTCTCAAGCCACTCCCATGGTCAAGAGCATACTTCCATGGATCCCACTCCTTAATCACTCATACATTCTCTCGAAGTACAAGGTAAGTATAAAACATATACAAAAGGTGGCCAGCCAAACATACAAGCAAGAAACACTATAGGCATCCATTGAAAAGAAAATTAACTAGCAATAAACATAGATTTTGAGTTCACATAAACAATGGCATGGGAGTTACTCTCCCATGCCCAAGAAAAAGGGTTCTACTCATCCATAATGGACATGTACAGATACAATGTAGAAATTTCAGAGTTTTGCATGCTTAAGAGAAGAAAAAGCTAAAGGAACCAAAGATGTAGCCAAAAGGAAGTAGAACTCCAGCTAGAGGATGAAATTCCACCATTGGAGCTGCTCCAACTCAGACAATCTTCCCTCCTGAAAAGGCAATAAAAATTGTGAAAATTTTTATGAGAGTCAACTTAATTGTAAGATTTTGAGGGTGAAACAAGGCAATAAAAATTTTGAAAATTTTCCACAACATAAGAGAGTCAACTAAATTGTAAGATTTGCTAGATTTTATTCATTTGTTTTGAAAACAATTCACTGAAAGAAGGTTGAATATGCACTAAGAGCTTGGCAAGGGCATCCCGTATCCTAATTGATGTTGTAAAGTTGATCCACTCAAAAAAAAATTGAGACCATTACATTATTTAAGCAATCAAAGATGTGAAAGGTGAATGTTCAAGCTACAAGTATAAATAAGACTTAAGCACATGTTGATGGACAAAGGTGTTTCATTTGATTCATGCATGCTCTTTAACAATTCCTTCAAATGGTAAACTGTGGGAAAAAAGACAAGATGGTTCAAACTTGTAAAGAGAGCAGTTCATTACACAAAGTGAGCCTCACTTCATATTGAACTTGCCACAAGAAAAAGAAAAATAGAACTTAAAAATAAGATTAAACTAAAGAACTAAACATCAAAAACAATAAAAGCAACTACATTACCAATCGATTGCATCCCACCTATGCTTGAAATCTGTAGTGTCCTCACTACAACAATCAAACTTAAAGAAAATGCAACCGGGTACCTGTCCTAGAATGGCATCAGTAAGAGGGACCATCTCCCCCGTGTCCAATGGGAAAGTACTGGCTGACGAGATCAACATCGTCTGGAATGTCGACGCGCATGGGTTGTGGGGCAGACTCGGGATGTGGCAGCTGAGGTGCAAAGTGGTGTTGTTGAGGTGTAGAGTGGTGCTACTGAGGCATTGAATAGTGGTTGTAAGAGATGTGCCACATATCCATGCGTTGAACCATGTCATGCATAACAAAATACTGTTGACCCACATGGTCTGGGCGGTCGTCTATGTGATCAAATAACTGTTACACGTAGCCATAAAGATGCTCGACATCATGCATCGCCCAAGAATACTCCGTATGAGTGCCTGTGGAGGGAGGTGGTGGAGAGCTGTAGGGGGTGCCTCAGTAGTTTGTGGTCCTTAAGGGGCTTCTGCATCATTCAGGGAGAATTACCTTCCAGTTTTCTTTGTTTGTCAAGGTGATATTCTCCAAGTCTGGAATGTCGATTTACTGGTCGTCATCAAAAACATATCTAAGCTTGGTATCATCATTGGGAACTCTAGATATCAAGCCTACAGACAGAAGGTATTGAATATCTACTAGGTTTCTACCTGGTGCAGCCTCTAGACCTGTCAGGTCCACCTTGAGCTTCTTGGAAATAAGAGTAATCAAACCCCCACACATGATATCACCAGATTCCCTTTTCTTCATTTTCTTGATGTCTAAGAACCTGGTAAGAATGTAGTAACCTACATTGATCTTATAGTCATACACCATGCCCCACAGAAAGAATAAGTCTTATTTCCCGCAGACTCCTTGAGTTTCCTTCTTTGCAAAAACCCATGTACTGAGAAGGTGGTGGACATATCTAAAGATGGGGTTGTGGATGGCAGACGCCCTTGCCTCAAAGGCATCATGACAATCCTCATCAGTGATCTCATACTAGAACTCATCACTGTCGAAAATTGGAGGGAAGTTCAGTGCCTCATCGTAATGGCACTCTAAAATCTCATAGAATCGTCTGAAGGTGAGTTTGAAGCCTCGACCCAGTAAATAGAAATAAATAATTGCATACAGTTCTAACTTTTTCTATGGGTCGTTCTCTATCATAAGAGTAGTAAGAAACTCATATACAAGGTGGGGGTAAGTACCGAGCAACAGAGGTAGTACAGTGTAAGTTCCTTTAGATTCGTTATGACTTCATCTTTGAATCTCAGGGTAGTTAGTGTTTTTTGACATGCAAAATGCAAAGGGAGAACCCTCCTTGAGATGAGGAATTGGTAAGTAGGGTCCTCCTCTGCTGTGACCCTGAACCGAGTCGTGGAGATGTAGGTTGGGGCCGAGGAAGAGCTTGCTCTGTGCTTGTGGTTAGAGGTTTGTTTCACTGGTGCCATTATTGCCTGTGAGTTGTGTTGAGATGGCTCTCAACACGTCGTGTCTTATTGATGACACGTCATGTGCTTTGGCAGAGATGCTGACGGAACTGCGTGAAGACATGTTGTGTCTCTTTGATGACACGTCGTGTACTTGGAGTAGAGAAGAGGCTGAAAGTGGATGAGCTCGACATCTTCACACGGCGAGTACCGGATGCTCTCTCTGTATCTTAGAGGATAGATGAGGAAGGAAGCAAGGATGATGGCGGAGATGAATCTTGCTTGCTTTACCAAAAGAGTCGAGGTTGGTGGCGGTAGAGGTCGGCCACAACTTTCCTAGGCGGCTCCGCACCTTGGAATGAGAGAAAGAAAGGGAGAAGCAACCGTGGAGGTTGCAGGTGGCTTCATGGTGGCTCACACGGTGGAGCTTGGTCAAAGGAGATGATGACAGGGAGGCAACTTCACGGAGGCGCACACGGCGGCTCGGCTAGAACATGGCAGGTGCACATGGCTCTTTGAGAATGAAAGTGTTGTGATAGTGAAAGAGACGGGTTGGGGTTAGGGTTAAAAAAACCCTTTCTCATCAAAGAACACAACATGTCACTTTTAGGACACAGTGTGTCTTCTTGTAGAAGTTGTTGTTGTCTTTTGAGCAAAACCTACCCTAAAAGTGACACGACATGTCTCTTTTAGTACACATCGTGTATGAATGCAGAAGTCGAAGTATAAATTTCTTCACTGATAAAGACACGCCATGTTTGAATTTGCACATGGCGTGTTTGATTCTAGAAAAATTGCTCATTTTTTTGTGTATGAAGTGCTCACCATGTTTGAATTTTCACACGACATGTAGCATTCCAGATGGTAATAGTGCATTTTCTATCTGATAACAACACGGCATGTCGTTAGGAGACACATCGTGTCTTTTTGAAAATCTCCTCGGTTTGTTCCTTCTGTAAGTTTTGACACGGCGTGTCTAATAAAGACATGTGGTGCCTTTATGAATTTATGTAGAAATCAACTTCTTATCAGCACCTGCTGAAGTGGTGAGATGCAAATATAAGTGTCTAAATTATTACATTCATCCATGACAAGTTTATTTCGGGAATTAAAGATTGTTTTTGACTCAAACTACTCAAAGAAAATCTATCCTAATATGGGGTCAACTCCCACGAGTTCCTCTGTTTAGAGTTTAGAGAATGACTCTTCAAATTGTTGATTAAACATCTTGGAGGGAACAAGAAGCTCCCTTGTCAATTTCTTCTCCAGTGGTGTACAACTTGCATCTTTGTCCATTGACTTTGATGGTTGATTGCTTCCCTTACAGCTCCACAATTCCATATGGAAATACTTGTAAGACTAAGAACGGCCCAAACCACTTGGATCTTAATTTCCTTGGAAAGAATTTGAGTTTAGAGTTGAACAACAGAACTTGGTCTCCTTCTTTGAATTCTTTGACCTTGATTCTTTTGTCATGTCATCTTTTAGTCTTTTCTTTGTAGATCTTGGCATTCTCATAAGCATCCATTCTTAGTTCTTCTAACTGTTGAAGTTGCAATAATATTTTGTCTCCCTCCTTCTTGAGGTTATAGTTCAGGAATTTGATTGCCCATAGTGCCTTGTGCTCCAATTTTATGGGTAAATGACATGATTTTTTGTAGACAAGTTTGAAAGGAGTTGTTCCAATAGGAGTTTTAAAAGCTTTCCTATAAGCCCATAATGCATTGTCTAACTTCAATGCCCAATCCTTCCTTGAACTGGAGACAGTCTTTTTTAGGATAGTCTTTAGTTTCCTATTTGAGATCTCCACCTGACCTGATGTTTGAGGATGATAAGGTGTGTACACGTTATGCTTCACTCCACACTTGGTAAACAAGTTGTTGAAATTTCCTTTCACTAAAATGGTTGCCACTGTCTAATATTATGCTCTTAGAACTCCAAATCTGGGAAAGATGATCTTCTGGAATAGTTTTATGACTGAATTTGCATCTGGAGCTTGAGTGGGGATTGCCTCCACCCATTTGGAAACATAATCACAGGACACTAACATGAACTTGTACATATAAGAGGATGGAAAAGGGCCCATATAATTGTAACATCCCTGACCTGGGTTATGAGTCAACCCTAGGTGTTTTGCCTAAATATGTAATTAAATCTTTGTGATTAACTCTGAGCATGTAATTAAGTTTCTCAGAAACGTATATTTCAGTATTTGCTCCTTTTTATTTAAAGTTGTAGCATTGTTTTGATATACAGGGACCTATGTGCAATTTACCCAGTTGAAAGGGTTAGCTTGCAATTTGCACATGATGAGATGTTCCTCTGATGTTGAGACATCATGAGAATCTCTTTGGCAAAGTTTGAGGGATTTCCCAAGCTAGAGCACCAAGGTGCAGCTGTGGAAGCAATCCCAGGGCTTGAAACCCTAATCTGGGGTAAAATGCAATTTACCCAAATGATGGGATGCAATTTGTAAAGAATGTCATCTAAAGTATCTTTTAGACTCTTGCCATTATTTAGAGAAGAAATGATGAGGAATTCACCTCAATTGAGTTATCAAGTTAAGAAATAGGCTTTGTGATTGAATAATCAGGGTATATGTGCAATATCCCTTTAACTATGAACTTTATTATTAGATTGTTCTTCCTTGCCTTCTTTTCTAGACCTTAAGAGAAGGTTTGTCCTTAGAATAAAGAGGAAGGGACTATCAAGTAAAGAAGGAGGGACCTAGTTGGAATTATGGACAACTTATGAACTAATGTTGAAAATCCTACCCCATGTATATAAGCTCTCCTTCCCTTAGTTGCAAGGGAACTCACCCTTCGTTCCCTTACTGTTTCATTTCACCAAAGACGACCAAGGACTGCCTTGGAGCTAAGGAGGACGACCAAGGGGTGCAAGGTAGGTCTAAACCCCTCTTCTTGCCTAATTCCATGGTTAGAACTCAAATTCAAGGTCATCTTCATGGCTAACTCTTGAAACCCTACCTTTCTAGCCGTCTCTTTTCATCCTTCCTTGGAGTTTTCACCTTGGCCAACCTGTGGGAACTCAAGGACGCCATTCAAGCTTGGAGCTTGAAAGCTTGGAGCTCAAGAAGCAAGCTTTAGGCGGGTTTTATAACTCTAAACCCATGCTTTACTATGTGCATCTTTGTATGCGTTTTAATGATAGTTCTTAGTATTTCCCTACTTTTCCCTGCTATTTTGCAAGCAAACCCGTGGGATATCTGTACTGTTCTTGAGCTAGAAGATGAAGGCGTGATTTCCAAGGAAAACCCACCGCTTTTCTTTTCCTTAAACGGTCCTAACAGTTTGCTCTCTCGGACTCAAGACCGCGAGGTGAGCAAACGGTCTCGAGACCGCGACAGGGCAAACGGTCTCAAGACCGTTTGGCCCCGTTGACCGAGCGTGGACCGTATACGAAACCTGTTCCTAATTATATAGGCTAATTACCCTCAAAATTTGGGAGACTAACTCCAAAGGAATCGGGAGATATGACCTTTTTAAGTCACAACTTTAAATGAATTAATTGCTGATTTTCAAACGGTCTGGAATTGCCTTTTTGGGCAAACGGTCTCAAGACCGTGTAAGGTCGTTGACTAAGCGTTGACCGTATGAGATTACTGTTCAAAATTATGTTAATTAACAACTCACCAAGTTTGATGGTCTAATTCCAAACGGGCTAAGAGTTGAAGGGTGAATACTAGGGCTAACCCTAGATAAAATCAGTACTGAAATTATGGTGACCTAATTAGGGTTTTTAGGGTTGATTGACCTAAACGGTCTCAAGACCGTTTGGGGGTCACCAAACGGTCTCAAGACCGTGAGGGCAATCAACCAAGACCGTTTGGAGGTCTGGGGTCAAGATTTTTTTGACCAATTGAAGGTACAATTACACCAAATTACATTGCAATTAAATATTGACATGATCATCAACTCAATGGGTCAGACCTTGATGAATTTGCACTAGAATCCAAAATTTTGGATGGGCAAACGGTCTCAAGACCGTTTGGAACTCATCCAAACGGTCTCAAGACCGAGAGGACAATCACCCAAGACCGTTTGAAGGTCTAGGGTTGAGTATTTTGACCAATTGAGGACCCAATTGCAAATAAGTTATTAATTTAATCAAAATTCTGTTTTGTGACTCAATCATGGTTCAACCCCTATCAAAGCACCTTAGATTTTGATGAAATCTTGGGCAAACGGTCTCAAGACCATGTGGGGTCCACCCACATGACCTCAAGACCGTTTGGGCTAAGTTTGGGCCCAATTGGAGCTCAATTGAAAGGTTCAACCTTGTGTTGAGTCACATTGTTGAGTGTTGATGGGTGAACATTGATAGACCCTAATTGAATCAATTTCAACCATAATTGGTTAACCATTATGGGTCAATTGAATGACCAAGTGATCAAGCATAATCTTAATTGACTAAATCCATAAGTGGTCAACATAGCTTTGACCATTTGAGGGCTTCAACATGGGTTGACATTATCGGTTGCATCTTTGAGCCTTGTTGAAGGACCAAGCGGCTGAGACCATGAGAGCCTCGCGGTCTCAAGACTGTGAGAGGGCTCGCGGTCTCAAGACCGTGAGGGGGCTCACGGTCTCAAGACCGAGAGGAGGCTCGTGGTCTCAAGACCGCGAAGGGCCTCGCGGTCCTGAGGTCAAACTAGCTAAACGGTCAACACCTCTTCGCGGACTCAACTCAAATTAGTCTTTGCGGTCTCGACTTTAATTTGAACCAATGGGAGGCTTCGCGGTCTTGGACCCCTGAAGAGGCTCGCGGTCTTGAAGCCTAAGGGGGCTCGCGGTCTTGGGGTTAGAAAGAGGCTCGCGGTCTTGGAGGGTCAAAGTGGGCAAACGGTCAACACTTTCAACCAATCTCAACCCAATTGATGATTAATGATTGAAATCAATCAATGTGATTCAAGGTTGACCTCATTCAATCATTTGAAGATGTAAATGGTTCAATGTTGCCCAAATCAAACCCTAATGATAATCTAGGATAGTAAGGGGTTACTTGACTAAGGTTTTTGACCATGATGATGATCAATGGGGTGAATTACCAAAATACCCCTGAAGGGTCAATTGAGTTATACCTTGCTCAATTCAAACCCTAATTACATGAGAATAAAGTTTTTAGTCATAATGACTCTATCCAACTTGATCTAGTGTAATGTTACCATCAACCATTAGTATGATGAAAGAGAGAGTACTCTAGAGAGAGAAAGTAACCTAGAGAGAGAAAGTAACCTAGAGAGAGAAAGTAACTCTAATCACATAATGATGATGTTTTTGGCTATGTTAGCCTATGATGCCTCAATCCAACCTGTTTTAGAGTAATGTTGACATCACCTAACATTATGATGAGAGAGAAAGTACTTCTAGAGAGAGAAAGTACTTCTAGAAAGAGAAAGTACCCTTTTTAAGTGGAAACTCGAGTAAAGTATCTCCAATGCACATGAGTGAGTATAATTAGGGTATGATCCACCTGTGTGAGGTCATAGAAACCCTAATTATGATAAATGATGAACCTTTAACCAATCTAAGAGCATCAATGAAGATGTTACTCATACATGATGATGTTATGAGTTTAGTTCACCTTGATGTGAATAGTAAACCCTAATTCAAGGGTGATGACATGTAATGTGAATAGTAAACCCTAATTCAAGGGTAATGGCATGCTTTTGAGTATTAAACTCTATTTGATTTGAATTAGAGATTTAACTCTTATGACAAGAGTAGGAAGTACATCCCTTATTATTGTATTACCTTTATCAGATGTATTAACCATGCAGGTTCCGATATGAAGGTAATCATATCCAGGTATGGATGTTGATGTTATATTCATCAAAGGCATGTTGTTAGCCTTATGAATAAGTAAAGTAATCTGATGCCTTGCCAGTGGCATCCTATGCTGATACTGAGCTATGAGAGCCATAAATACCATCAAGGTCATGCCTTAGAGATGACTTGTGATGAGGATAATGAGAAATGATGATTGATATGAGTTAGGCCTGTTACATTTAGTATTCTTCTTTTATAGCTGTTATGCTACTGTTATTGTTTGAAGAACAATGTATGCTGTTAAAGAATACTGAATGTACCTAACTAATCAAGTATAATGTAGAGCCCTGATCATAGATCCATCATTGTCAGAAATTAAGTGATGGAGAAACAGGTTTTCCATAGGGAACTCCTGGAGCACATACTTTTGAGTATGTGGGGTACATGGATGTGTAGAACCTTACATCCTAGTGTAGGAAAGTGATGTAGATGTGGAATCCATCCATCCTTCACTATAGTTCCATACCGTATCAGTGGTAGGTAAACATGAAACCTCCTGATGACGAAGAAAGCACAGATATCCGTATCAGTGGTAGGTAAATATGAAACCTCCTGATGACGAAGAGAGTACAGAACGCCACTGTGACTCTAGAATAGCGAAGGACCAGTTTACCCTGGTAAGCTATAGTAGTAGAGACACGAGATGTCCTACAAGTGATCCTCTTACTGACTGAGGAAGGTGAAGGTCATGAGAATCCGGCTCTCTTAATGACCTATGTATGATACTGATGCGGCTTCTCAGCGATCAGTTGGAGTATGAGTGGTAAGCCTCATCTCCACAGGGCATAATGTTGTTTGTAAAACATAATCAACCATGTAGTATAACTTGTTAGAGATGACTCCAAGTTAGTTGATTGATGTTACATTGCAATAATGTTGATATTCTCCATATCTCCTAATTTGTAGAGATCTTGTTATATCTGCAACTGTTATAGAATGCTTTGAAGGCTTTACTGTTTAAAATAATCTTTGATGTTATAATAAAGCTTCTGGCGAAGAGTTATAACTCTCGCTGGGACAATTATGTATAATTATCTCACCCCGTAGACTTCAACTTTTTAGGTGGACGTCGGAGACGAAGGAACCAGCCTACAGGTGATCAGTCTCAGCAGCAGCAGCACCAGGGGCAGCAGTAATCTCAGGTGGAGATTTGTCCTGCCATGTGGTGTAGTTAGAGTCAGTCCTATGTGTCCTCTGTACTCTCAGGTCTTGGAGTCTTTTTGTATAAGTGATCTTGAGATTTTGTATCTTGATGTATATAATTACTCAAGAAGTAATTATCCTGAGATGTAAACAGTTACCTCTCTTTATGAAAGGAGTTTTTTTTATGGATACAAGTTCTTATCTCGAAAAGTTTTAATTTCCCGTGATTTTTGTCTTCCGCTGATTACCGATTCGCTTCCGCTACGTTTTAATCGTATTTATGTCATGGTTTGGAGATCAGAGCCCACAAGTAGTGGTATCAGAGCTCCAGGTTCAGTTGAGTCTACAGAGGCATAGGACTTAGGATGTTGAGTCTACCTTTAGTACTCCTTCCTCATCTAATAGAATCTTCTGCTCCTCAGGAGAAGAAGATACATAAGAATGTCAGAACATCACGATGAGCACGTGGCAGAGAGTAGTGCTAGTGCACCTCGAGGCGGTGCAAGAGTTCCAAGAATAGAACAACCTGCACCTGAGTCACCAAGAGAGCCACCCCAGTTCGACCCAGCTGACATGAGTGATCCAGCTGTACAGACGATGTTCGGGCAGTTCATGACTGCCATGACACATATAACAGATAGGATGCCCATTCCTGCACCTAGGGCACCTGTCCAGCCTGAAGTACAAGGTATTGGTAAGACATTCGAACGACTTCGTCGTGTCGGAGCTACCGAGTACTTCGGAACTGCCGACCCTGCAGATGCTGACTTATGGTTGACAGAGTTGGAGAAGGGTTTCAGGATTCTTATGATTCCGGAAGCTGAGAAGGTTAGACATGCTGTCTATCTTCTCAAAGGCAGTGCTGGTCACTCGTGGAACATGGAAGAGCAGAAGAGACCTGGAGTAGAGTTCTCATGGGAAGAGTTTCGTCGGGAATTTATCAATAGATATTTTCCAAAGACCTTCCTAGATGAGAAGATCTCTCAGTTTGAGAAACTAAGGCAGGGTATGATGAATATTAGTGAGTATGAAGCTAAGTTCATGGAGTTGTTGCGGTTCTGTCCGCACATGGCTGCTACGGATGAGGAAAGAATCAGAAGATTCGAGAAGGGTCTGAATTCTGATATGTCAACCCCTGTGTCTGCCTTAGAAAACAGAGAGAGATTCTCTACCTTCGTTGAGTCAGTCCGAAGGATAGAGAGATCTGTGGTTGAGAAAAGACAAACCCATAAAAGATATCCACAGTTCCAGGGTTCTTCATCTAGGGATTCCAAGAAACCTAGATTCTCTGCACCTAACCCTCCACCACCCAGATCAAGTTTTCAAACTCAATGGACACCAAGCAGAGGTAGAGGGCGGAGTCAACCGCTTCAAAGGACGCACAGTTCTGCATCAGTGTCAGTTACTGGACCACCCAGACCACAGCAACAGGAGAAGAGTTGCTACAACTGTGGTAAGGTGGGACACTTGATGAAGGATTGTCGTTCTAGGCCTGTCAGTATAACACAACAACCCCCGAGACAGAATCAACAGGGATCTCAGAATAGACAACATCAAGGAGCAGCTCGAGGACGTGGACAAGCATCTCAAGCTGGATCATCAGCACCACCTCAACACCAGGCGACTGCGAGGTTCTATGCTATGAACCCACCTGAGGCAGTGGTCAATCCACGGGTAGTGGCAGGTCAGATGAAACTTTTATATTCTGATATGTCTATATCCTGTGTTGTATCCGTTCTGATTGATCCGGGTGCTACGCACTCTTTCATCACTCATGAAGTGATTCGTAACTGTAATGTGACTGTTAGTCATAGAGCAGATGGTTTGTTGTTAGAGACTCCGTTGAGTGGGTCTGTTGTTTTGCAGGAGGTATGTTCTCCCTGCATCCTTTTCTTTTCTGACCATCGCATTCAAGTGGATCTTATACCACTTGATATGCAGGGATTTGATATAATCCTTGGGATGGATACCTTAGAAAGGTATAGAGTTGTCTTGGATTGTGAGTCCAAGTTAGCTGTGTTTGCTGATGAAAGCAACACATGGATCTTTCAAGGTGAAAGAAAGATTCTGCCCACCTGTCTTGTATCAGCTATGGTTGCTAATAAGCTGTTGAGGCAAGGATGTTATGCATTCTTAGCCCATGTGGTAGATGTTACCAAGGAAAGGACCAATCCTGCTGAAGTTCCCATAGTCAGGGAATTCGAGGATGTGTTTCCTGAAGAACTTCCTGGTATACCACCACCTCGGGAGATTGATTTTGAAATCAATCTGATCCCAGATACGAAACCCATAGCTCAAACCCCGTATAGGATGGCACCTGCCGAGATGGCAGAACTCAAGAAACAGCTTCAAGAGTTACTTGAGAGAGGTTTTATCCGACCGAGTACTTCACCTTGGGGTGCTCCGGTCTTGTTTGTTAAAAAGAAAGATGGGTCAATGCGGTTATGTATCGACTACAGACAACTCAATAAAGTGACAATAAAGAATAAGTATCCTCTGCCGAGGATTGATGATCTCTTTGACCAGTTGCGTGGTGCAACAGTCTTTTCAAAGATAGACTTGAGGTCTGGATATCACCAACTCCGCATTAAGGATAGTGACATATCCAAGTCTGCCTTTAGGACAAGATATGGTCACTATGAGTTCACGGTGATGTCATTTGGACTAACTAATGCACCAGCTGCATTTATGGAACTCATGAATAGAGTTTTTCGACCTTTCCTTGATCAGTGTGTTGTCGTCTTCATAGATGACATTCTGATCTATAGTAAGGATGCTCAGCAGCATGAGCAGCATCTTCGCCAAGCTTTGACCTTGCTAAGAGAACATAAGCTGTACGCTAAGTTTAGCAAGTGTGAATTCTGGCTGCCGGAGGTATCTTTTCTTGGACATGTAATATCCGCCTCGGGAATTCGTGTTGACCATACAAAGGTAGAATATGTTCTACAATGGGAACAACCGAAAACACCGACGGAGATTCGAAGTTTCTTGGGGTTAGCTGGCTATTATCGAAGGTTCATAAAGAACTTTAGTTCCATAGCTTTACCCTTGACCAAGTTAACCCGGAAAGATGTTCCTTTTTCTTGGAGTGATAAGTGTCAACAATCTTTCCAGTTGCTGAAGGAGAGGTTGACAAGTGCACCTATATTAGTGCTACCTGAACAAGGAAAAGGATATGTAGTTTTCTGTGATGCTTCCAAAAATGGACTAGGATGTGTGTTGATGCAGGATAAACAAGTGATTTCTTTTGCTTCCCGACAGCTTAAGAAACACGAGGAGAATTATCCGACACACGATCTAGAGTTAGCTGCTGTGGTTCATGCCTTGAAGATCTGGAGGCATTATCTCTACGGAGAAACATTCCAGATTTTCACAGACCACAAAAACCTTAAATATATCTTCTCTCAGCATGAGCTCAACATGAGGCAACGTCGCTGGATGGAGTTAATCAAGGACTACGACTGTACAATTGATTACCATCCAGGTAAGGCCAATGTTGTTGCAGATGCCTTGAGTAGGAAATCAGCAACATCAACCATGAATAGAGCACAACTAAACTCTTTAGTATGCTCTAGAAGAGATATGCTTATCTCTTTAAGGCAAGACAATGTATAGTTGAAGGTGTCATTGCTAGCCGGTTTGTTAGCTGAGATGCATATTAAACCTACCCTAAGAGAGCAGATTAAAGAAGCACAGCTAGATGATGCTGCAGTTCAACATATAAGATCTGAGTATGGAAATGAGAAGCAAGATGGGTTTCATGACTCAAAAGATCAAGTAGCTTGTTATAATGGAAGAATGATAGTGCCGGATGTGGACAACTTAAGGAAGTTAGTCCTGGAAGAAGCCCATTCTTCCATGTATGCTATGCATCCAGGGAGCACCAAGATGTATCGGAATTTGAAGGATCTGTATTGGTGGCCTGGGATGAAGAAGGACGTTGCAGAGTTTGTTCTGAGGTGTCCTGTGTGTCAGCAAGTTAAAGCTGAACACCAGAAGCCTGCAGGGACAATGCAACCTTTACCCATATCACAGTGGAAGTGGGACCATGTGACCATGGACTTTGTTGTTGGCCTACCCAGGACAAGCAAAGGACATGATTCCATTTGGGTAATTGTTGATAGGTTGACTAAGACATCATATTTCTTACCTGTCAAAACAACCTATTCTGCTGAAAGGTTATCAGAGTTGTATGTTCAAGAGATAGTGCGTTTGCACGGAGTTCCTGTCACAATAGTTTCAGACAGAGGTCCTCAGTTTACAAGTCGTTTTTGGGAACAGTTGCACAGTGCCTTAGGCACTAAGCTGAGGTTTAGTACGGCCTTTCATCCACAGACTGATGGACAGTCGGAAAGGACCATACAAACCTTAGAAGACCTGTTGCGAGCATGTGTTCTCCAGTTCACCGGAAGTTGGGATCTACACCTAAGCTTGATAGAGTTTGCCTATAACAATAGCTACCAGCATAGTATTGATATGGCACCTTATGAAGCCTTATATGGTAGACGTTGTAGATCACCCTTGTGTTGGTTTGAGACTGGTGAGCACCAGTTGTTAGGTCCTGACCTGGTGCAGCAAACCACGGAAAAGATTAAAGTTATACAACATAAGATTAAGACTGCTCAGGATAGGCAGAAATCTTATGCTGACAAACGTCGTAGACCCTTAGAGTTCCAGGTTGGAGACAGAGTGTATCTTAAGGTCTCACCTTGGAAAGGGGTCCTTCGTTTTGGAAGGAAGGGGAAGTTAGCTCCTAGATATATGGGGCCTTATCCAATCATTGAACGGATTGGAAAGGTAGCATATAAACTAGAGCTTCCCCCAGAATTACAGAGGTTACATCTTGTGTTTCACATTTCTATGTTGAAGAAATGTCACCCAGACACCGAGTCAGTTCTACAACCTATGGAAGTAGAATTGAATGATGACATATCCTATGAGGAGGGACCAGTGTCAATCCTTGATAAACGAATTAAAAAGTTAAAGAAGAAAGATATAAGTCTTGTGAAAGTCCTCTGGAACCATCGTGGTATTGAAGAAGCCACTTGGGAATTAGAGGATGAGATGAGAAGGAAGTATCCTGCCCTTTTCTCTTAGTATGTTTTATCGATTTCGGGGACGAAATCCTTGTAAGGGGTGGATAATTTGTAACATCCCTGACCTGGGTTATGAGTCAACCCTAGGTGTTTTTCCTAAATATGTAATTAAATCTTTGTGATTAACTCTGAGCATGTAATTAAGTTTCTCAGAAACGTATATTTCAGTATTTGCTCCTTTTTATTTAAAGTTGTAGCATTGTTTTGATATACAGGGACCTATGTGCAATTTACCCAGTTGAAAGGGTTAGCTTGCAATTTGCACATGATGAGATGTTCCTCTGATGTTGAGACATCATGAGAATCTCTTTGGCAAAGTTTGAGGGATTTCCCAAGCTAGAGCACCAAGGTGCAGCTGTGGAAGCAATCCCAGGGCTTGAAACCCTAATCTGGGGTAAAATGCAATTTACCCAAATGATGGGATGCAATTTGTAAAGAATGTCATCTAAAGTATCTTTTAGACTCTTGCCATTATTTAGAGAAGAAATGATGAGGAATTCACCTCAATTGAGTTATCAAGTTAAGAAATAGGCTTTGTGATTGAATAATCAGGGTATATGTGCAATATCCCTTTAAGTATGAACTTTATTATTAGATTGTTCTTCCTTGCCTTCTTTTCTAGACCTTAAGAGAAGGTTTGTCCTTAGAATAAAGAGGAAGGGACGATCAAGTAAAGAAGGAGGGACCTAGTTGGAAATATGGACAACTTATGAACTAATGTTGAAAATCCTACCCCATGTATATAAGCTCTCCTTCCCTTAGTTGCAAGGGAACTCACCCTTCGTTCCCTTACTGTTTCATTTCACCAAAGACGACCAAGGACTGCCTTGGAGCTAAGGAGGACGACCAAGGGGTGCAAGGTAGGTCTAAACCCCTCTTCTTGCCTAATTCCATGGTTAGAACTCAAATTCAAGGTCATCTTCATGGCTAACTCTTGAAACCCTACCTTTCTAGCCGTCTCTTTTCATCCTTCCTTGGAGTTTTCACCTTGGCCAACCTGTGGGAACTCAAGGACGCCATTAGAGCTTGGAGCTTGAAAGCTTGGAGCTCAAGAAGCAAGCTTTAGGCGGGTTTTATAACTCTAAACCCATGCTTTACTATGTGCATCTTTGTATGCGTTTTAATGATAGTTCTTAGTATTGCCCTACTTTTCCCTGCTATTTTGCAAGCAAACCCGTGGGATATCTGTACTGTTCTTGAGCTAGAAGATGAAGGCGTGATTTCCAAGGAAAACCCACCGCTTTTCTTTTCCTTAAACGGTCCTAACAGTTTGCTCTCTCGGACTCAAGACCGCGAGGTGAGCAAACGGTCTCGAGACCGCGACAGGGCAAACGGTCTCAAGACCGTTTGGCCCCGTTGACCGAGCGTGGACCGTATACGAAACCTGTTCCTAATTATATAGGCTAATTACCCTCAAAATTTGGGAGACTAACTCCAAAGGAATCGGGAGATATGACCTTTTTAAGTCACAACTGTAAATGAATTAATTGCTGATTTTCAAACGGTCTGGAATTGCCTTTTTGGGCAAACGGTCTCAAGACCGTGTAAGGTCGTTGACTAAGCGTTGACCGTATGAGATTACTGTTCAAAATTATGTTAATTAACAACTCACCAAGTTTGATGGTCTAATTCCAAACGGGCTAAGAGTTGAAGGGTGAATACTAGGGCTAACCCTAGATAACATCAGTACTGAAATTATGGTGACCTAATTAGGGTTTTTAGGGTTGATTGACCTAAACGGTCTCAAGACCGTTTGGGGGTCACCAAACGGTCTCAAGACCGTGAGGGCAATCAACCAAGACCGTTTGGAGGTCTGGGGTCAAGATTGTTTTGACCAATTGAAGGTACAATTACACCAAATTACATTGCAATTAAATATTGACATGATCATCAACTCAATGGGTCAGACCTTGATGAATTTGCACTAGAATCCAAAATTTTGGATGGGCAAACGGTCTCAAGACCGTTTGGAACTCATCCAAACGGTCTCAAGACCGAGAGGACAATCACCCAAGACCGTTTGAAGGTCTAGGGTTGAGTATTTTGACCAATTGAGGACCCAATTGCAAATAAGTTATTAATTTAATCAAAATTCTGTTTTGTGACTCAATCATGGTTCAACCCCTATCAAATCACCTTAGATTTTGATGAAATCTTGGGCAAACGGTCTCAAGACCATGTGGGGTCCACCCACATGACCTCAAGACCATTTGGGCTAAGTTTGGGCCCAATTGGAGCTCAATTGAAAGGTTCAACCTTGTGTTGAGTCACATTGTTGAGTGTTGATGGGTGAACATTGATAGACCCTAATTGAATCAATTTCAACCATAATTGGTTAACCATTATGGGTCAATTGAATGACCAAGTGATCAAGCATAATCTTAATTGACTAAATCCATAAGTGGTCAACATAGCTTTGACCATTTGAGGGCTTCAACATGGGTTGACATTATCGGTTGCATCTTTGAGCCTTGTTGAAGGACCAAGCGGCTGAGACCATGAGAGCCTCGCGGTCTCAAGACCGTGAGAGGGCTCGTGGTCTCAAGACCGTGAGGGGGCTCACGGTCTCAAGACCGAGAGGAGGCTCGCGGTCTCAAGACCGCGAAGGGCCTCGCGGTCCTGAGGTCAAACTAGCTAAACAGTCAACACCTCTTCGCGGACTCAACTCAAATTAGTCTTCGCGGTCTCGACTTTAATTTGAACCAATGGGAGGCTTCGCGGTCTTGGACCCCTGAAGAGGCTCTCGGTCTTGAAGCCTAAGGGGGCTCGCGGTCTTGGGGTTAGAAAGAGGCTCGCGGTCTTGGAGGGTCAAAGTGGGCAAACGGTCAACACTTTCAACCAATCTCAACCCAATTGATGATTAATGATTGAAATCAATCAATGTGATTCAAGGTTGACCTCATTCAATCATTTGAAGATGTAAATGGTTCAATGTTGCCCAAATCAAACCCTAATGATAATCTAGGATAGTAAGGGGTTATTTGACTAAGGTTTTTGACCATGATGATGATCAATGGGGTGAATTACCAAAATACCCCTGAAGGGTCAATTGAGTTATACCTTGCTCAATTCAAACCCTAATTACATGAGAATAAAGTTTTTAGTCATAATGACTCTATCCAACTTGATCTAGTGTAATGTTACCATCAACCATTAGTATGATGAAAGAGAGAGTACTCTAGAGAGAGAAAGTAACCTAGAGAGAGAAAGTAACCTAGAGAGAGAAAGTAACTCTAATCACATAATGATGATATTTTTGGCTATGTTAGCCTATGATGCCTCAATCCAACCTGTTTTAGAGTAATGTTGACATCACCTAACATTATGATGAGAGAGAAAGTACTTCTAGAGAGAGAAAGTACTTCTAGAAAGAGAAAGTACCCTTTTTAAGTGGAAACTCGAGTAAAGTATCTCCAATGCACATGAGTGAGTATAATTAGGGTATGATCCACCTGTGTGAGGTCATAGAAACCCTAATTATGATAAATGATGAACCTTTAACCAATCTAAGAGCATCAATGAAGATGTTACTCATACATGATGATGTTATGAGTTTAGTTCACCTTGATGTGAATAGTAAACCCTATTTCAAGGGTGATGACATGTAATGTGAATAGTAAACCCTAATTCAAGGGTAATGGCATGCTTTTGAGTATTAAACTCTATTTGATTTGAATTAGAGATTTAACTCTTATGACAAGAGTAGGAAGTACATCCCTTATTATTGTATTACCTTTATCAGATGTATTAACCATGCAGGTTCCGATATGAAGGTAATCATATCCAGGTATGGATGTTGATGTTATATTCATCAAAGGCATGTTGTTAGCCTTATGAATAAGTAAAGTAATCTGATGCCTTGCCAGTGGCATCCTATGCTGATACTGAGCTATGAGAGCCATAAATACCATCAAGGTCATGCCTTAGAGATGACTTGTGATGAGGATAATGAGAAATGATGATTGATATGAGTTAGGCCTGTTACATTTAGTATTCTTCTTTTATAGCTGTTATGCTACTGTTATTGTTTGAAGAACAATGTATGCTGTTAAAGAATACTGAATGTACCTAACTAATCAAGTATAATGTAGAGCCCTGATCATAGATCCATCATTGTCAGAAATTAAGTGATGGAGAAACAGGTTTTCCTTAGGGAACTCCTGGAGCACATACTTTTGAGTATGTGGGGTACATGGATGTGTAGAACCTTACATCCTAGTATAGGAAAGTGATGTAGATGTGGAATCCATCCATCCTTCACTATAGTTCCATACCGTATCAGTGGTAGGTAAACATGAAACCTCCTGATGACGAAGAAAGCACAGATATCTGTATCAGTGGTAGGTAAATATGAAACCTCCTGATGACGAAGAGAGTACAGAACGCCACTGTGACTCTAGAATAGCGAAGGACCAGTTTACCCTGGTAAGCTATAGTAGTAGAGACACGAGATGTCCTACAAGTGATCCTCTTACTGACTAAGGAAGGTGAAGGTCATGAGAATCCGGCTCTCTTAATGACCTATGTATGATACTGATGCGGCTTCTCAGCGATCAGTTGGAGTATGAGTGGTAAGCCTCATCTCCACAGGGCATAATGTTGTTTGTAAAACATAATCAACCATGTAGTATAACTTGTTAGAGATGACTCCAAGTTAGTTGATTGATGTTACATTGCAATAATGTTGATATTCTCCATATCTCCTAATTTGTAGAGATCTTGTTATATCTGCAACTGTTATAGAATGATTTGAAGGCTTTACTGTTTAAAATAATCTTTGATGTTATAATAAAGCTTCTGGCGAAGAGTTATAACTCTCGCTGGGACAATTATGTATAATTATCTCACCCCGTAGACTTCAACTTTTTAGGTGGACGTCGGAGACGAAGGAACCAGCCTACAGGTGATCAGTCTCAGCAGCAGCAGCACCAGGGGCAGCAGTAATCTCAGGTGGAGATTTGTCCTGCCATGTGGTGTAGTTAGATTCAGTCCTATGTGTCCTCTGTACTCTCAGGTCTTGGAGTCTTTTTGTATAAGTGATCTTGAGATTTTGTATCTTGATGTATATAATTACTCAAGAAGTAATTATCCTGAGATGTAAACAGTTACCTCTCTTTATGAAAGGAGTTTTTTTTATGGATACAAGTTCTTATCTCGAAAAGTTTTAATTTCCCGTGATTTTTGTCTTCCGCTGATTACCGATTCGCTTCCGCTACGTTTTAATCGTATTTATGTCATGGTTTGGAGATCAGAGCCCACAAGTAGTGGTATCAGAGCTCCAGGTTCAGTTGAGTCTACAGAGGCATAGGACTTAGGATGTTGAGTCTACCTTTAGTACTCCTTCCTCATCTAATAGAATCTTCTGCTCCTCAGGAGAAGAAGATACATAAGAATGTCATAACATCGCGATGAGCACGTGGCAGAGAGTAGTGCTAGTGCACCTCGAGGCGGTGCAAGAGTTCCAAGAATAGAACAACCTGCACCTGAGTCGCCAAGAGAGCCACCCCAGTTCGACCCAGCTGACATGAGTGATCCAGCTGTACAGACGATGTTCGGGCAGTTCATGACTGCCATGACACATATAACCGATAGGATGCCCATTCCTGCACCTAGGGCACCTGTCCAGCCTGAAGTACAAGGTATTGGTAAGACATTCGAACGACTTCGTCGTGTCGGAGCTACCGAGTACTTCGGAACTGCCGACCCTGCAGATGCTGACTTATGGTTGACAGAGTTGGAGAAGGGTTTCAGGATTCTTATGATTCCGGAAGCTGAGAAGGTTAGACATGCTGTCTATCTTCTCAAAGGCAGTGCTGGTCACTCGTGGAACATGGAAGAGCAGAAGAGACCTGGAGTAGAGTTCTCATGGGAAGAGTTTCGTCGGGAATTTATCAATAGATATTTTCCAAAGACCTTCCTAGATGAGAAGATCTCTCAGTTTGAGAAACTAAGGCAGGGTATGATGAATATTAGTGAGTATGAAGCTAAGTTCATGGAGTTGTTGCGGTTCTGTCCGCACATGGCTGCTACGGATGAGGAAAGAATCAGAAGATTCGAGAAGGGTCTGAATTCTGATATGTCAACCCCTGTGTCTGCCTTAGAAAACAGAGAGAGATTCTCTACCTTCGTTGAGTCAGTCCGAAGGATAGAGAGATCTGTGGTTGAGAAAAGACAAACCCATAAAAGATATCCACAGTTCCAGGGTTCTTCATCTAGGGATTCCAAGAAACCTAGATTCTCTGCACCTAACCCTCCACCACCCAGATCAAGTTTTCAAACTCAATGGACACCAAGCAGAGGTAGAGGGCGGAGTCAACCGCTTCAAAGGACGCACAGTTCTGCATCAGTGTCAGTTACTGGACCACCCAGACCACAGCAACAGGAGAAGAGTTGCTACAACTGTGGTAAGGTGGGACACTTGATGAAGGATTGTCGTTCTAGGCCTGTCAGTATAACACAACAACCCCCGAGACAGAATCAACAGGGATCTCAGAATAGACAACATCAAGGAGCAGCTCGAGGACGTGGACAAGCATCTCAAGCTGGATCATCAGCACCACCTCAACACCAGGCGACTGCGAGGTTCTATGCTATGAACCCACCTGAGGCAGTGGTCAATCCACGGGTAGTGGCAGGTCAGATGAAACTTTTATATTCTGATATGTCTATATCATGTGTTGTATCCGTTCTGATTGATCCGGGTGCTACGCACTCTTTCATCACTCATGAAGTGATTCGTAACTGTAATGTGATTGTTAGTCATAGAGCAGATGGTTTGTTGTTAGAGACTCCGTTGAGTGGGTCTGTTGTTTTGCAGGAGGTATGTTCTCCCTGCATCCTTTTCTTTTCTGACCATCGCATTCAAGTGGATCTTATACCACTTGATATGCAGGGATTTGATATAATCCTTGGGATGGATACCTTAGAAAGGTATAGAGTTGTCTTGGATTGTGAGTCCAAGTTAGCTGTGTTTGCTGATGAAAGCAACACATGGATCTTTCAAGGTGAAAGAAAGATTCTGCCCACCTGTCTTGTATCAGCTATGGTTGCTAATAAGCTGTTGAGGCAAGGATGTTATGCATTCTTAGCCCATGTGGTAGATTTTACCAAGGAAAGGACCAATCCTGCTGAAGTTCCCATAGTCAGGGAATTCGAGGATGTGTTTCCTGAAGAACTTCCTGGTATACCACCACCTCGGGAGATTGATTTTGAAATCAATCTGATCCTAGATACGAAACCCATAGCTCAAACCCCGTATAGGATGGCACCTGCCGAGATGGCAGAACTCAAGAAACAGCTTCAAGAGTTACTTGAGAGAGGTTTTATCCGACCGAGTACTTCACCTTGGGGTGCTCCGGTCTTGTTTGTTAAAAAGAAAGATGGGTCAATGCGGTTATGTATCGACTACAGACAACTCAATAAAGTGACAATAAAGAATAAGTATCCTCTGCCGAGGATTGATGAGCTCTTTGACCAGTTGCGTGGTGCAACAGTCTTTTCAAAGATAGACTTGAGGTCTGGATATCACCAACTCCGCATTAAGGATAGTGACATATCCAAGTCTGCCTTTAGGACAAGATATGGTCACTATGAGTTCACGGTGATGTCATTTGGACTAACTAATGCACCAGCTGCATTTATGGAACTCATGAATAGAGTTTTTCGACCTTTCCTTGATCAGTGTGTTGTCGTCTTCATAGATGACATTCTGATCTATAGTAAGGATGCTCAGCAGCATGAGCAGCATCTTCGCCAAGCTTTGACCTTGCTAAGAGAACATAAGCTGTACGCTAAGTTTAGCAAGTGTGAATTCTGGCTGCCGGAGGTATCTTTTCTTGGACATGTAATATCCGCCTCGGGAATTCGTGTTGACCATACAAAGGTAGAATCTGTTCTACAATGGGAACAACCGAAAACACCGACGGAGATTCGAAGTTTCTTGGGGTTAGCTGGCTATTATCGAAGGTTCATAAAGAACTTTAGTTCCATAGCTTTACCCTTGACCAAGTTAACCCGGAAAGATGTTCCTTTTTCTTGGAGTGATAAGTGTCAACAATCTTTCCAGTTGCTGAAGGAGAGGTTGACAAGTGCACCTGTATTAGTGCTACCTGAACAAGGAAAAGGATATGTAGTTTTCTGTGATGCTTCCAAAAATGGACTAGGATGTGTGTTGATGCAGGATAAACAAGTGATTTCTTTTGCTTCCCGACAGCTTAAGAAACACGAGGAGAATTATCCGACACACGATCTAGAGTTAGCTGCTGTGGTTCATGCCTTGAAGATCTGGAGGCATTATCTCTACGGAGAAACATTCCAGATTTTCACAGACCACAAAAACCTTAAATATATCTTCTCTCAGCATGAGCTCAACATGAGGCAACGTCGCTGGATGGAGTTAATCAAGGACTACGACTGTACAATTGATTACCATCCAGGTAAGGCCAATGTTGTTGCAGATGCCTTGAGTAGGAAATCAGCAACATCAACCATGAATAGAGCACAACTAAACTCTTTAGTATGCTCTAGAAGAGATATGCTTATCTCTTTAAGGCAAGACAATGTACAGTTGAAGGTGTCATTGCTAGCCGGTTTGTTAGCTGAGATGCATATTAAACCTACCCTAAGAGAGCAGATTAAAGAAGCACAGCTAGATGATGCTGCAGTTCAACATATAAGATCTGAGTATGGAAATGAGAAGCAAGATGGGTTTCATGACTCAAAAGATCAAGTAGCTTGTTATAATGGAAGAATGATAGTGCCGGATGTGGACAACTTAAGGAAGTTAGTCCTGGAAGAAGCCCATTCTTCCATGTATGCTATGCATCCAGGGAGCACCAAGATGTATCGGAATTTGAAGGATCTGTATTGGTGGCCTGGGATGAAGAAGGACGTTGCAGAGTTTGTTCTGAGGTGTCCTGTGTGTCAGCAAGTTAAAGATGAACACCAGAAGCCTGCAGGGACAATGCAACCTTTACCCATATCACAGTGGAAGTGGGACCATGTGACCATGGACTTTGTTGTTGGCCTACCCAGGACAAGCAAAGGACATGATTCCATTTGGGTAATTGTTGATAGGTTGACTAAGACAGCACATTTCTTACCTGTCAAAACAACCTATTCTGCTGAAAGGTTATCAGAGTTGTATGTTCAAGAGATAGTGTGTTTGCACGGAGTTCCTGTCACAATAGTTTCAGACAGAGGTCCTCAGTTTACAAGTCGTTTTTGGGAACAGTTGCACAGTGCCTTAGGCACTAAGCTGAGGTTTAGTACGGCCTTTCATCCACAGACTGATGGACAGTCGGAAAGGACCATACAAACCTTAGAAGACCTGTTGCGAGCATGTGTTCTCCAGTTCACCGGAAGTTGGGATCTACACCTAAGCTTGATAGAGTTTGCCTATAACAATAGCTACCAGCATAGTATTGATATGGCACCTTATGAAGCCTTATATGGTAGACGTTGTAGATCACCCTTGTGTTGGTTTGAGACTGGTGAGCACCAGTTGTTAGGTCCTGACCTGGTGCAGCAAACCACGGAAAAGATTAAAGTTATACAACATAAGATTAAGACTGCTCAGGATAGGCAGAAATCTTATGCTGACAAACGTCGTAGACCCTTAGAGTTCCAGGTTGGAGACAGAGTGTATCTTAAGGTCTCACCTTGGAAAGGGGTCCTTCGTTTTGGAAGGAAGGGGAAGTTAGCTCCTAGATATATGGGGCCTTATCCAATCATTGAACGGATTGGAAAGGTAGCATATAAACTAGAGCTTCCCCCAGAATTACAGAGGTTACATCCTGTGTTTCACATTTCTATGTTGAAGAAATGTCACCCAGACACCGAGTCAGTTCTACAACCTATGGAAGTAGAATTGAATGATGACATATCCTATGAGGAGGGACCAGTGTCAATCCTTGATAAACGAATTAAAAAGTTAAAGAAGAAAGATATAAGTCTTGTGAAAGTCCTCTGGAACCATCGTGGTATTGAAGAAGCCACTTGGGAATTAGAGGATGAGATGAGAAGGAAGTATCCTGCCCTTTTCTCTTAGTATGTTTTATCGATTTCGGGGACGAAATCCTTGTAAGGGGTGGATAATTTGTAACATCCCTGACATGGGTTATGAGTCAACCCTAGGTGTTTTGCCTAAATATGTAATTAAATCTTTATGATTAACTCTGAGCATGTAATTAAGTTTCTCAGAAACGTATATTTCAGTATTTGCTCCTTTTTATTTAAAGTTGTAGCATTGTTTTGATATACAGGGACCTATGTGCAATTTACCCAGTTGAAAGGGTTAGCTTGCAATTTGCACATGATGAGATGTTCCTCTGATGTTGAGACATCATGAGAATCTCTTTGGCAAAGTTTGAGGGATTTCCCAAGCTAGAGCACCAAGGTGCAGCTGTGGAAGCAATCCCAGGGCTTGAAACCCTAATCTGGGGTAAAATGCAATTTACCCAAATGATGGGATGCAATTTGTAAATAATGTCATCTAAAGTATCTTTTAGACTCTTGCCATTATTTAGAGAAGAAATGATGAGGAATTCACCTCAATTGAGTTATCAAGTTAAGAAATAGGCTTTGTGATTGAATAATCAGGGTATATGTGCAATATCCCTTTAAGTATGAACTTTATTATTAGATTGTTCTTCCTTGCCTTCTTTTCTAGACCTTAAGAGAAGGTTTGTCCTTAGAATAAAGAGGAAGGGACGATCAAGTAAAGAAGGAGGGACCTAGTTGGAATTATGGACAACTTATGAACTAATGTTGAAAATCCTACCCCATGTATATAAGCTCTCCTTCCCTTAGTTGCAAGGGAACTCACCCTTCGTTCCCTTACTGTTTCATTTCACCAAAGACGACCAAGGACTGCCTTGGAGCTAAGGAGGACGACCAAGGGGTGCAAGGTAGGTCTAAACCCCTCTTCTTGCCTAATTCCATGGTTAGAACTCAAATTCAAGGTCATCTTCATGGCTAACTCTTGAAACCCTACCTTTCTAGCCGTCTCTTTTCATCCTTCCTTGGAGTTTTCACCTTGGCCAACCTGTAAGAACTCAAGGACGCCATTAGAGCTTGGATCTTGAAAGCTTGGAGCTCAAGAAGCAAGCTTTAGGCGGGTTTTATAACTCTAAACCCATGCTTTACTATGTGCATCTTTGTATGCGTTTTAATGATAGTTCTTAGTATTGCCCTACTTTTCCCTGCTATTTTGCAAGCAAACCCGTGGGATATCTGTACTGTTCTTGAGCTAGAAGATGAAGGCGTGATTTCCAAGGAAAACCCACCGCTTTTCTTTTCCTTAAACGGTCCTAACAGTTTGCTCTCTCGGACTCAAGACCGCGAGGTGAGCAAACGGTCTCGAGACCGCGACAGGGCAAACGGTCTCAAGACCGTTTGGCCCCGTTGACCGAGCGTGGACCGTATACGAAACCTGTTCCTAATTATATAGGCTAATTACCCTCAAAATTTGGGAGACTAACTCCAAAGGAATCGGGAGATATGACCTTTTTAAGTCACAACTTTAAATGAATTAATTGCTGATTTTCAAACGGTCTGGAATTGCCTTTTTGGGCAAACGGTCTCAAGACCGTGTAAGGTCGTTGACTAAGCATTGACCGTATGAGATTACTGTTCAAAATTATGTTAATTAACAACTCACCAAGTTTGATGGTCTAATTACAAACGGGCTAAGAGTTGAAGGGTGAATACTAGGGCTAACCCTAGATAACATCAGTACTGAAATTATGGTGACCTAATTAGGGTTTTTAGGGTTGATTGACCTAAACGGTCTCAAGACCGTTTGGGGGTCACCAAACGGTCTCAAGACCGTGAGGGAAATCAACCAAGACCGTTTGGAGGTCTGGGGTCAAGATTTTTTTGACCAATTGAAGGTACAATTACACCAAATTACATTGCAATTAAATATTGACATGATCATCAACTCAATGGGTCAGACCTTGATGAATTTGCACTAGAATCCAAAATTTTGGATGGGCAAACGGTCTCAAGACCGTTTGGAACTCATCCAAACGGTCTCAAGACCGAGAGGACAATCACCCAAGACCGTTTGAAGGTCTAGGGTTGAGTATTTTGACCAATTGAGGACCCAATTGCAAATAAGTTATTAATTTAATCAAAATTCTATTTTGTGACTCAATCATGGTTCAACCCCTATCAAATCACCTTATATTTTGATGAAATCTTGGGCAAACGGTCTCAAGACCATGTGGGGTCCACCCACATGACCTAAAGACCGTTTGGGCTAAGTTTGGGCCCAATTGGAGCTCAATTGAAAGGTTCAACCTTGTGTTGAGTCACATTGTTGAGTGTTGATGGGTGAACATTGATAGACCCTAATTGAATCAATTTCAACCATAATTGGTTAACCATTATGGGTCAATTGAATGACCAAGTGATCAAGCATAATCTTAATTGACTAAATCCATAAGTGGTCAACATAGCTTTGACCATTTGAGGGCTTCAACATGGGTTGACATTATCAGTTGCATCTTTGAGCCTTGTTGAAGGACCAAGCGGCTGAGACCATGAGAGCCTCGCGGTCTCAAGACCGTGAGAGGGCTCGCGGTCTCAAGACCGTGAGGGGGCTCACGGTCTCAAGACCGAGAGGAGGCTCGCGGTCTCAAGACCGCGAAGGGCCTCGCGGTCCTGAGGTCAAACTAGCTAAACGGTCAACACCTCTTCGCGGACTCAACTCAAATTAGTCTTCGCGGTCTCGACTTTAATTTGAACCAATGGGAGGCTTCGCGGTCTTGGACCCCTGAAGAGGCTCGCGGTCTTGAAGCCTAAGGGGGCTCGCGGTCTTGGGGTTAGAAAGAGGCTCGCGGTCTTGGAGGGTCAAAGTGGGCAAACGGTCAACACTTTCAACCAATCTCAACCCAATTGATGATTAATGATTGAAATCAATCAATGTGATTCAAGGTTGACCTCATTCAATCATTTGAAGATGTAAATGGTTCAATGTTGCCCAAATCAAACCCTAATGATAATCTAGGATAGTAAGGGGTTATTTGACTAAGGTTTTTGACCATGATGATGATCAATGGGGTGAATTACCAAAATACCCCTGAAGGGTCAATTGAGTTATACCTTGCTCAATTCAAACCCTAATTACATGAGAATAAAGTTTTTAGTCATAATGACTCTATCCAACTTGATCTAGTGTAATGTTACCATCAACCATTAGTATGATGAAAGAGAGAGTACTCTAGAGAGAGAAAGTAACCTAGAGAGAGAAAGTAACCTAGAGAGAGAAAGTAACTCTAATCACATAATGATGATGTTTTTGGCTATGTTAGCCTATGATGCCTCAATCCAACCTGTTTTAGAGTAATGTTGACATCACCTAACATTATGATGAGAGAGAAAGTACTTCTAGAGAGAGAAAGTACTTCTAGAAAGAGAAAGTACCCTTTTTAAGTGGAAACTCGAGTAAAGTATCTCCAATGCACATGAGTGAGTATAATTAGGGTATGATCCACCTGTGTGAGGTCATAGAAACCCTAATTATGATAAATGATGAACCTTTAACCAATCTAAGAGCATCAATGAAGATGTTACTCATACATGATGATGTTATGAGTTTAGTTCACCTTGATGTGAATAGTAAACCCTAATTCAAGGGTGATGACATGTAATGTGAATAGTAAACCCTAATTCAAGGGTAATGGCATGCTTTTGAGTATTAAACTCTATTTGATTTGAATTAGAGATTTAACTCTTATGACAAGAGTAGGAAGTACATCCCTTATTATTGTATTACCTTTATCAGATGTATTAACCATGCAGGTTCCGATATGAAGGTAATCATATCCAGGTATGGATGTTGATGTTATATTCATCAAAGGCATGTTGTTAGCCTTATGAATAAGTAAAGTAATCTGATGCCTTGCCAGTGGCATCCTATGCTGATACTGAGCTATGAGAGCCATAAATACCATCAAGGTCATGCCTTAGAGATGACTTGTGATGAGGATAATGAGAAATGATGATTGATATGAGTTAGGCCTGTTACATTTAGTATTCTTCTTTTATAGCTGTTATGCTACTGTTATTGTTTGAAGAACAATGTATGCTGTTAAAGAATACTGAATGTACCTAACTAATCAAGTATAATGTAGAGCCCTGATCATAGATCCATCATTGTCAGAAATTAAGTGATGGAGAAACAGGTTTTCCTTAGGGAACTCCTGGAGCACATACTTTTGAGTATGTGGGGTACATGGATGTGTAGAACCTTACATCCTAGTGTAGGAAAGTGATGTAGATTTGGAATCCATCCATCCTTCACTATAGTTCCATACCGTATCAGTGGTAGGTAAACATGAAACCTCCTGATGACGAAGAAAGCACAGATATCCGTATCAGTGGTAGGTAAATATGAAACCTCCTGATGACGAAGAGAGTACAGAACGCCACTGTGACTCTAGAATAGCGAAGGACCAGTTTACCATGGTAAGCTATAGTAGTAGAGACACGAGATGTCCTACAAGTGATCCTCTTACTGACTGAGGAAGGTGAAGGTCATGAGAATCCGGCTCTCTTAATGACCTATGTATGATACTGATGCGGCTTCTCAGCGATCAGTTGGAGTATGAGTGGTAAGCCTCATCTCCACAGGGCATAATGTTGTTTGTAAAACATAATCAACCATGTAGTATAACTTGTTAGAGATGACTCCAAGTTAGTTGATTGATGTTACATTGCAATAATGTTGATATTCTCCATATCTCCTAATTTGTAGAGATCTTGTTATATCTGCAACTGTTATAGAATGCTTTGAAGGCTTTACTGTTTAAAATAATCTTTGATGTTATAATAAAGCTTCTGGCGAAGAGTTATAACTCTCGCTGGGACAATTATGTATAATTATCTCACCCCGTAGACTTCAACTTTTTAGGTGGACGTCGGAGACGAAGGAACCAGCCTACAGGTGATCAGTCTCAGCAGCAGCAGCACCAGGGGCAGCAGTAATCTCAGGTGGAGATTTGTCCTGCCATGTGGTGTAGTTAGAGTCAGTCCTATGTGTCCTCTGTACTCTCAGGTCTTGGAGTCTTTTTGTATAAGTGATCTTGAGATTTTGTATCTTGATGTATATAATTACTCAAGAAGTAATTATCCTGAGATGTAAACAGTTACCTCTCTTTATGAAAGGAGTTTTTTTATGGATACAAGTTCTTATCTCGAAAAGTTTTAATTTCCCGTGATTTTTGTCTTCCGCTGATTACCGATTCGCTTCCGCTACGTTTTAATCGTATTTATGTCATGGTTTGGAGATCAGAGCCCACAAAAATCTATGCCCCACACATCAAAAACTTATATTTCCATAATTGAGTTCAATGGCATTTCATCCTTCCTTGAAATTCCCCCAGCTCTTTGGCAATTGTCACAAGCCTTGAAAAATGTGTGTACATCGCGGAATAGACTTGGCCAATAAAAACCAAATTGAAGGATTTTGGTTATAGTTTTGTTCTCTCCAAAGTGTCTGCCATAGGGAGAGGAATGGTAATTTTAAATCACAATAGAAATTTCTTCATTTGGGATACATCTCTTGATGAGTCCATATGCACATTGCTTGAACAATAGAGGGTCGCACCGATAATAGAATTTAACATCATGAAGGACCTTCTTCTTTTATTGGTAAGTGAGATCAGGTGGAAGACATCCAGTGGCAAGGTAGTTTGCAAAATCAGTGAACCATGGAAAAATAAGAGAGTTTACTGCATACAACTTCTCAATAGGCAACTTGTCATCAATATGAACTTTGTCTTCAATGCTAGTAGAAAGACGTGAGAGATGGCCATCTACACTATTATTGGTTCCCTTCTTATCTTTGATTTCTAAGTCAAATCCTGTAGTAACAATATCTAGCAGATGAGGTGAGGTTTGGCATCTTTCTTACTCATAAGGTATCTTACTGTGGCATGATCTGTATACACAATGACCTTAGAGCCCACTAGATACTGTCTGAATTTATCAAATGCATAAACAATGGCAAGCATCTCCTTCTCTATATTAGCATAGTTGATTTGTGCTTCATCAAGGTCTTACTTGCATAGTGTATAGCATGGAGTTTGTTTTCTTTTCTTTGTCCCAAGACTGCTCCTATGGCGTAGTCACTGGCATCACACATCACTTCAAAGGGAGCACTCTGATCTGGTGTTTGGATAATAGGAGATGAAACTAGAGTGTATTTTAACTTCTGAAAGGCAATTTGGCAATCATCATTCAAAACAAACTCGACATCTTTTTCTAACATGGAACATAGAGAATTTGCAATCTTTGAGAAATCTTTAATAAACCTCATGTAGAAACCTGCATGGCCCAAAAAGTTGTGAATTTCCTTCACATTGGTCGGAGCCGACATATTTTCAATAGCCTCCACTTTAGATTTATCCACTTGAATCCCTTTACTTGAAATAACATGTCCTAGAACGACACCAGTCTGCACCATAAAGTAGCATTTCTGCCAATTAAGCACGAGGTTGACTTGTCGGTATATCTGCAAAACCTTAGTTAGATTTAACAAACAATCATCAAACAAATTGTCATAGACACTAAAGTCATCCATGAATATTTCCATAATCTTTTCAATGTAATCAGAAAAAATGGCCATCATACACCATTGAAAAGTGGCGGGAGCATTGCAAAGCCCAAAGGGCATCCACCTATATGCATAAGTTTCATAGGTGCAAGTAAATGTGGTATTTTCTTGATCGGGTGGATAGACGAGAATTTGAAAGAACTTGCTATACCCATCAAGATAGCAAAAATAGGAGTGGTGAGTGTAACATACCAAAACTTCGACATATTCTCTTTTTGGCCCTTTCCCAATATTTTCCTATAATTTCTATCCTTTTTGGCCTTGATTCTTAAATTAAGGAATTTATAGTGGTTTGGTGAATATTTGCTCAATAATTATACCAATGGAAGGGTTTATGCACAAATACATTGGTGAAATCTTATTTAAGGATTTAAAATGTAAAATCACCGCTTAAATGGAATAATGGTAAATAAATGCATGTTAGAAATGTAAGGCCCCAAACCTTACTTGATGTATTGAACAAGCATAACTACCATAATTAAGTACTCTAAACCTTAATCTAACCTTATGAGGTGTTTTGAAATCACGAGACAAGATTAAGTTTCAAGTTTGGTCCAATGTGGATGATGTTTGTTTATGTTATGCAATTATATGCATATTTTGGACTTTTATGCAATGTGCCCAATTTAGAGTTTTTCTTTGTAAATTGTCACATGAATTATAATATTTACATATTCCCTTACCATTCTTGAGTTTTTGAACCATGGGGCACCTAGTTACACCTTGGTTTGAAGGTGTTTCTTTCCAAGGGCATTTTAGGGATTTCCTCTTTATAAATGAGCTTATCTTTAGAAACTATCAACCAATGGGGTTATTTATTTGATTGGAGGTCGGTTGGGATGGACTATAAGCATCCATAAACTGACATTTGATATTCTAGAAGCCTCTATGAGCTGTCCTTTTGCATGGCCATGAAATCCCTAGGCTAAGGACACATGGAAAGCTCCATGGACACCTGATGCTTGACTTCTTCCTTATCAATAAAGGCTTGCATATCCATGGGCACCCTTAGCATTGGACACATGGAAAGTAACTTGACACCTCATTCTTGACTTCTTCCTTATCCAAAAAGGCTTTCATGTCCATGGACACCCTTATACATGACACATGGAAAATCTCATAGACACCTCATACTTGACCTCTTTCTTTATATAGCCATATCTACCCCTTCCCAACTCCCAATTCAAAAAATCTTGCTCTCCTTTCTTTCCTCCAGCTTATAGCATAATTCCTTCTATGTTTGGCCACAAAGTTTCTGTCCCAAGGTACAAGAGGGTGCCTACCTTGTTGAAGAAGGCTCCTAGGGTTCCAAATTTCTCTATTTAAGATTTCTTAAGCTCCTCCTTGGTGATTTCGACCAAATCTAGTAAGTATCATCCTTTACTTCCCTATTTTCATGTTTTTAGTCTTCCTTCCACCTTCCTCCAGATCAGAACCCTAGTCTTCCATGGTGAAACCCCACCTAGAGCCCTTAAACACCCCATTTCCATGAATTTTTGTTAGAGTTTTTCACCTCTAAAGTGGAGAAGGTGCTTCTTTCTCTAGATAAGAGCTTTGTTGGAGAAACCAACCTCTCTAAGCTTGGGAATCTTACTTATTAGACCATTCCAACTTCCCTAGAGGGGAATTTTTTAATCCCCTTCTCATATATTGTTTGCTACATGCTTAAAACTCATGCTTCTATGTTTAAAATCGATCATCTCCATCTCTATTTACAATGTTCTTTTAGGGTTTTGGTTTCTTGCTGTAAGATATAGTTTGGTTACCTTTGAAACTCCAAACCCTAATTTTGGATCAAATGGTGTTTTCTCTCTCTCTCTCTCACACACACACATTGGAACTTGGACTCAATTAAAGTGGTGAAAGTTAGTAATTGATATCAGTAAGAGAGGTATGTGAAATCCCTCTTTATGTATGTACATATCTAACCCTTTAGTTGGGATACTTGTGAACCAACCTTACTTTCCCTAATGAGGCTTTATTGAACCTAGTTTTCTCTACTCATGAATCTTTTGATGTACTTGCCTCAAAATTAGTATTGATGTTTTGTTTCATGGGTCTTGTAACCCCACTACTATTGCAATTATATGACAATTTATCTCGCCAATTTAATACTTCTTATGCATGATGATTTATTTGACTATTTAGCTATAGCAGTGGTACTTATGTAAAACCACCCATAGTAGGGCATGTGTTAATTTTCCATGGGGAACGTCTTATTATCCCCCTTATAAAAATATGTGTAGGTGAATGGGAATGTATTAATTCTTCCGGTAATGCCTCAACCCTACTTAGTTAATGTAGTCCAATATTGATCATTCATGCAATTCATTATTATTTGTTGGTTTTTAACAGGAACCTGTTTTTTTTATATGCCTCATCCTCTTGGCCCTCTGACCATGTGATGGATCCATATATTTATGCTTCATTGTTATTGTTATCTTTTGTACTTTTTAAATATTTTGACACATACCTTGTTTCCTTTCCCTTTTTGCTAGGTGCTCTCCTAACCACCCAAGTTAGGACAAGTTGTTGAGTTGAATCAAGAGAACATAGCTTTGGGCATGAACCTCGTACTTGGAGATGTTTCTCTGGAGACAAGATTTGAAGTAGTTTAGGCTTCCCTCTATCTAGATCCTTTTTGTTGTATCTTGTTGTAAACCCTAATGGGAGATTTTGATGTACTTGTGTAATCTTATATGAAAGTTGAATATAGTCAATCATTTTTATTCCGCTGCTACACTTTGGTCTTTTGCATACCATTATAATAAATTTGGAAAATTTATACATATTCCAACATACCTTTGAGTGTGTTTGGAATGTATGTTAATTATTCAATTTTTTTAGTAAGGGGGTGATCCCGCTTCCTTACATCATGGTATCAGAGCCCATGGTAGTCAGAATCTGACTATTTCAATTTTGTCTCCCTAGTTAGAATACTTGTCTTACCTTTAAGTGACATGTTTGCCCTAGAATTGATCAATAGATGATGAAAATTTGGTTTAGGATCCTATAGTTTCACATTATAATAATAACAAATAGATCCCTGAAATACTTACAACTAAAAGATGCATAAGTAACCATGGTAACTTGAGGTTGTTTAGCCTAGCCTTTAGGCATCTACTAGGACATGAAGTTGAAAGAAAATGTGTCTAGAAAGGATTAGGGTTTGGGGGATGACAAGATTTTCCTCCGCACCACTAGCTTAGTTTACAAAGACTCTCGAATCGATATGATACTGACATGGCCTGAGTTGATATGAATTGTCTGAAATAGCATGCTTTTAGGCAATAGTAGCCTTAGAAATATATATGATTTCTCTTTAGGGACCCTAATATGTTGAACTAGTCTCCCAGGTGTAATGACTTGTTTGAGGATGGATACTGACGTGTATTTTACTACGCGCTAAAAACGCAAGTATACGCGTCGAGTAGTACAGGCCTTGTGAGGCCCGAGTCGAACACAGGGATACTCGGAATTGTCGGAGACTCCTACTAACTATTTGCGATCAGCTAAGCCGAATAACAAATTGGGGTTGTTGTCAAAATTAAAAGAAAATAAAAATAAAACAAAACAAACAATCGATTAAAGGTTAATTTAATCACTTCAAAAAGGTATCTTCAGGATTGCGGTTTCACCGCGGGTATTCATTGTATTAGATTTTATATAATTCCTCAATCTTCTCTCTCTATCCGGGTAGTGGCCTAAAAACAGAATTTCCCACTGTCGTGGTGCAATTCACTACTTAGGTTTAGGTCGGTTCCACCGTCGTAGTAACCTATTCCCTAAACTAAGTGCATTACGAACGATCTCTCAGTATCCACCATTAATTTTACACCACCTTGTTCAAGAGATTTATCGATTAATGTAGGTTTCGTCTCTTTTCAGCCGTTAATCCTTCTGTCGAAGTGATTAAGGGCATTAGATTATTATTATGGTGATCAAGCATAACAATATATGGAGAAAATGAAGCTATACCACGGATTTAAGAGAGAAAATATGAATTACTATTATAAAACTGTCATACAATGAATTCCCGGGCTACTCCCGATCCTAAAGATGGAGGGGATTAGCCCCGCATGTTCATCTCACACAAGTACATGGTAGAAATAGGGGAAATCATATGAAAAACGTAAATTGAATGGGAAAACCCCTGAACGGAGAAGAACCGATTGATCCTTTGCGTAGAACACATGCTTTCCCGCCTCTCGGTGGTAAAATCTGTCTTCAGCAGCGTCCGGATCGACTGGTATGAACTTCTGGCCTCCGTTCTCCTTTTTCTCGCTCCTCGGCCCTTGTGCAATGGCTAATCAGCTCCTTTTCTCTTTTGGGCGGCCGTCATTAGGTATAAGTCCCTAATTAGGTCGTTAATTAACTCCAGCCGTCCGATTGAGATCATTAGAAAGCAAACTCATATCCTACGGCGTCGATACCATCGACGCGAGTCGATGGTATCGACCTGCTACAGCAGCGACTGGCTGCAAACCCTTCCTTTGTCGCGCCCGACATCATCTCGATACCATCGACGCGGGTCGATGGTATCGACTTCCTTTTGGCATCGGTTCTGTCATTTTGCGACGCTGTAGCCTCCATGTGTCGATGGTATCGACTTGGTGTCGATACTATCGACTGCTTCTCTGCCAGCAACCTGAAGACGTCTCGATACCATCAACATCAGAGTCGATGGTATCGACTCTTTGCTGCTCCTTTCGGCTGGCAACCTGTGACCATGTCGATGGTATCAACTTCCGTCGATGGTATCGACGGGAGCAAATACTCGTTTTTCCTGAAATTCAAAGACAAGATCACATAAATCCACACAAATAATAATAATGTGATAATTAATGCTCAAAACAATGAAATAAAAGGAATTTGACATAAAATAATGGCAAAGATCAAAATGGATGAATTATGCGATATTAACCATAGAAATGACTAATAAAAGCACAAAACACATATCAAACATGTCTATAAATGCGACTCAAAATCATCGCATCAAACTCCCCTAAGCTTGAACATTGCTCGCCCTCGAGCAACTAATCCTTAGAATAGAATTGAAAATGTCAACTGAAAAACAACACACCAACCCAACATCCCATATGACTCCCACTGAACATTCCCAAACCGGCCTTCTCTAACCACAAAACGGTAATTACCCTAAAGGCGACAGTAATCATCAATAAAAAAAATTGACCTCCAAACCGATGAACACTATCACATAAGGCAGTTAACATAATAAAATTCACCGGTTCAGACTCGGTGCATCCTGTGATTGCCTATACTATGTTGCTCGCCCTAACTACCATCTACATGGAAGCAGTTCTCCTGATATTCATTAGTGAGGAGAAATTCACGGTGGCCTACCAATCCGAGCAACGGGTGGATGAAAATGGGTGGCTCATGGAAGAAAGTGGAAGTATTTTACAGTTTCAACATGCATAAAACAAAAATGTCCTATATGATGCAAATGCACATTAAAGATGCCCTAATGCCTAAAATTGGGTGGAATGATGCATGCACTAACCATACGCCTCAAAATGAGATGGATATCTAATCAAGCTACATCATGTACTCAATTATCCTGAAATGCATGTGATATAACGTTCCTTTCTCCTTCTTATTTCACTTTCTTCTAAATTCTTTTTCTTTTCCTTTTTTTTCTATTGCAGATTTTCAGCTTTTTCTTTTTCCAGCCCACATATCCATAATTGCTTAAAGATAATTTTATTGGGCTATTTTCTTCATACTCAGCAATTTTTCACTATTTAGAAGGTATGGAACAATTTAATTCACCATTGGGGAAAAATTGAGATACATGATATACTTTATGCATGAAAATCATGAATGCAACTACATGGCATGCACCTAAAGGTAATGTGCATGAATCACTATATTTTTTCTTTTTATGCAAACATATGGAAAATACCAATGCAAGTCCTATCTAAATGCTATGCACACAAAAAGGAATTAAAACTGTACTTTACTTCCAATTCTTAGGTGGATTATGAAAGAAAGATGAAATGAAGTGGAACGATCACAAGACTAGATGACTGAACCTTAGAAAGATATTATGTGTCCCTCCTTACTGACCTGTGTAGTAGTTTAGAGGGTTCTCTCTCTTACATCCAATTAAGGTCTCATTACCATTTGGTTAGGTTAGCCTCAAACAACCATTTCCGACCACTTTCATGAGTCATTAGGAGTACAGGTATGAAACGTTGTTTTAAAGTTGACATAACCAATCGTTTTCATAGGATGTGTGCCCAAGGTCAAAACAAAATAAGCTATCCAAAGACACAAAAATTTTCAAATTTCCCTTAAATTCCCCATGCACTAACAACAATATGACACACTTTTATGACATCCACAATTACACTAGATAGCACGTGGATCCTACAAAAACTAAAAATGCAAGAAACAAATAACAGGAGAACAAAAGCAATAACGCTAAAAACTGAAAACAATAAAAGATAGAGCTGTTCCAACTACCCCCCTAAGCTTGAATTCGACTATGGCCTCATAGTCAAAAACAAACTTAAAGATTGGAATAGGGATACCAGATCACTCTTGTGGTGGTGGAGGCGGGTATTGCGGCGTCGTGGGGTCCCAAGACGGGTATTGCCCCTGAAAGGTCGGATCATACTGGGGCATCGGAGGAGGCTGTGGATACCCCCCAAAATAATTCTGGCTCCAGTAATGATCGTAAAACGACCGCTGCTGCTGCTCCATCATGTGCAACCGATCATGGATGTTCTCCTGATTTGCAAAAAGAAGGTGTTCATTCTCGAAGATCGCCTGCTGGTTGACAAAAAGTCGGTTGGTGGTATCTTGAATACCGGTGTACGCAGCGGTGTGGCTGTACTACGTCTGCTGAATATCTTGGAGCATGTTGTAAATGCCCTGCATAGAATAAACATCCTCGCTCTGCTGCGAGGGCTGTGGTGGAGGCGGCGTAGGCTGTGATGATGATGATGCACCTGGATACATCCGAGGACGCTTCCGGGGTGCTACTCATGCTCGAAGAGGTGTAAAAGCCTCTTCTTCCTCAGCCTCGTCGCCTTATCCGTCATCGCCACCGTCATTGCCGCCTTCTACATCATTGGAGTCTATGGCTATGATCGGCCATCTGAAATGCTGTGCACCCTCGATGTTGAAGACGGGGTCCGGCAGCGTGCACTCCTGGTACGCTTGATTTACGTGGCAATGTGCAAATGCCACGCCATCCCGGAGAAGAATGAGGTTGGCCCGGTGAAGATGTTGCAAGTTGACCTTGCTTCTCGTGGAAAGAGGAGTCAGCTGATCAAGATTCAAGCCCAAGTAGAGGGCTATCCTGGTGACAAACCCACCAAAATGAATCGAGGCTCTCCTCGTGCTCCTCTTCACCGCCAACACTCGGTGTAGAAAGAATGCACCCCAGTTGCATTCTTGTCTCGTCAGGAGCTTGTATAGGAAGAAAAGATCAGGCTCCTGGAATTTGCTCAAAGCCAGATCGCTTCGAGCAAAGATGGTTGAGCTCAACATCCCGTGCAAGACCCGCGCAAATGGGTGCTCGAAGTCGGCTACCGCGGCGTTGTGATAGCTCACCGACCTCCCATGCGGAACCGTCACCAACTCGGCGAAGATGGCGGCATAGTCGGTACGGTTGTCTGGCCGCCTGTAGTCGTACCGGGAGTTGTTCCAGTTGAAGATGTCATTGAACTGCTCCAGGGTGATGGTGTAGTCGTGTTTGTAGAGCCGGAAAGACACCCGACCCTTCTCCCACTCACGGTCACTGGCGGATATCTCGTTGGGCACGACGTTGACGTCGAGGGACGCCATGAATTCTGCCACCAGTTCCTTATACGTCGACCACTCGCCGAAGAAAGGCTGACCGTCCTCGTGGCACTCCATCTCATCGTGGCCACGGCCCGTTTGGTGTGCTTGTCCTTTCAGCACATAGTCCAAATTCGCCTTGAAGCCAAGATCACCGAGCATCTCCGGGTCCACATACCGGGTTGGCTCGATCTTGCGCTTCATGATTTCGTCGAAGATCTTCTTCACCTCCGCAGAAGGGTGGACAAGGTGAGGGCATGCCACCGATGATGGTGGTGGTGGCACAAACTCGGGGATGTCGTCCTGATGAGCACGCGAGGAAGAAGCTCCAGCGGTGCGCACCATGATGGCGAAGAGAAAGGGATTAGAAGACGAGAGCTTGGAGAAGAATGGAGATATGAATCTCCACTCGATGAAGATCGTCGCTCGGAGACGCTGCTCTTCGCTCTTGGATGGTTCGGGGGAGTGCTCGGCGCAAAGGGAGGAGATCACTCTGAAGGTGTGATGTCAAATGATGTATAGGTTCTCCTTATATAGACTTGGTCGGTGCCACTATTGACCCATCGATACCATCGACGCGGGTCGATGGTATCGACACGTCTCGATGCTATCCGCCCCCCTCGCGAGTATCGACGGCTGACGATTGCTGGATCTTGTAACCCGGATTGCTGACATGTCGATACCATCGACATCGGTCGATGGTATCGACTCTGCACCCGGATCGATGACGTAGAAGCCGCGATTGCCGTCGATTTCTTTGCGCGGATCGGTGACATGGATGGTCGATACCATCGATAGATGTCGATAGTATCGACTTAGTTTCATTGCGACACCGCCACTTTGCACTTCAACCTGTAACCATGTCGATACCATCGACGAGGCCGTCGATGGTATCGAGTTGACTGAGACAAATCGATCTGAACTTCTCCAGAGATCTCGATGGTATCGACACCCTTGTCGATACTATCGACTTTTGCTTGGCGACCTGCCTGTAGGTGTGTCGATACCATAGACAAGGCCATCGATGGTATCGACTCAGAACGAAATCTGCAGTCGTCAACCTGTACCCTTGTCGATACCATCGACTTGTGTGTCGATGGTATCGACTCTGCCTCAGCCTGCACAATGAACAAACGGATCAAGGTATCTTCTTTACACTAAAAATTGAACGAAGTTAAAGCAACCTACGATTGTTAATAAACTATCCTAGTGTACCGATGGTTGGGTTGCCTCCCAACAAGCGCCCTTATTTAACGTCTTAGGCTAGACGGTATGAAGCTCATCATCTTGGCACTTTGGGGCATGTGCTTAGAGGATCGTGCGGTAATTTGAATTCAACTCGATCTCCTCCAATTCCCAAGGACAATGTACCTCTCCCTAAGGCAGTCACGACATCCATCGTTGCTTGAAAAGGTCTTCCTAGAAGAATTTCACAGCTTTGGAGCGGTGGCATATCCATGACAACAAAATCCACCGGGAATATAAATCGATCCACTTTGACGAGAACATCTTCACATACTCCATATGGTCTCACAATAGACCCATCCGCTAATTCAATTGTTGCGGCTGACATCTTTATCTCTTTTAACCCAAGCTTATGAAATGTCGCCAGATGCATGAGATTTATGCTGGCGCCAGAATCACATTGCACTTTAGGAAAATGTCGATCACCTATTGAGCAAGGAATGTAGAAGCCCCCTGGGTCTTTTCTCTTCTTTGGCGAACTCCCGTGAATCATAGAGCTCACTGTCTCATTCATACGACAAATATCACTGTCTTTTATCCGCCTCTTCTTATTGATGATTTCCTTGATGAACCTCCCATAGGCGGGCACCTTCTCGATCATCTCCACTAATGGAATATTGATGTGGATTTTTCGGAATATTACCAAGAATTTCCTAAAATGACGATGCTCTTTCTTTGACTTAGGATTGTCCAGTTTTGAAACATCTGCTGCATCAACACGCCTGTGAGGTGGCACATATGAGCTTTTCGGGGTCAACTCCCCTAAGCTTGCTTCAATCACTCCCTATGACGTGGGCTTTGGCGAGACATCATCAACAGTAATAGCTTGTTGTGGTTCCTCTCTCGCATTCGATGTTTCCACACGTGCACAAACACCCTTCAATTGTTCTTCTTTTCTAGATGGAGATGCAATATTCATAACTCGCTGTGATTTTCTGAAGAAAGGGTTTCCGCCCGGCAGTCCATAGTAAGTGCGTGGATACGGTATTGCCGGTGACGCATGCGTATTAAAAGTCATTTTTCTTTCTTCTTTAGCTTCTTGCACCTGAGATTCCTCCTCATTTCTTACCACAGACATATACTTGACCTGATGGTGTGCTTGGGCCACGTTTGCATTCTCGGCCGGTTTCTGTTGATTGGCGTGCTTGATAGCCGCCACTTCACTAGAAATCTGTGCTACTGTGGTTTCTAATGCCCGCATTTGTGATCCATGACTTTGCAGCGTCTGTCCAAACTTGGTTAGAATATCACCTCGAGATTGCAATTGCTTACCAAACATGGCCATCATCTCCTGGTTCTGCTGTACCATTTGACTCAGTAGTTCAGTGTTCTTATCCTCGGCTCTAGGTTGTGGCTTGGCATTCGGATCCTGTAGAAAGTTATTCGGATCCTTCCATGAGAACTTTTTATCCTTCCTCCATGCATAGTCATTGTTTCTATAGCCCTGTTGTTGCATAAATTTCACTTGGGCTTCCTCATCCTTAGATGCATCTTCCTTAGATAGTAGCTTCTTGGCTAGAAGATCTAGCTTATCGTTCAGCTCCTTAACTACTCTGGATTCAATAGCAGCTCTGACCTGCTCCACAGCACCTCTGTCACCCCATGACTATTTCCTAGCCATGTTCTTTAATATCTCCCAACATCTGGTATCTGTATTATTCAGAAAGAATCCGGATCCAGCTAAATCAAGGTTACTTCTATCGTGCTCGGAGAGAGCAAAATAGAAGATTTTCACTTGTGTTTCCTTATCCAGCCCATGATGTGGGCACCTCCTCAGCATGACCTGAAATCTCTCCCAGGTCTCCGAATATGTCTCTCCAGCCTGTTGGGTGAAATTATGAATCTTCTGGATCATGTCGTTAGTCTTCTCAGGAGGGAAGAACCTCTCAAAGAAGACCTCCACCATATGGTCCCAAGACTCCACAAATTCGTCATCTAAGTTGTGTAGCCATTCTCGTGCAATTCCCGCTAGCGAGCTCGGGAAGAGCTTCAAATAAAGTGCAGTCTACGGAAATCGGTCAATTTTCACCATATCGTAGTTCTCCATGAATTGACTCAGGTGTGCAACAGGATCCTCATTTTTCAACCCGTGGAAAGCATTGGACTTAACCAAATTAATAAGAGCTGGATCAATCTTGTACATTGGTATATTGATTGCTTGCTTCTTTATCAGCCCTTTAGAGGCATATGCGGAAGAAGCTTTGATCTTCGCCCATATCGTTGGTTCTTCAGCCATCTCTTCGTGTTCGGATTCGGATTCGGAATCTTCCTCTTCTTGTTGCTCTTGCTCTTGATAATCCTCGTCTTCAGGTCCCAAAAATGGAACTTCGGGTGCGCGTTCCGCGTAGTCAGTACTACGCGTCTGCACCATGCAACGTACCTGAAATAGGAAAATTTTAGTGCAATACAGTGCTTTGACAAATATAATAATTATTGAAAAATTTAGAAATAATTGAAGTTGTTTCAAAAATAAAAACAAATGTGGCCTAGAGTGGCCACTCGTAGCACTCGAAGTGCCAACAATTCGCCGTATCCCCGGCAACGGCGCCAAAAACTTGACGTGTATTTTACTACGCGCTAAAAATGCAAGTATACGCGTTGAGTAGTACAGGCCTTGTGAGGCCCGAGTCGAACACAGGGATACTCGGAATTGTCGGAGACTCCTACTAACTATTTGCGATCATCTAAGCCGAATAACAAATTGGGGTTGTTATCAAAATTAAAAGAAAATAAAAATAAAACAAAACAAACAATCAATTAAAGGTTAATTTAATCACTTCAAAAAGGTATCTTTAGGATTGCGGTTTCACCGCGGGTATTCATTGTATTAGATTTTATATAATTCCTCAATCTTCTCTCTCTATCTGGGTAGTGGCCTGAAAACAGAATTGTCCATTGTCGTGGTGCAATTCACTACTTAGGTTTAGGTCGGTTCCACCGTCGTAGTAACCTATTCCCTAAACTAAGTGCATTACGAACGATCTCTCAGTATCCACCATTAATTTTACACCACCTTGTTCAAGGGATTTATCAATTAATGTAGGTTTCATCTCTTTTCAGCCGTTAATCCTTCTGTCGAAGTGATTAAGGGCATTAGATTATTATTATGGTGATCAAGCATAACAATATATGGAGAAAATGAAGCTATACCACGGATTTAAGAGAGAAAATATGAATTACTATTATAAAACTGTCATACAATGAATTCCCGGGCTACTCCCGGTCCTAAAGATGGAGGGGATTAGCCCCGCATGTTCATCTCACACAAGTACATGGTAGAAATAGGGGAAATCATATGAAAAACGTGAATTGAATGGGAAAACCCCTGAATGGAGAAGAACCGATTGATCCTTTACGTAGAACACGTGCTTTCCCGCCTCTCGGTGGTGAATTCCGTCTTCGGCAGCGTCCGGATCGACTGGTATGAACTTCTGGCCTCCGTTCTCCTTTTTCTCGCTCCTCGGCCCTTGTGCAATGGCTAATCAGCTCCTTTTCTCTTCTGGGCAGCCGTCATTAGGTATAAGTCCCTAATTAGGTCGTTAATTAACTCCAGCCGTCCGATTGAGATCATTAGAAAGCAAACTCATATCCTACGGCGTCGATACCATCGACGCGAGTCGATGGTATCGACCCGCTACAGCAGCGGCTGGCTGCAAACCCTTCCTTTGTCGCGCCCGACATCATCTCGATACCATCGATGCGGGTCGATGGTATCGACTTCCTTTTGGCGTCGGTTCTGTCATTTTGCGACGCTGTAGCCTCCATGTGTCGATGGTATCGACTTGGTGTCGATACTATCGACTGCTTCTCCGCCAGCAACCTGAAGACGTCTCGATACCATCGACATCAGAGTCGATGGTATCGACTCTTTGCTGCTCCTTTCGGCTGGCAACCTGTGACCATGTCGATGGTATCGACTTCCGTCGATGGTATCGACGGGAGCAAATACTCATTTTTCCTGAAATTCAAAGACAAGATCACATAAATCCACACAAATAATAATAATGTGATAATTAATGCTCAAAACAATGAAATAAAGGGAATTTGACAAAAAATAATGGAAAAGATCAAAATGGATGAATTATGCGATATTAACCATAGAAATGACTAATAAAAGCACAAAACACATATCAAATAGGTCTATAAATGCGACTCAAAATCATCGCATCAGATACCCAATATAGTTCCCTTACGACCCATAGAACCACATGTTTGGATAGTTATCCATAGAATATAGACTTTGAAGTTTGTTGTTTAGTAAGCAATCAGAGTGCACAGTGAAGCATGATGGATCATGTATATGGTCTAGCTAGACTCACCCTTTTACCTCTCTATTAGTTTGGCTTGGTAGGTCAAACCTTTTAAGGGGTGGAGAGTAGTTGGTTTGATGATGTTTGGGTAGTTAAAATTTGAGGATGAAATCCTTTCCTAGGGGATGGAGTCATGTAACATACTAAAATCTAGGTACTCTGACTTTAGAAACCCTAACTCCCTAATTAGGAAGTTAGTGTGCTTGAATCCTTAGTTTTGAACAAACAAGTTATAGTTTTAACCACATGTTTCTTGGTATCCAAAAGAACATATAACTATCATCTAATGAATAGTTCATATGTTTGAACCCTAATGAATATCTAATGCACATAATAAGAGTAACTCACATTTTAATACTAATAGTGGATAAGCATGATGTATGTCATAAACCAATAAACCCTAATGATATGATGGGGAAGATAATTGTAATCTAGCCTTGGACTTAATGCATCCTAAGAAGGTATAGGTGAAGAATAATGGTCATGTTAACCTAAAGCCTAAGTTGTAATCATATGACCTTAACCTAGACATCCTTAATGACATTTATGATACATTAGTGCCACTAGGTGTCATAATCAGATAACATACTTTAATACACATAAATCATAGATTAATCAGGTCATCAATATGAAATGCATATCACCTTGTTTTCTAATACACACCTAATTAATCACCTAATGACTTAGTATGTGAATCAAATCATTAATATGTAATATGTCCCACTGCGATCATTAAAATATATATAATGACTTCAATATGGATAAGAAGTAATTGATTCACACAAATGTTCATAATCAATAATAAGAAGTGAATAAATATGAGAGAATGATTAATGATGACATTAATGTGAGTAGTAACATCAAAGTAACAATGTCTAATATACATATAAGTATTTAATGTGAATTTATTTGGATTAATTGTAACAAATTGGATAAAGTGTCCTATTTCATAAAAAATAATTGATACAATTGATAATGGATTCTAAATCCAAGTTATTAAAGATAATGGTCAGATATAATAATGCATATTAAGATCATTTAGTATAACTCTAGTTGTGCTAAAATTCCTAATGATATAAATAAGAAATATATTGGGTTTATGCATAATAATGAAATATAACTCTTTTGGAAACAAAGTAAATATGACATGACACAATTAAAAGAATAATAATGATAATTTGATATCCTAATGAATATAATTCTAATAAGACAAAAATGTTAAAAAGAAATTTGTAAAAGTGGAACCTTTAGGTGATCCATGAGAACCTGACCTATGTGGAGTTATTTGAGAAGATTCTAAACTCCCAAGTTAAGCTACTGAAAAATAAGGAGTTTAAGTTAGTAAAGGTTTTGGTGGACGTTTAATGGATTCAACCTGGGAGTTTAGTGGTGAGATGTTGCATACTCACCCTTCTCACTTTGCATTAGGTTTTTAGGATGAAATCCTCTTTAAGGGGTGGAGTGTTGTAACTTACCAAAACTTTGACATATTCTTTTTTTGGCCCTTTCCCAATATTTTCCTATCATTTCTATCCCCTTTGGCCTTGATGCTTAAATTTTGGAATTTATAGTGTCTTGGTGAACATTTGATCAATAATTATACCAATGGAAGGGTTTATGCACAAATACCTTGGTGAAATCTTATTTAAGGATCTAAAATGTAAAATCACCGCTTAAGTGGAACAATGGTAAATAAATCCATGTTAGAAGTGTAAGGCTCCAAACCTTACTTAATGTATTAAACAAGCTTAACTACCATCACTAAGTACTCTAAAACTTAATATATATAACATTGTGAAGTGTTTTGAAATCATGAGACAAGATTAAGTTTCAAGGTTGGTCCAATTTGGATGTTGTTTGTGCAAGTTATGCAATTGTATGCACATTTTGGAATTTTATGCAATTTATCCAATTAGGAGGTTTTCTTTGTAAATTGTCACATGCATTATAATCTCTAGATATTCCCTTACCATTGTCTAGTTTTTGAACCATGGGGAACCTAGTTGCACCTTGGTTTGAAGGTGTTTCTTTCCAAGGGCATTTTAGGGATTTCCTCTTTATAAATAAGATTATCTTTAGAAGCTATCAACCAATGGGGTTATTTATTTGATTGGAGGTCGGTTGGGATGGCCTATAAATGTACATAAACTAACATTTGATATTCAAGAAGCCTCTATGAGCTGTCCTTTTGCATGACCATGAAATCCCTAGGCTAAGGACACATGGAAAGCTCCATGGACACCTCATGCTTGACTTCTTCCTTATCCATAAAGGCTTGCATATCCTTGGGCACCCTTAGCATTGGACACATGGAAAGTAACTTGAAACCTCATTCTTGACTTCTTCCTTATCCATAAAAAGTCTTGCACGTCCATGGACACCCTTATACATGACACATGGAAAGTCTCATAGACACCTCATACTTGACCTCTTTCTTTATATAGCCATATCTACCCCTTCCCAACTCCCAATTCAAAACATCTTGCTATCCTTTCTTTCCTCTAGATTATATCATAATTCTTTATATATTTGGCCATGAAGTTTATGTCCCAAGGTACAAGAGGGTGCCTACCTTGGTGAAGAAGGCTCCTAGGGTTCCAAATTTCTCTATTTAGGATTTCTTAAGCTCCTCCTTGGTGATTTCGATCAAAACTAGTAAGTATCCTCCTTTCCTTCCCAATTTTCATGTTGTTAGTCTTCCTTACACCTTCCTCTAGTTCGGAACCCTGGTCTTCCATGGTGAAACTCCACCTAGAGCCCTTAAATACCCCATTTCCATGTTCTTTTGTTAGGGTTTTTCACCTCTAAAGTGGAGAAGGTGCTTCTTGCTCGAGATAGGAGCTTTGTTGGAGAAACCATCCTCTATAAGCTTGGGAACCTTACTTATTGGACCTGTCCATCTTCCCTAGAGGTGAGTTTTGTCTCATATATTGCTTGCTACATGCTTAAAAGTCATGCTTCTATGTTTAAAATCGAACATCTCCATCTCTATTTACCATGTTCTTTTAGGGTTTTGGTTTCTTACTGTAAGATCAGGTTTGCTTACCTTTGAAACTCCAAATGCTAATTTTGGGTCAAATGGTGTTTTCTCTTTCTCTCTCTATCTCTTTCTCTCTTCCTCTCTCTCACAAAGATTTCTGACTTCTCATTTCTGGATTTGTTTAAATTGAAAAATTCATATCTTCTAATCCACTTCTCCAAATTTGACAAATAAATATGTTTTGGAATTGGAAAATTAATCTCTATCCAATATAAATATTTTCAAGGTCTGATTTCATCGTTTAACAAAGGGTGGTTTTTGTAAAATGAATTTAATTCATAAAAACAATAAAAGTACATCTTAATCCTCATAACTTTAAAATCAACAAAAAATATGTTTTCTTGATCAGGAGAACCTAATAAGTTCATTGGTGATATTTTCAAAATATAAATTCGACTTTTGCTAAAATGTTTTGAAATTAGGGTTTTTATACATTAAGGTGACTATGTACTCTAATACATGTTAATACATTGAAAATAGGCAAAGTGGGACTTGGACTCCATTAAAGTGGTGAAAGTTAGTAATTGATATTAGTATGAGAGGTATGTGCAATCCCTCTTTATGTATGTGCATATCTAACCCTTTAGTTGGGATACTTGTGAACCAACCCCACTTTCCCTAATGAGGCTTTATTGAACCCGATTTCCTCTACTCATGAATGTTTTGATGTACTTGCCTCAAAATTAGTATCGATGTTTTATTTCCTGGGTCTTCGAACCCCACTAACATATTGCAATCATATGACTATTTATCTTGAAAATTTACTACTTCTTATGCATGATGATTTATTTGACTATTTAGCTATAGTAGTGGTACTTATGTACAACCACCCATTGTAGGGTATGTGCTAATTCTCCTTGGGGAACATCTTATTCCACCCCTTATAAAAATATGTGTAGGTGATTGGGAATGTATTAATTCTCCCCTCACCTATAGGTTGAGGTTCGATAAGTTCCTCAAACCTACTTAGTTAATGTATTCCAATAGTGATCATCCATGCAATTCATTATTATTTGTTGGTTTTTGGCAAGAATCCATTTTTTTTATATGCCTCATCCTATTGGCCCTCTCATCATGTGATGAATCCATATATTTATGCTTCAATGTTATTGTTATCTTTTATACTTGTTCAATATTTTGACACATACCTTGTTTCCTTTCCCTTTTTGCTGGGTGCTTTCCCAACCACCTAGGTTAGGATAAGATGTTGAGTTGAATCAAGAGAACATAGGTTAGGGCATGAACCTAGCACTTGGAGAGTTTCTCTAGAGACAATATTTGAAGTAGTTTAGACTTCCCTCTATCTATATCCTTTTTGTTGTATCTTGTTGTAAACCCTAATGGGATATTTTGATGTACTTGTGTAATCTTTTATGAAAGTTGAATATAGTCAGTTATTTTTATTCTACTGCTACACTTTGGTCTTTTACATACCATTATAATAAATTTGGAAAATGTATACCTATTCCAACATACATTTGAGTGTGTTTGAAATGGATGTTAATTCTTCCAAAAAAATTAGTAAGGGGGTGATCCTACCTCCTTACATTGATCAAGGCTTTTTAGCATCAAATCAATAAAAGGAAAAGGGAATGATCTTTTCTGGTGGCTTTATTCAATTTTCTATAATCAATGCACATTCACCATCTAGTGACGATTCGTGTTTGTATTAATTCATCATTTTCTCCTTTAATTAGTTATGTTCCTACTTTCTTAGGAACAAAATGTATAGGATTCACCCAATGACTATCACTTATTGGATAGATGATTCTGGCATTTTTAAGTTTTAGGATTTCCTTTTTTACAATGTCCATCATGTTTTGGTTTAGTTTCCTTATGGGGTCTAGGCATGGTTTGGAATTATCTTCCAAAGATATCCTATGCATACAAATGGATGGGTTAATTCCTTTGAGGTCATCAATGGAATAACCTATCATGTCTTTATAGTTTCTAAGTTCGTTCAAAAAAAATTCTTCTTGAATATTGTTCAGTTCAACATTTATAATGATAGGAGAGGAAGAGTTTCAACCTAACAAAACATACCTTAACCCCGGTGGGAGGGGTTTTAGTTCTACATATGTTCTTGGAGCTGTGGTATTGCTTCCTTCATTCTTCTTTGAGTCTTCATCCCTTGGTGGAATCTCCAAAGTTCCAGGACTTTCCTGGTTGAGAATGGCACTTGCATCATCTTCTTTAAAATCATGTAAGGTAGTTTCAATGGAATTCTTTTCTTCTTCAAGCAATGTATCGATAGTATCAATGAGACAAAGGTAATCCTTAGAGGTGGGCACCTTCATGGAATCATAGATTGTAAATACTAGTTCTTCATCTCTCACCCTAATAGTGAGCTTTCCTTCTCAAACATCAACTAAACAACCTGTAGTGCGCAAGAAGGGTCTAACAAAAAAGGACTGGATTGGTTGGGTCTTCATGCATGTCTAAGACCACAAAATCACATGGAATAAATAACTTTCCTATCTAAACATGGACATCCTCAATCACTCCTCTTGGGTGTTTAACTGAGAGGTCAGCTAGCTGAATTGTCATAGATGTGGGCTTCAAATCTCCCAAGTCTAACTTTTCCCACAAAGAGATGGGGATCAAGCTGATGCTAGCTCCAAGGTCAACAAGGCCTTTATCGAAAGTAGAGTCTCCTATCTTTCAAGGGAGAGTAAAGGAACCTTGATCATCTAGTTTCTCAGGAATATAGTTCTGGATGATGGAGCTTAGCCTTTCAGAAAGCATAACAATTTCTACTTGCCCAGATCTCCTGTTCTTTGTTAAGATGTCCTTTAGGAACTTGGCGTAGGAGGGCATTTCGTCTATGACTTCAACTAAGGGCATATTTAAATAGAACTTGTTCAGAATGTCCATAATTTTTTTGAAATTCACATCATCTTTGGTGTTACAAAACCTATGGGGAAAAATGGCAGTTGACTTTCTAGAAGAATCACCTTGATGTAAATTTCCAGCATATTTCTTCCTTTGATTTTCAACAATATCTTCAACAACGATATCATCAATCTCTATAGATTTCCTCTTGGATGGAAGTGTGGATCCTCCTATGACTGCTCCACTTCTCAAGGTCACAGATTTACAAGTCTCCTTGGGGTTCATAACAGGTTGACTGGGTAAAGACCCTGAATATGTTCCTTGGTTGGCCAGTGCTTGTTGAGCTATCTGATTCTCCAACATTTTGGTGTGAGTAACCATTCCATCAACTTTGGAAGACAACTGTGTGATAGAATCTTTCAATATGTTGACATGTGCCCGAAACTCATCATTCTTCTGGATTTGGGTGGTGACAAAGCTCTCAAGGAGGCTTTCCAAGCTTAATTTTTGCAGTTAAGGAGTAACTTGCTAAAATTGATTGAGGTTCATGTTGTTGCTAGAATTGTACTTCGGTGGATGTTGGCAGTTGGCATTCATCGGTTCACAGTTGCCCATAGGTTTTTTACCTTGAGCTTGACCTTGTTGCTAGTTCTGTGAATTTTTGTTCATGTAAGAGAAATTTAGATGGTCTCTCCATCCTGGGCTATAGGTTTTATAATAGGGATTGTAATCTTGTCTGTTATTGAAATTTCCTACTACATTGACTTGTTCTGATGCATCATTGGCATTCAACTATGGTGCAAAAAAAGAAGCAGAGTTATGCCCAGATGTTCCACAAACCTCACATACTTGCTCGACTTCTTGGACTAAGTGAGTGTCTAGCCTTTCAAATTTCCGGGTGAAGGCGTCAAGCTTAGTTGTAATCAAGTCTACAACATCTACAATATGTTTCCCACTGGATTTATCACTTGAGATGGAGGAAGAGAATGGTTAATTGGTCCTTTCTGAACTCCATTGGTTGTGGTCAAGTGCCATATCTTCAATGATGGCGTAGGCTTCACTATACGACTCGTTCATCAAGGCGCCATTTGCAGCGGCATCAATGGTCATACAGGTATTGTAGAATAACGAATTGTAGAAAGTTTGTAGAAGCATCCGGTTTGTCAAACCATGGTGAGGGCATAGGTGTTGGAGGTCCTAAAAGATCTACCATATCTCATAAAGCGTATCACCTTCTTGTTTCTTGAAGTTTGTGATTTGCTTCCTTGGTTGGGCTATCTTGCTAGGAGGAAAATACTTAGCCAGAAAAGCATTTAGTAGATCATCCCAGATCTTGATAGAACGTTTACGTAGTGAGGAGAGCCACACCTTGGATCAGTCTCACAAAGTGAATGGGAATAGAAGTAGGCGTACTCCTTCAGCTAGAACACCATTAATCTTAAAAGTGTTCATTTACTGCAAAAAATCCGCTATGTGAAGATTTGGATCTTCCATAGGAGTTCCCCTGAAGTGATTTTGTTGGATCATCTATAGGATTGTAGGGCTGATGAAGAAGTTGTTCGCCTCTATTGTAGTATGATCTATGGTCCCACATATATTAGTGGTAGTCGGCACAACAAAATCCTTGAGTGGACGGTTGTCCTCCAACTTCAACCCTTGAAGAGGATCGAGTGAAGGTGGTGGTGAAGTTCAAGATTGTGCTAATGAAGGATGTGATTCCCCTAGACTTGAAGAGTTCTCACTCCTCCTTGCTCTTCTACAGCTACTGAAAGTCTGCTCTATTTTAGGGTCTAGAAAGATTGATGTCTGTAGACCCCTCTTAGAGCGACGCATGCACCCTGAAAAACAAAATTAAGTAGGATTCACAATATCTAAGAGGTACTACGATATGAAATGCAAAAATATTGACTTAGTCTCAATTACTAGTTAACTCTTCTACTCTAATTAAAAATTATCGTAGCTCCTCAACAATGGTGTCAAAAACTTGTTGGGAGTTTTAGAAAGAAAGGTCTCAACTCACTAATCACCCACAAGTGTACGGGGTCAATGTAGTCGAGTGTCGAACACAAGGAGCAAGGCTAGCTAGGTGCAAATTTGTTAACTTTCATTAATCCAAGTCAGGTTACAAAGTTCAAATTGATTACTAATTTAAGAGGAAAGAAAAAACAAAAGCTCAAAGTTAAAAGGTTGAATAAGCAATTAAAGGCTTGGGCATTAGATTTCACGACCATACCATCATATCATATGGAAATACGAAATCAAGATTGCCATTAACATGCAAGGAGGTTGTCATCGTCGTGCATTTCCCAATGTCATGAGATGGTTCTCAACATGGCATAATTCTCCTGCATCTTTTCTTAGTATCGAACACAACCTTAACCCTCAATATTCTCAAGCCACTCATGTGATCAAGAGAATACTGCCATGGATCCCACTCGTTACTCACTCATACTTTCAAAGCACAAGGTAGGCATAAAACATGTACAAAAGTGGCCAGTCAAATATACAAGAAAGAAACACTGTAGGCATCCTTGGAAAAGCAAATAAACTAGAAACAAACATAGATTTCGAGTTCACATGAATAATGGAATGGGAGTTACTCTCCCATGCCCAAGAAAAGAGTTCTACTCGTCCATAATGAAAATATACATACACAATATATAAATTTTAGAGTTTTGCATTCTTAAGAGAAGAAAAAGCTAAAGGGAAAAAGAACTCCAGCTAAAGGATGAAATCCACTTTTGGAGCTGCTCCAACTTAGACAATCTTCCCTCCTAAAAGCTTGAGTGAGACAAGTAAGCTCTGCTACACCTTCATAGAAGAAATGAAGTGAAATGGAGGTTCTTTGCCAAGAAATCACCTTCTTCTACCCCAAAATCACCCTCCTTAGCTCTAGAAATTCTCTTGGATGAAAGCCACTTTCCAAATGATGAAAGATAACCACCCATTGTGTTGTCTTGGTCTTTAAAAATGAGGGGTGGTTGCTCTCATTTCTGTAGAAACTGATAGCGACATGACATGTCTTTTAGAGGACACACCGTGTTCCATTGTGTAGTTTCACTGGATCTTGCTACTATTGCAAAGAACACATTGTGTCTTTAATAAGACACATCATGTGATAATATTCTGGATTCGATTCATGTGACACACAACATGTTCGATTAAACACACACCGTGTGCGTTGACAACAAGTTGTAGCCGACCTTCAGGTTTCGGGGACACGTCGTGTCCTAGTTGGAACATGTCGTGTCGCGTTCTTCTGCATTTTGGTGTTGAGGCCACTGGAGACACATACATCGTGTGTTAAATACCACACGACATATTCTCCATTCTATGAAGGTTTATGTGAACGGATGAGACACGACATGTGCAATGTTGTTTCTATAGGATTAAACTTTGAATTAGATACAAGTCAGGGAGAAGTCCCATTGATGTTGGATTTGAGTTGGGCTATCTCTAACTTGGCACTTTGAATGTATTTCTACAATCAACATCATGCGGTAAGTAAAAATAACTAAAATGTGGTAAGATAAATATGAATAGAGGCTAATGGAAGGCAAAATGAACTGAATTTGTGTGTGAGAATGTACACGAAGTCGATATGAAATGCACACATCAAAGCATCGAGCTTGCAATCCAGTAATTACATATATATTCCTCATTTCATAGTTTTCTTTTAAGTTTTCATATGACATGACAACTGATTCACCCCACAATGTACACTTAGCTATATTATGCCTAAATACCAAGGATAAATATAAGTGTTAGAAAATAAATACTTTGTTTTAGTCATTGAGTTATTAATTATTACTTACATTTTATTTTGAAACATGATGTTACACTTGGAAATCTATTTACCTGATTTCTTCATAGTGATTTGAATCTCATCAACATTAGTAATCATTCTAATGATATCTACAATTAACATAGAAAATAATATGAATATTATAAAATGATAATATAAAATGAAAATAAAGTAGAATTACCTATAATAAATGTCTTCTTATCTTGAAGACCCTGAAAGTCATCAAACTTAGTAATATGGAATGAGTACATAGGTATTCTGTCACAATCTTTAGGTGTTTCAGCAACCACATTTTTTTGTTGATTATTCACTCTACATTCTTCTTTGCATTTCTATAGTCATTGTAGAATTCTTTGACACAAAAATTATCGAATATATAACACTTTCCTTCTTCGAAAGTATTACTGAATTGGTTTATCGTGTCATTGACTAAAATGGCTTCCATCATCTCTCCCTTAGAAGAAAAAATAAATATTGAGGCATTACATAAACACACAAACACATGGATACATAAATATATTTTAAATAAGAAAAAAGTAACAATTATAATTTAATATACCTCTTCATCGATAAACAACAATTTTTGCTTCTTTCTTCCCCTTGATATTTCATGTGCTTTCCATTTAAAGGCCTAGCTAACCTTTAATTTCCATGGAACCGATGTATATATGAAAAGGGGGGATAATTATCTTTTTTCATCCTATTATCACATGTATAAATGTTAGTTGAGCAAAGTAGAAATTACAAATAATCAACGTGAAAAACTAAAGATATAAGGATACTGTCAATAAAGGTTAATAATTCTTTGTATATAATATTTTTTATAAATGTTCCACCATTGAACTTCTTCTCTCCTGGTTTAACCAAGACCTTTTTGTATTTTGGGATGTCCCTTTTGATAGTGTTACATACAACTAACCTTGAGAGAATACACGATGGGGAAAATAAATTCTGACATTAATTGACCCTGTAACTTATTTATTGTCAGTGCACAACTCAAATGCACTAAAAATTGTTTTCTTTTAAAAGTAAATGAAAGACCATCATTGTCAGACGTGATAAAAGGTATTCTAGGTATGAAAACTCTTTTCCCCCGTGCTTGATCAACCATAACATCTGTGTCAATTACATTATTCTGAAACCCTTTACAAACCAGTCGTGTACCATTGCATAACCCATTTATCGGATCAATATTTTGCAACAACATTATAGGATAGTTTTTCTTTAGCCGCAATACATGAGGGGGAAAACCTTTTGGAACCAGTGAATTAAGGAATTCTTTAGGGTAGTTATGATTTTAATCATCAACAACACTATGAAAAATATAATAGGTGATTTCCTCCCTATGAAATTGTTGTATGAGATCATTATTCATCTTATCAACATACTCATTCTTTGTGCATAATATTGCGGGACTCATCATGTAGTCAGTCAATGTTGCGTTATCATCAATATATGGGTTTTATCAAAAACAAATTCATCAAGAGATGGGAAGACATGTTGTATGATCCCTTTTTTAGAGGTCGCATCATGTATGTACTCAAGAACCATTTTTTGTGGGAGGCAAACGTAATCACCATCGGTTACTAGTTCTGTTCCTTATCCTACACATGGTAGAAAGTTTGAGAAGGATGGATCTGACAAAGCTATCATATTTTTCTTTAGTTTCAGTTTGTTCATTTTCTGCTAAAGAAATGACTTTATTAGACTTGCATCAATTGTCTCATCTCTAATTGCACATTGAACAATAGGCAAAACTTGTCTAAAATCACTACCAAAAACTACCACTTCTCCCCCAAATGGTAGACTTGATCCCATGATATCTTCCAAAGTGTGATATAAGGCTTCAAAGGCTTGTCTCCTTATCATGGATGCCTCGTCCCATATAATTAATTTTGATGATCTAAGAAGTTCTACTAGACTACTCTATTTTCTTACATTATAAGTTGAATTGTTTTCAATTTTAATAGGAATTTTTAATTTACTATGAGCAGTTCTCCCCCCATGTAAGATAGATGTTGCAACACCATATGTCTCTATTGCAATTGCTATGAAACCCATTGACCTTACTTTTTCTAACATTTCCTTGTATAGAAATGTCTTTCTAGTTCCACCAGGACCATCAACAAAGAATATGCTAGGCTAGTTTCCCATTATACACCTGGTTATCTCATTGAATGCATATTGTTGGTCATTATTTAGTGATGAAATGAAAAATAGACCCTCTTTTCTTACTTGCATGTTCATCTCTTTAGCAATTTCACGTGACATGTTTTCTCCAGTATTTATTGAAAAGTCTTCATCAACCATTGACAAGTCATAATCCTCTATATACTTCCCCATGCTCTCAAGAACTAATTTAATATTTTGTTGCACTCTCTACTCCAACTGATGCTCATCGATAGTTCCAGTCCTATAGAAATCTTCTTTTGTATCATTGAGGTTTGCATCCCACAAAGCTTTTATATTTGTTGGTTCACAATACACTAATATTGCAGCAAATAATCTCTGTAATGAAACTAGGAATTCAAACTGTGTTGCTTCACTTAAACATTCAGAAATTGTATCGTCACTTTCAATTAAACCTTGATTTTTAGCTAAAAGTTTGAATGTTGGTTGGATAACACCATTAATGGTCCTCAAACTCTCAAATGAAGTCGAACTTTTACATGATTTAATAATATCCTCAAATAATACCTCTCACCTTCAACATGATTTACAGTAATGATACGATCGATAACCTCTCTTTACTTTCTTTTCTTCCAAAATTTACCAGAGTTATTCCACACATAATGCTTAGGGAATTATTTGTATAGATATTGATGAGATTCTTCATCAATTGAGTTCGTAGCAAAATACTCAGTGAGCATTGTCTTGCAAACACCAGCTCATTCCATAACATTGTGCAAGTTATCATCTTATAAGAATGTGATATTATGCATGTTAGGTAGATGCAGTTGTAAGGACACTACTTATGGTAGGATCTCACTAAGTTTGAACTCACATATCTTCCACATTTCCTCCGGTGGAGATATCCATGGAGAATCTCGAAATTGATTCACCTCATTGACCAATTGCTCTACAGTATCTGGAGCTATGTTGACTACAGCCTTATCATGTCCCTTATATATACTTGAAGAGGTATTTCACTACTTTGATGCAAGAACATACCTGTACGTTCATATGACACCTATATCTCTATAACAAATACAAATTATATGGTGCCACCCACCTTTTAACTAGTGTGGCTCCTCATACATCAACAATGACTCCATTGTCTCTTCTCCTATAAATTGGATATGAATCTTTACCTTGTATGGTATTGCAACAAAAGTTCCTTGGATATCAGAAGTGACATTCCTTGTTTACCATGCAAGCATTTTTAGGGTTTAGGACACCACACAGTCCATGCAACATCTGTTTGACAACCAATGCGTGAACTATGGGGTATCGTTCAAGATCTACCATTTCAACACAAACTATGCGATCATACTGATCTAGATTGATGATCTTATAGTCGCACTTCATGATGATAAGAATGTGTGCATGTCGAAGTCCTTTCTTCTAAAATTTGATAACATGAACATGTATCGCTATGTTTCCAAATACATTTTTCTAAAATAGTTGATCCTTTAGATCCTCCAATTTTGATCTAAAAACCCTAGCCATTAAATCAGGTGTGTTTTGAGCAAGTTGTCTAGGAAATAACTCTAATTGTATATTATCCCAATATGGATTACATGTCATTGTTAAAAAGATATCAGGTTTACCATATCATGTACCAATACCATGGCATCCATGTATCTATGATGCATATCATGTGGTCCTCCATTAAAAGACAAAGGTAACAAAATTATTTTACCTACCATGCTACTATGGGCTTCCCCTAACCTCATGCTATTAATGATTCCTTGATACAAATTAGCACGTATTCACTTTTATTTCTTTGTGATATAGTTTAAATGAGTTTATTCTATCTTGATGTACATGTCGACGACATATTGTTGAAGGAGACGACCCACATGCAATAAGATTGATTTACCAAGCACATGAATTAGCAAATAAAGTAGTATTCTCTCATAGATATCTTGTTCCTACTACCATCATCTAAAAATAATAAGAAAATTGATGTTAAATAAAATTTTATTGATATGGATACATAATTTATGAATATATATTCTACTAACCTGCTACGTTCGAGCCCATCACATCTTCAATAGAATATAATCAATTATGTAGCATGGAATCCCATGTCACACCAACTTTGGGGGGGTGTGGATGCCAACTGAATTCACCATTAGGAAACAAAAAGGGATATGATAGAGGATCATAACATCCTAAATATCACTACATTATATGTAGTTCACCTGAATTGGCATAAACAACTATGCTTCATTGTTGTGCACCACTGTCATCATTTCCTTAAATCCAGATACCCACAACTTGTGTAGAAGTTGGGATATTTTATGTCCTCTGATCAAGACGAGCATCTTTATTGATGGAAATACTAAAGCTATCTGACATTGGAATATCCTTGAGGCTCTGAATAAATTGGTGATATGGATTTATTGACAATACGTGCATTAGTTTAGAAACTAATTCACTATTTAGTGAAGGAGTTGCCTTCATTCTATTTTGTACTTCACACTCATTGTCAAAGAAATAGAGTTGTAGGCATTTGGTTCCATCACTCCTAGGTAGTAATCTATTTATGAAATGATAGACTTGACCCTGCACTCAAAAAGTATATATGCCATTGCACATACTACACAAACTTTCATCTAGATGGATATTGTGTTATGTGAATGCAAAGTGACTATTGTAACTTTGGATGAACCTAAGAAACTCCAAAGATTCTGGTGTTTGTGATCTGTACAAATCATATAGTTGTGTCAGAATAAGATTTCTAACTAAATGTCCTTTCCCTTCATACAACAAAAACATGGTGGTTCAAATTGGAAGATTTTGGCGTCACAATATTTGCACAAACTACGTGTGGATAACTTGTGTGGTTTGTTGAGAAGATCATTAAACATAGGATTAGAGATGTCATCACTGGAAGTATGTACTACATTTTGATCCATTCTTGATATATATAAATTATCCGTCTCTTCCACAATACATGCATCTATTTTGTTATAAGAAAAGATGAGAAAAGAAAGTTAACTCATATAATAATGCATGTGGTTTTGTAACCATTACCTTCACTACACGAGACTGTCAAATCATCAACCTTAGAAGGATTGTGGCACTCCTCAAAGGCACTATCATAAATTTTAGGGATGGTGTCAACATGCATGTCAACATGGTCTCCATTGTGCACAACACTAGCCCAAGGAAGATAGGAAGTGTTCAGTTGTTCCAATGAATTTCTTGCAACATCATTCAACTGTGATGCACATTGTTTCAAGAATTGGATCAAGTATCTTTGTCACCTTTCTCTCCTACAAATTCCACTGACAACATTATTCACATTATGTTGCAAGTTGTCATTGTTCGACATAACATGTTGAAACAATGCTCTCTAGCCAAGTATTGAGTTCATGCCTTCATTTAGAACTTGACTAACTTCACTGGAACCTTCAAAATATGGGTGCATATCAATCCTTATCTTCATATTGGACGGAAAACTATTGTAAATTCTAGAATATCTTTGAATAAGATATCTACCACCTTTAGATCTTGCATGTCCATGCATCTGTCTACTTCTAATAACCATTCAAAGATGGTATCTACGCATCTATTGGGTGGACCTCAAATCCTCATAGAAAGTACAACTTTAAAATTTTGAGATCTATGTGACTCTATTGAAGTAAGATACAATGCATGTGTGTACAGATTTGGGACGCAATGCTAGAAGATAGGCATACTTGCTCCATAGTCTGCATGAATTCTTCAATTAAATGAGTTAAGTCAAAAGAATGAGAGAGATTCTATATGTAGTGCTATGAGTCCTATAATATATATGAAAGGAATTATTGTCATCAGTTTCAAGTCTAGTAGGACTACAACAAATAGAAAGTTGACTTTGTTTCAAGTCAGACAGTTTGAAAATTTGTTAGCCTTTTCTGAGTCAGAATCCACATGAACAAAAATTATTAAAACTTCAATATTTTTTATTTTATAAACTCTAAGTCATAATATATAGATGCAAACAATTACTAAACACGCAATCCTAAGGTGTGTATTTGCACTGGCGGGTAGCTCAATTTTTCAAGCATGCTACTAGTATAATACATGTTGTGACATAGAATCAACACCATAAGAGGGATTAGTGCCTGGTACTTATGATTTCTTCTGAACACAAAGCTCTTGAAATTTCCCAGATAATTTTTTTTGGATTAATGTGTGTTATTTTTTAACTTCAGATGGCTTACTTGCTGATTGTAGGATTCAGTTCCCACCTGACATATACCTAGGGAACCGACAAAACTCCACTTAGTCTCCCCATTTTTATCCATTCCACTTATTCCCTAGTTGTAGAAGTGATTCTAGAGCCCTAGCTATAGACATAATTGTGGGCTTCCGATAGTCATGCATGCATGCCTCTCGGTCAGCCTCTGACATCCACTGCCTCTCTAATGCTGACTTCGACTAAAACTACCTCATTGACGCTACCTCCAACTCCCTCCCCAACTCTCAGATGCTAAGATCTACTTGGTAGGCCTGATCTTGCAATCACCTGATGTTGATGCTTGCTGATACCACTAGTGGTGATGCCGATGTCGATGGTTGCTAAAGCCGAATCCGATCTTGAAACTGACGATTGCACCAACATTGTCTCCTCCCAATTCCTACAAGTTCAAGTTCTGACATGGTTGATAACCTATGTATCTGGTTCGTCCTTCACTCATCCTACTTCGAATATCTAAAAAGAGCCCCCCGATGAAGGTTTGTCTCCCATTCTCCCTTGCCCCAATTGTTTACTCCTGATCTTTTCTATATCAAAACCCTCTTAGGTCAAGTCTCCATGCCTTAATGTGAATCCTGGTTGTACTATTAACTCCAACGTGTGGTGTTTGAGATTTATCCTAGTTGCATAGTTGATCAGGAACTCCTTGATGTAAGTCTCAATCTAGCCAATCTATGGCGATGAAGAAGCATATGTCTACAATTTTAGAGGGATACAACCTCATGATGTTGGTGGAGGTGAAAATTGGTCAGCGGTTAGCTTTGTGAAATGGAAATAGATAGAGGTAGGTATTTTTACTGAAGAAATAGGTACGATTTAGACCAAAATAGGGTTCAATTCATTCAAAGTTTGGAGAATAAGGAAGAGTTAGGTCTAGTTTATGGAAGAAATAGGTATAATTTGGGGGAAATTAGTCATTATTTGGGCAAAACAAATTTTGATATATGATGTTAATTCAAAGTTTGATGAATACGGAAGAATTAGGAAGCCTATCCTGTTATGTTATTTGAACTCAAGAGTAGCATATAAGTGTGCAATGCAGGATCTTACACTCTCAATCTATCCTATCTTAAAAGGATGGGTCTCCTCTAGTACGAATTCCATATTCTTTTTTGTATACATATAATTTTGAATGACTAAGGTAGGTACTTTGCTTATAAATTTCATTGAACTCTCTGCCATGATTTTAATATGTTATTACTTGATTATTAGGTTATGTTAACACATTAATGACATATTACACAGAAGTGTCAAATTTTTTTATTTAAGGTCTGCTTATTTTTGTTAATTTGGATGTAATCTGTTGTTAACTTAGAAGTTGGACCGAACCTTCATTCCTATTCACTCTTAAAAGGAAGCCCCCCCTCTAAGACAATTTCTATATAGTTTTCAGTATGAACAATGATCAATTTTTTCCTTTATATTTAACTTGTGATTAGACAGTATAAAAATCCTAATGGATGATTAATAGCCATTACGTTTTACATGATTGCTGATTACATGTGACAATTGTGGTTGCAGTTTATACCATCCTCTTGAGATACTGAGGTAGGTGTGGGTACTTCATCAATAACCACATGGGTCTAACATGAATTATATAAAATTTCAATGTATGACACTATGATTCACTAAATCAAGTAAATCTTTCTTTATCTATGATCCTTGGCATGTGATCTAGTTGATCATTATAATTCCTAATGCATGTGGTCTCTAGCAATTCCTCATGTTCTATTTTTATGGTTGACCATTGCACTTTTATCTTTATGTTATTCTACCCCATGCTTAGGTGGTATAAAAATCTTGATCCACTTATATTTATGTTTTATCAAAAAAATTACTGCCTACATGCAAGAGTTTCTTTCATATAACACCTTGCCATGACTTTTTATATGCTCTTACTTTGCTTATTAAATTATGTTAACAAATTAGTGGCCTATTATATGAAAGTGTGAATTATCAAGGTCTGCTTATGTTTGTAAATTTGGATGTAATCCATTGTTAACTTATTAGTTGCACTGAACCTTCATTCCTATTGTCACTGCTTCAATATTTTTAGTGGGGCTTAGGGCTTACATTTGTGGTAATTTTATTTCATTTTGATGCCATGGAAAAGCTTAATTGGATCTTGTATTTCATGTATCCAACACACTACCATCTGAACTGAACTTGGATGCCTAATATAGTATAGATCTGTCAACATGTGTGGTGAACATGCATATGATACTCTAAGTTAGGTCAGGTTAGGTCCAATTATGGTCAATTTTGTGTAGCTTAGGGCGATTATAGGTGGACAAAGCATTCATTCATATTCAGACTGCTTCTATATGTTTCTTGAGGCTTACATGTATGGCACTTTCTTTAGATGCCATGGAAAATCTCATATGGACTTTATACTTCTTCGATCTAAGAAACCACCATATAAATTGAAGTTGGACACCTAATTTACTATGGATCTAGATTATGTGCTAATATTCAAGTGTCGATTCAAGTCTAAGCTTAATACATGTGAATATGAATCTCTTGTATTAGTCACCATACACTCTTTATATATTCTCTCTTAAAAGGAAGTGCACGCCTCTATGACAACTTCTATATAGTTTTTTGTATGACAATTATCATTTTTTTATTTGTGTTTAAGCCTGTGATTAGACTGTATAAAAATCATAATGGATGATTTATAGACATTATTTTTTACATGACTGGTGATTGCATGTGGTAGTTGTGGTTGCAGTTTATACCACCCTCTTGAGATACTAAGGCAGGTATAGGTACTTCATCAATAACCACATGTATCTAAGAGGACTTGCATATATTTCAACGTATGTCACTTTGATTCACTAAATTAGGTAAATCTTTCTTTATCTAAGATCTGTGGCATGTGATCTAGTTGACCATTATAATTACTAATGCATGTGGTCTCTGATCATTCCTCATGTTTTATTTTTATGGTTGGCCCTTGTAATTTTCTCTTTATGTTATTATACCCGGTGCTTAGGTGGTATAAAAATCCTGATCCACTTATATCTAAGTTTCATAGTAAAAAATTACTGCTTACATGTAAGAATTTCTTTCATCTAACACCCTGACATGATTTTAATATGCTCTTACTTTTCTTTTAGGTTATGTTAACAAATTAGTGACCTATTATATCAAGCGTGAGTTATTTTTTTAGTTAAGGTCTTCTTATGTTTGTATTTTTTATTGTAATCTATTGTTAACATATAGGTTGGAATGAAACTTCATTCCTATTGTCACTACTTCAATATTTTTAGTGTGACTTAAGGATTACATCTTTGGTAATTTTCTTTACTTCTGATGCCAGGGAAAAGCTTATTTGGATCTTGTATTGCATGTGTGCAAGACACCACCATCTGAACTGAAGTTGGATGCTTAATATAGTATAGATCTGGCTACATGTGCGGTAAACATGCATCCAAGTTAGGTCAGGTTAGATCCAATTATGGTCTATTTTGAGTAGCTTATCTGATTATTGTTGGACAACACATTCATTCAGATTAGGACTGCTTCTATATGTTTCATGAGGCTTACATATGTGGCACTTTTTTTCAGATGCCATGGAAAATCTCATATGGACTTTATACTTCTTCTATATAAGACACCACCATATAAATTGAAGTTGGACACCTGATTTACTATGGATCTAGATAATGTGCCAATATTCAAGTGTTTGATTCAAGTCTATGCTTAATACAGGAGAATACCATTCTCTCACATTAGTCACCATACACTCTCTGTATTTTCTCTCTTAAAAGGAGGCCCCACCTCTAAGACAACTTCTATATAATTTTCTTTCATTCTGATGTTAGAGAAAAGCTTATTTGGATCTTGTATTGCATGTATCCAAATAACCATCATCTAAAATGAAGTTGGATGCCTAATACATTATAGATCTGGCTACATGTGTGTGAAAAACACTAGAGGGGGGTGAAAAGGGTTTTATGATTGTTTTAAAAATTAATTAAGAAAACAACCACAAAAATAATAGAGAAGGAGACAAGGCGTTTAGAGTGGTTCCACCCTTAGCAAATACTAAGGGAGTCAGTCCACTGCCCAATTGTTTCCAATTGGGATTTTGAAAGTAATTGTATTTTATTACCTCGAAGGATGTAACATAAGATACAACTACCTTCACAACCCTTTGGACAACCTTCACCCCGAAGTCATCTCACCAACCTTGAAGCAGCCTTCACTTGAAGTAACTTCAAGCTCCCCCTTGAAGTAGCCTTCCTCCTTGAAGTAGCTTCCTGTGGCAACACATCCCACTATCACATAGACAGCGAGGTGTTATGCGAAAACGTGCGGAAAACACCATAACCACATATTACCAAAACATGGGTTAATTAAAACCGATTGCAGAAAGCTGATAAACTGAGAAACCATAACATATAGGTCCTCATCCTGTAAGGAAACATGTTATATAAATATATACAAGCCTTGATACGTGACCACAGCTTAGAGGAACATCTGTCTAACCATCACGTGAGTTCATCACCTGTTAAATACATATACATAAAGGCCCACATCCGGCCAACATTAGGATATACAAAGGATCAACGGCCATACATCGTGAAACAACGTCAAAACGCTCCCCAGGACCTGAGAGTACAAGGATGACTCTAGACTCTACTACACAACACCAAAACAGCAACATATCCATCTCTTGTCTTCTATTGCTCGTCTTGCTGCTCGGCCGCAACTCCGCGACCACCACTGCATCTAGCTCGAACACCTGAAAACCCAGCGGGGTGAGACAATCGAACATTGTCCCAGTGAGAAACATAACTCCCTGTCGAAACTATAAAACCACAAGGATAAAGCAACAGTAGAAGATAAACAGTAAAACATAGAATAATAATAGGCTATACCGCAAGACTATTCGTACCATCAAGCTTACCAGGCTGTATGGAAGACATATCATTAACTATTTCTTTATGGAACATAAGATTATAAGATCTTCTCGCATAACATGAGGAACATATAAGTAATTGTATGTATAACAAGGTTAACTACGCAAGCAAGGCCTCAACCAATGTTCCATATTTTGCCTTAAGCAATAAATACTATGCGGCTGGATTACATATTTTTATGCCCTGAGGAAGTGAACCGTACCGTTCAAATCCAACCGACGGCTGCGAAACCCGGAGCTGGTTCCATACAAGGTCAATGGAAGAGCCAGACTCCACGACCTCCCACCTCGTGGTCAGTGCACGAGTATAACACAAGCAGGACCGCAGTCTCATGCTTAAGTGGCCTCAGCCACAGGGTCAGCTCCATAGGCTACCCATCCTCTAGCCCGCCTCGGTACAGGTCACGACGCTAGTATATCTGAGCCACGGGCCTGTTCACTGTGCTCTGAGCCATGAACACATTCATGTTCCACATATCACATATCCTGATCCATGGGCCTATTCACCGTGATCTTCACATACCCCGAGTCTACAACCAAAGATGCACTCGAATACTCACTATTTTAGGCTAGGAGAAACCTCACATACTCAACAATATGCGCTCCGAGTTAACCTGTAGGAGAACCCGTTTCACCATCACCAGCTCCTGATGATGATGGATCTATGGCCACGGCAACTACATGATATATTCCACTTGTGATTAATTAATATCTTTTATGTGGATTGCAAGATTCAACCAAATTATATAACATGTAAACTATAATAGGAAATAAACAACATAAAACTCAATGTTATGCTTTTATTGTAATCACATCATCCTGATCTATCACAAGGATCCAACAGTACATGTTATCACTTGGCCTCTTTCCAATCATCCAGATCCATCTCAAGGATCATTACATACCATGGGATCTCAATCCCTCATCACATAGTGCCACTACCTCTCAAGGCTTACATTATCATCATGGGATAGCAATCCCCAGTACTTAGTTATGTACGTCATACAGATCATTTCAACATTAAGAGTAACAGTCACAACAGAGTTACTACACATGTACATATACCTCATAGCCCTTTTTAGGTGGATAAGCATCACCTGCATGATTAGTAACAACAATCATAGGCTTCAATAGTAGGACCATGCTATCAGTATAAGGTTACATTTGATGACTATATACGATCTTAATCGAACATCAACTTATGATCATATGCATAAGGTACATCACTAAGAAACCCACCTTACATGCTTATTATTCTCCTAAGCATTATACAGATAATTATGATGAGAAAGTTCATGTATATAGTTATGCTAAGTTGAATGGACAAATGTTACCATAGTAAATACCATTAAGCATGCACAAAGTCACCATCACATTATTCAAGAACATATCCAACAAGTTTGTTTTCCATGATAAGCAGAACCCTCACTAAACGTCACAACCCTCACTAAAGGGTTGTATCAGGCATGTCTCACTCTATCGGCCAACTCATAACGGCCGACACAAGAAGGCAACCTGCAACGCTGTGTTACCACCAAGGCAACCAAGCGTGCAACTAAGCAACGCCGCGTCAAGTGTCGCACACTAGGTCTATCGGGCAATGACCAAGGGCCTGCCGTGCAGCTAAGCATGACGGGCGACAGGGTGTCACGCAATGCCCGTTAGGGCTATCGGCCGATACACCCAGACTAAGGGCGACGTCCGTCACATGACCATTAGCAACACACAATGACACCAACCCACAACTACAACAGATGCATGTCGATCAAGGTACTCTACATGGGGTATCGTCTAGAGGTGCAATACAAGATACCATCAAAGGACCTGTCGTCCAGCTCACCAAACCAGGGCCTAATGGCCATCACAGGGCAAGGTGATGGTGTGACACCCGCCACTGAGATTGGGTATCATCCACCACCAGCACTTGAGGTGTCGCTCAAAGGTCTAGGTCAAGAGGGCTGTCGGGCAGCACCTCCCCACATTCATAATGACCAAGGTATCACTCACAAGATCAACATCTACCTCGAGCACAAGGGTACCCAAAACCCTAATGGGTCAAGAAAATGGCTCACCTCAATTGACTAGGAAAGAGGGGTCTTGCACATCAACTATCCCCAAACGGCAACACAAGGAAAACCCCAGAAAGAGTCACCATTATCACCAAGCTCACCCTTCTTGTCCATGGTGAGAGGAGAGTGATGCGCAAACAACTAGAACACAAGCTCACCTCTCAACTTAAATGAGAGAGGAGTGTTGCTCATGATTCTAGGACTCAAGATCACTCCTCAAGACCTAGGAGAGAAGAGAGTATTGCTCACCAAGGAACCCTAGAACACATGGTTCAGCCAACAAGAACAACTAGGCAAGAAACAAAGCCAGCAACATATAAGAACATGAAAGGAGGTAGTATAGTTAGGGTTAGGAGTTATGCAACCCGCCTTAAGCAAGCTCCAAGATCCAAGGAAGAAGAAAGCTCCAAGGCAGGATCGGCCACCAAGCTAGCTCCTCCAAGGGTGTCGTCCACCAAGCTTGCAAGGGATAAGGGTATCGTGCACCAAGGTAGAGGAGAAAACCAAGAGACTAAAGGATCCCTAGCAAGAGGAAAAGAACACATATATAGAAGGGGATGGAGGAGAAAATAAGGTAGAACTAAGCAAGGTGTCTTCCTCCTAGGGACACTTGTCCTAGTGCACGAGCCACCACTCTAGCAAGCCCTAAACACATGTCCAAGGCTATTGCCACATGCAAACATCAAGCACCAAGTGTCCACTAGTGGTGACACAAACGAGGTCAAAGCTTGGTCAAAGGTCATGGGCGACACACTCCCTTCTTAGCCGATACAAGGTGCAACCAAACCAAAGCAAGGCACCTCAAGGCCCAAAAAGCTCAACCAAGCCCAACAGAACTTCAAGCAACAGGCCCAAGCCTTCCTCTCTACACTAGAGGAAGCAAAGAGAGACAGAAACACCTGACAAGGTGGCAAACTTTCCCACATACCCTAGACTTGGGTTATTTGCAAGTAGCACCTCCAACTCTCAACAGAGCTCAAACAAACCCTAATCACTACTAAAGGTGATTAGCAAGCAACTAAGCATCAAGGTTAAGCAAAGCAAACAGCGTAAACCCTAAACGAAGGTCAGGGTCCTTACAAGCTAACCCCCTTCAAGGGATTTCGTCCCCGAAATCTGAAGAGAAAAGTGAGGGATACTTCCTCCTCATCTCTTCCTCAAGCTCCCACGTGGCTTCCTCAATGCGATGATGATGCCAAAGAACCTTCACAAGAATCAGGTCCTTCCTCTTCAGCTTCTTAACCCTTCTGTCAAGGATCGCCATAGGTCCTTCCTCGTAGGTCACATCTTCATAAAGTTCAACTTCAACTGGTTGTATCACTGTTCCCGAATCTGGATGGTTTTTCTTCAACATACTGACATGGAACACTAGATGTAACCTGTGCAACTCTGGAGGCAACTCCAACTCGTAAGCTACCTTGCCAACACGTGCTATAATTGGGTAAGGCCCCATATACCTGGGAGATAACTTACCCTTTTGACCAAACCTTAGCACACCTTTCCACGGCGAGACTTTAAGATACACTCTGTCTCCTACCTGGAACTCCAAAGGCCGTCGACGATTGTCTACATAAGACTTCTGCCTGTCCTGTGCCACTTTCAACTATTGTTGTATCACCTTGATCTTTTCTGTTGTCTGCTGAACTAACTTAGGACCCAAAAGCTGATATTCACCAGACTCATACCAACACAAAGGAGATCTGCACTTCCTTCCATACAAAGCCTCATAAGGAGCCATGTCAATGCTCCGCTGATAATTGTTATTGTAGGCAAACTCTATCAAACTGAGATGTACATCCCAACTGCCTAGGAATTTCAAAACACAAGCTTGGAGGAGATCTTCCAAAGTCTGAATAGTCCTCCCAGACTGTCCATCTATCTGTGGGTGGAAGGCGGTACTGAACCTCAACTGTGTTCCCAACGCTTTGTGCAACTGCTCCTAGAAACTACTCGTGAACTGGGGACCTCTGTTGGAAACTATCGTTACTGGCACACCATGTAACCGCACTATCTCATCCACATATACTCGAGTGAGATTTTTGGCTGTATACGTTGTCTTTACTGGTAGGAAATGAACAAACTTCGTCAATCTGTCCACTATCACCCAAATGGAATCATGATTCCTAGTTGTCCTGGGTAGACTAACTATGAAATCCATGGTTATATGATCCCATTTCCACTTCGGTATCGGTAAGGGTTGCAACATACCTGCCGTCTTCTGATTTTCAACCTTCACTTGCTGACATACTGCACATCTAGCCACGAACTCAGCTACATCTTTCTTCAATCCGGGCCACCAATACAAGTCCTTCAGGTTATGACACATCTTGGTGACACCTGGATGCATAGCATACATCGACATGTGTGCTTCCTTGAGCACTAACTTCCTCAGATCGTCAGCATCTGGAACCACCATCCTATCACACTAGCAAACTAGCCCATCCTCAGACTCATGGAACCCATCACGCTTTTCACTGCCGAACTCTGATATGATCAACTGTACCACATCATCTGTTTGATGTGCATCTTTGATCTGTTGTCTCAGCGTAGGCTTGACTTGAATTTGTGCTAAAAGTCCAGCTAACGAGGAAACTTCCATCTGTACATTCATCTGTCACAAAGAAACAAACATATCCCCTCTATTGCATACCAGGGAACTCAACTGTGCCTTCTTTGTAGAAAGAGAAGAAGACTTTCGGCTAAGCGCATCAGCTACCACATTCGCTTTACCAGGATGATACTCGATGGTGCAGTCGTAATCATTGATCAACTCCATCCATCGATGTTGTCGCATGTTCAACTCATGCTGCAAAAAGATGTACTTCAGATTCTTATGATCCGTAAAGATTTGACACACTTCCCCATACAGATAGTGTCTCCAAATCTTTAATGCATGAACCACTGCTGCCAACTCCAATTCATGAGTAGGATAGTTCTCCTCATGTTTCTTAAGCTGTCACGAAGCAAAAGAAACCACATGATCTTCCTACATTAGCACACAACCTAAACCTTTCTTGGAAGCATCACAGAAAACAACATAGCCCTTTCCAGGCTCTGGCAACACTAACACTGGCGCACTAGTCAGCTTCTCCTTCAACCTTTGGAAGGCTTGCTGACATCGATCATCCCAAACAAAAGGTACATCCCTTCTATCAACTTTGTCATCGGCAACACAATCGCACTGAAGTCCTTGATAAACCTCCGGTAGTAACATGCTAAACCCAGGAAACTATGAACTTCAGTCGGCGTCTTCAGTTGGTCCCATTCTACAACGGATTCCACCTTTCTCGGGTCTACTTTGACTCCTTCTGCAAATATCACATGACCCAAGAAAGTCACTTCTTCCAACCAGAATTCACACTTACTGAACTTGGCATACAACTGATGTTGGCGAAGAAGAGTCAACGCTAGATGAAGATGTCGCTCATGCTCTCGCCTGTCCCGACTATAGATCAAAATGTCATCTATAAAGACTACGACAAACTAATCTAAGAACGGACGGAACACTCTGTTCATCAGGTCCATGAAAGCAGCAGGTGCATTGGTTAACCACGAACTCGAAGTGACCATACCTCATCCTGAAAGCTGACTTTGGTATATCATCCACCTTAATCCTTAACTGATGGTAACCAGACTGTAGATCAATCTTTGAATACACTATAGCACCACGCAATTGATCGAACAGATCATCTATCCTCGGTAATAGGTACTTGTTCTTGATCGTAACCTTATTCAACTATCGGTAGTCTATACACAATCGCATCGATCCATCCTTTTTCTTAACGAACAACACTAGAGCACCCCAAGGCGACGTACTCGGTCGGATGAAACCATTCTCCAACAACTCTTGCAACTGTTTCTTAAGCTCTGCCATCTCTACTGGAGCCATCCTATACGGGGTTTGTGCAACTGGCTGCATTCCTGGAACCAGATTGATCTCGAAATCAATCTCCCGGGGTGAAGGAACACCAGGAAACTCATCCGGAAACACGTCGACAAACTCTCAAACAACTGACACCTCCTCAAGACTAGGACCTTTCGCCTTGGTAGCCACAACGGTATCCACCACGTGAGCTAAGAATGCCTCACATCCTTGTCGTAACAACTTCTCTGCCACCACAGCTGATACTAGACATGTCAGAAGAATCTTCCTATCTCCCTGGAAGATCCACCTCTCTCCACCATCGTCAAACACGGCCTGCTTGGAACCATAGTCCAAAACAACCTTATACTTTTCTAAGGTATCCATCCCAAGGATAACATCGAAACCATGCATATCAAGTGGTATAAGATCCACTTGTATACAGTGTCCCAAAAAAGACAAGACACAAGATGAACACTCTTCCCGAAGCATCGAGGAACCATCAAGAGGGGTTTCTAACAACAAACTATCTCTCTTACAGCTAACAGGTAAATGACAGTTCTCAAGCATACTATAGGCGATAAAAGAGTGTGTAGCACCCGGGTCAACCAGAACAAATATAAAGCAAGAAGAAGACATATCAGAATGAAATAACTCCATCTGACCTGTCACCACTCGCGGGTTGACTATCACCTCCGGCTGATTCATAGCGTAGAATCGAGTTGTTGCTTGCTGTCCACGTCCTATGCTTCCTTGAGCAGACGATCCAGCTTGCGACACTTGACCGTGTCTTTAACACCCCTGACCTGGGTTATAAGCTAACCCTAGGTATTTTGCCTAAATATGTAATTAAGATACTTGTGATTATCTTTTGGCATGTAATTAAGCTCCTGAGGAACATATGTTTACATTTCTATCCTTTTTAAACAATGTTTTAGTATTGTTTTGTAATACAGGGACCTATGTGCAATTTACCCCAATTAGAGGGTTTAACTTGCAAATTACACATGTTGATATGTTCCTTTAGTGTTGAGACATCATAAGAGTGAATATGATGAAGTATTATGGATTTCCCAAGCTTGGGTACCAAGATGCAGCTTGTGGGGCAATCCTTGTGCTTAAAACCCTAATTTTGGAGTAAAGTGCAATTTACCCAAAATGTGGGATGCAACTTGTAAAATACACCTTCTAGAATATCTTTTATGACTCTTGAAATCATTTAGAGTAGAAATGATGAAAGGGACACTTCAATGAATAATCAGATAAGAAGAATGATCTTTGTGCTTAAAATGCACCAAGTATGAGAATGGAGACATTTCATATATGTACCTTAGTTTTCTTAATGGTTTTCTTTACCCTTAGATTTTGAGTTTTGATGAGCTTTGCATAAGTTATGATATCTTGGGAGTGCCTTAGAAACAAGGAGGGACTTAGATGAGAATTTCATGTTCTAGAGGTCCTTATGGTGGAAAATAGCCTAAACTATATAAGCCTTCACCCTTGCAAACCAAGTGAATGTATCACTTATCCTTTTCATTTCTCATCTTTCTCAAACGGCCAAGGAAGAGCTTTGGACCTCAGGGAGAACGACCAAGTAGTTCTAAGGTGAGAAAGAACCATCTTTTAGCTCGGATTCTTGGATGAATTCATCATATAAGGTTGGTTCTATGGATAACTCACTTAGATTCTTTGTTCTAGCCGACCATCCCCATCTTTTCCTTGGAGAATCACCTCTGGCCGAGTTGTGGAGCTCAAGATGCCATTAGAGGCTTGAATCTTGGAAGCTTGGAGCTCTAGGAACAATGTTTGAGGCGGGTTTTATAACTCTAAACTCTTTGCTTTTTATGCATATCTTTGTTCTTGCTTATAGTGCTTAGTTCTTCTTCTACTTCCCTTCTTCCTTGCACTTTTGCAAGCAAAACGGCGGAGTAACCGACCTGAACAGAGGTTGAAGATGATGGGAGTGAATTCATAGGCAACTTTATCAACCGACCTTGGACCCTTTTGGTCCAAACGGTTGCAAACCATTTAAGGTCAAACTGTCTCAAACCGTTTGATCTCAAACGATCTTGCAAGACCGTTTGGATCAAAACGGTCTCAAGACCGTTTGATAGGGTTGACCAAGGGACGACCGTTTGAGCTTATGTTGGTAACATATTGAATTTCATTCCTACAAAGAATCATAACTTAATTCCTAACCAATTGAGAGTTGAAGGCACTTCAAAACCCTAACCCTAATCGGGTTGAAATTGTTGTTTTTAAGTATAGATCTTGTTGAGTTTTGGGTTGAAAGACCCAAACGGTCTCAAGACCATTTGGGAATTCATCCAAATGGTCTCAAGACCGTTTGGTGACTACCCAAGACCGTTTGGAGGTCTAAGGTTGAGCTATTTTGATGGTTTGAGGGTCCAATTACAATAGATTGATGAATTGATAAAAGTGCTGATTTTAGACCTATTTAGGGTTCAACCCTTAACCAACCGACTTGGTTTTTGGTCAAACTTTGGGCAAACGGTCTCAAGACCATTTGGAGATCATCCAAACGATCTCAAGACCGTTTGGGCCAAGTTTGGGCTCAATTGGAGGTCAATTGATAGGTTCGACCTTGATTTGATTCACCTTGTTGAACATTGATGATTAACCGATTGAAACCCTAATTGAGATGGTTTTAACCCTAATTGACTTTCAATTGAGGGTCAATTTGGTGTCCAATTGATTAAGGCTCATCCTAATTAACTCAATTTGTAAGTGGTTAACATGGATTTGGATAATTGAGGGCTTCAACATACATAACCATAATCGATTGTAACTTTTGAACCATGTTTGAGGTCCAAACGGTTTGAGCCCATTTGGACCAAACGGTCTCAAGACTGTTTGGATCCAAACGGTCTCAAGACCGTTTGGACCAATCGATCTCAAGGTTGATTTTGATCAAATGGTTTCAAACCGCATAAGCTTCAAACGGTTTGGAAGTCAACTATCCCCAAATGGTCAACACACCCAAACGGTCTCAAGACCGTTTGGTGGTTGAAGGTTGAAACCGTTTGGAGGTTTTCAAGGTTGTTTATACTTAATCACTTGAAGGTGTAAATGGTTCAAGGGTGATCTAATCTAAACCCTAATGGTAACCTAGGACATTAAGGGACTAAGTGACTAATGAATTGACCCATGATGGTGATCAATGGTGTAATTTACCAAAATGCCCTTGAAGGGTTCACTTGAGTAATACCTTATTTTAATCAAACCCTAATCACATGATAGTGGTGATTTGGCTTATGATAGTCAATGAGGACTTAACCCAACCTAATCTAGAGTGGTGTAATCACCATCTACTAGTAAGAGGAGAGAGAAAGTACCATTTATGGTGGAAACTCAAGTAAAGTACCCTCAAAACATATAAATGTGCATGATTAGGGTATGATCCACCTATGTGAGATCATGGAAACCCTAATTATAATAATTGATGAATCTTAATCTTATCTAAGGGCTTTAATGATGATGATTCTCATACATGATGACGTTATGAGTTCAATTCACCATGAGGTGAATAGTAAACCCTAATTCTAGGGTGATGACATGTAATGTGAATAGTAAACCCTAATTCTAGGGTGATGACATGTAATGTGAATAGTAAACCCTAATTAATGAAAATCAGGGAACCTAACTTTTGTAAGGGTAGAAAGGTACAACTTCTTTGAAATGAATTGTTTACTGTTATCAGTTGAATTAACCATGCAGGTTCCTATATGAGGATGATCATATCCAGGTAAGGATGATGATACCATATTCATTGAAAGCATGTTGTTAGCTTTATGAATAGTGAAATATCCTGATATTTTGTTAGTGGCGTCTTATGAGATTGATGGGCTGTGAGAGCCATGAGTATCATCAAGGTCATGCTTAATAGATGACTTGTAATGAGATGATTGAGAAATGATAATTGATGTGAGTTAGACTTGTCACATTTAGTATTCTAATTTCATAGCTGCCATGCTGATGTTTAATGTTTGAGAACATGTATGATGTTAAAACAATACTAAAATGTACCTAACTAATCAAGTATGATCATACCATGAAGAGCCCTAATCATAGATCCATCATTATCAGAAAGCAAAATGATGGCGAAATAGGTTTTCCCAAGGGAACTCCTAGAACACATACTTTTGAGTATGTGGGGGAATATGGATGTGTAAATCTTTACATCCTAGTGTAGGAATTGATGTAGATGTATCTTAATCCATCAACCCTTCACTATATGTTTATGCTGCAACAAAATTCTCTCGAGGAAATCCTAATACCGCATCGATCAGAGATAAACAAGAAATCTCTCGATGACGAAGAGAGTACAGAATGCCATTGTAACTCTAAAATAGAGAAGTACCAGATTACCCTGGTGAGCTATATTAGCAGAGACACAAGATGTCCTGCAAGATATCCTCACTCTGACTGAGGAAGATGAGGTCATAAGAATCTGGCTCTTTTGATGACCTAGGTATGATACCGATGCGACTTAACAGTGATCGGTTGGAGTATGAGTGGTATACCTCATCTCTGCAGGGCATAATAATGTTTGTAAAACATAATCAACAGTGTAGTATATCTGTTAGGATTAACTACGAGATACTTGATGGATGTTACACTATATAGTACACATGTTCTTCATATTTCTTAAATAATGAACTTCTTCTTATTACCAAACTACTGTTGAATACTTTGAGAGCTTTTATTGCTTATGTTATTCTTTAAATTGCTATATAAAGCTTCTAGTGGAGAGTTATAACTCACGCTGGGACAATTATTTAAAATTGTCTCACCCCGTAGACTTCAACTTTTTAGGTGGTCGTCGAAGACGGAGGAACCAACCTATAGGTGACCAAAACCAGCAGCAGCAGCACCAGGAGAAGCAGTGAATCTCAGGTGGAGATACTGACTGCTGAGTCATGTTGTTAGATAGTCCTATGTCGTCTCTGTACTCTCAAGTCCTTGGAGTTAGTGGTCTGAGATTTTTGGTTTTGACTCTTGAGATTTTATATCATGTTGTGTGTAATTACTCAAGAAGTAATTTAACAGAGATGTAAACAGTTTATCTCCTTTCTATGAAAGAAGTTTTATGGTTTTCAAGATCTTGTCTCAAAAAGTTTTAATTTCCGATGATTTTTGTATTCCGCTGCTAATCGAATGCTTCCGCTGAGTTTATATCATGGTTTTGGAGACCAGAGCCCAAAATTAAGTGGTATCAGAGCTCTAGGTTCACTGAGTCTACAGAGACATAGGACTTTGGATGTCAAGTCTATCCTTAGTATTTCTTTCTTATCTAATAGAGTCTTCTGCTCCTCAGGAGAAGAAGATAAGTAAGGATGTCTGGACCACATGAGGAGTACGCGGCGGAAAGTAGTGTTGCTGCACCTCGAGAAGGTGCAAGGAACCTAGAAATAGAGCAACCGGTACCTGAGCCACCTATGGAGCCACCTCAGTTTGACCCAGCTGACATGGGAAACCCAGCTGTTCAGACTATGTTCGGGCAGTTCATGACTGCCATGACACACATCACCGATAGGATGCCCATGCCTGCACCTAGGGCACCTGTCCATCCTGAAGGACAAGGTATCGGTAAGACGTTCGAGCGACTTTGTCGTGTCGGAGCTACCGAATACTTTGGGACAGCTGACCCCGCAGATGCCGATCTATGGTTAATTGAGTTGGAGAAAGCCTTTAGAATCTTGAACATCCCTGAAGTTGAGAAGGTTAGACATGCTGTCTATCTTCTCAAAGGAAGTGCTGGTCACTGGTGGACCATGGAAGAGCAGAAGAGACCTGGAATAGAGATCTCGTGGGAAGACTTTCGTCGGGAATTCATCCACAGATTTTTTCCAAAGACCTTCCTAGACGAGAAGATCTCTCAGTTCGAAAGATTGAGATAGGGCATGATGAACATTAGCAAGTATGAAGCTAAGTTCATGGAGTTGTTGTGGTTCTGTCGGCATATGGCTGCCACAGAAGAAGAAAGGATCAGAAGGTTCGAGAAGGGTTTGAATGCCGACATGACTACTCCTGTGTCTGCCCTAGAGAATCGGGAAAGGTTCGCTACCTTCGTTGAGTCAGTCTGAAGGATAGAAAGATCTGTAGTTGAGAAGAGGCAAACCCATAAGAGATATCCGCAGTTCCAAGGTTCTTCATCTAGAGACTTTAAGAAGCCTAGATTCTCTGCACCTACACCTCCACCACCCAGATCTAGTTCTCAGACTCAGTGGTCCCCGAGTAGAGGTAGAGCACGAAGCCTACCACTACAAGAGACTCACAGTTCAACATCAATGTCAGTCACAGGACCACCAAGACCACAACAACTGGAAAGATGTTGCTACAACTGTGGGAAGGTGGGACATTTGATGAAGGACTGTAGGTCTAGGCCTGTCAGTGTGACACAGCCTCAGAGATAGAATCAACAGGGATCACAGAGAAGGCAGTCTCAAGGAACAGCTAGGGGACGTGGGCAAGCGTCTCAAGTTGGATCATCAGCACCAACCCAACCGTAGGCAACAACGAGGTTCTATGCTATGAACCCACCAGATGCAGTGGTCAATCCACGGGTTGTGGCAGGTCAGATGGAAATTTTATATTCTGATATGTCTAAATCATGTGTTGTATCTGTTTTGATTGACCCGGGTGCTACGCACTCCTTTATCACTCAAAGAGTGATTCGTAACTGCAATATGATAGCCAGTCATAGGGCAGATAGCTTGTTGTTGGAGACTCTGTTGAGTGGGTCTGCCGTTCTGCAGGAGGTATGCTCTCCCTGCATCCTCATCTTTTCTGATCATCGCATTCAAGTGGATCTTATACCACTTGATATGCAAGGATTTGATATAATCCTTGGGATGGATACCTTGGAAAGGTATAAGGTGGTCTTGGATTATGAATCCAAGATGGCTGTGTTTGCTGATGAAAGCAACACATGGATCTTTCAAGGAGAAAGAAAGATTCTACCCACCTGTCTTGTGTCAGCTATGGTTGTTGAGAAGCTGATGAGGCAAGGATGTTATGCATTCTTGGCCCATGTGGTAGATACCACCATGGAGAGTCCCAACCCTACTGAAGTTCCTATAGTCAGGGAATTCGAGGACGTGTTTCCTGAAGAACTTCCCGGTATACCACCACCTCGGGAAATTGATTTTGAAATCAATTTGGTCCCAGATACACAACCCATAGCTCAGACACCGTATAGGATGGCGCCTGCCGAAATGGCAGAACTCAAGAAATAGCTTCAGGAGTTACTTGAGAAAGGTTTCATCCGACCGAGTACTTCACCTTGGGGTGCTTCGGTTTTGTTTGTTAAAAAGAAAGACGGGTCAATGTGGTTGTGCATTGACTATAGACAACTCAATAAAGTAATAATAAAGAATAAGTACCCTCTACCGAGGATTGATGATCTTTTCGACCAGTTGCGTAGTGCAACCGTCTTTTCAAAAATAGACTTGAGGTTTGGATATCATCAACTCCGCATTAAGGACAGTGACATATCTAAGTCTGCCTTTAGGACTAGATATGGTCACTATGAGTTCACAATTATGTCCTTTGGACTGACTAATGCACCTGCTGCATTCATGGAACTCATGAATAGAATCTTTCGACCTTTCCTTGACCAGTGTGTTGTCGTCTTCATAGATGACATTCTGATCTATAGTAAGAATGCTCAGCAGCATGAACAACATCTTCACCAAGCTTTGACCTTGCTAAGAGAACACAAGCTATATGCTAAATTTAGCAAGTGTGAGTTCTAGTTACCAGAAGTATCTTTTCTTGGTCATGTGGTATCTGCCTCGGGTATTCGTGTTGACCCTAAAAAGGTAGAATCGATTCTACAATGGGAACAACTGAAGACACCGACGGAGATTCGAAGTTTCTTAGGGTTAGCTGGTTACTACTGAAGGTTTATTAAGAACTTTAGTTCTATAGCATTACCCTTAACCAAGTTAACCCAGAAAGATGTTCCTTTTGCCTGGAATGATAAGTGTCAATAGTCTTTTCAGCTGTTGAAGGAGAGGTTGACAAGTGCACCTGTGCTTGTGCCACCTGAGCAAGGTAAAGGATATGTAGTTTTCTGTGATGCCTCCAAGAATGGACTCGGATGTGTGTTGATGCAGGATAAGCAAGTGACTTCTTTTGCTTCCTGATAGCTTAAGAAACAAGAGGAGAATTATCTGACACATGATCTGGAGTTAGCTGTTGTGGTTCATGCCTTGAAGATCTGGAGACATTATCTCTACGGAGAGACATTCCAGATTTTCACAGACCACAAAAATATTAATTATATCTTCTCTCAACATGAGCTTAACATGAGGCAACGTCATTGGATGGAGTTAATCAAGGACTACGATTGTACAATTGATTACCATCCGGGCAAGGCCAATGTGGTTGCAGATGCCTTGAGTAGGAAATCAGCAACATCAACCATGGATAGGGCACAACTAAGTTCCTTAGTATGCTCTAGGAGAGATATGCTTATCTCTTTAAGGCAAGACAATGTGCAGTTGAAGGTATCATTGTTAGCCAGCTTGTTAGTTGAGATGCATATTAAACCTACCCTAAGAGAGCAGATTAAGGAGGCACAACAAATTGATGCTGCAGTCCAGCAGATCATATCCGAATATGGTGATGAGAAGCGAGATGGTTTTCATGATTCAGATGATCAAGTGGCATGCTATCATGGGAGGATGATATTACCAGATGTGAATAACATGAGGAAGTTAGTCCTGGAGGAAGCTCATTCTTCGATGTATGCTATGCATCCAGGGAGCACCAAGATGTATCGAATCTTGAAAGATATGTATTGGTGGCCTGGGATGAAGAAGGATGTTGCTGAGTTTGTTTTGAGGTGTCCTGTGTGTCAGCAAGTTAAAGCTGAACACCAGAAGCCCACAGGAACGATACAACCTTTACCCATACCATAGTGGAAGTGGAACCATGTGACCATGGATTTTGTTGTTGGCCTACCCAGGACAGGCAAAGGATATGATTCCATCTGGGTAATTGTTGACAGGTTGACAAAGACAACACATTTCGTACTTGTCAAAACAACCTATTCTGCTGAAAGGTTATCATAGTTGTATGTTCAAGAAATAGTGCGTTTGCACAGAGTTCCTGTCGCTATAGTTTCTGACAGAGGTCCCCAGTTTACAAGTTGTTTTTGGGAGCAGTTACACAGAGCTTTAGGCACCAAGTTAAGGTTTAGTACAGCCTTTCATCCATAGACTGATGGACAGCCAGAAAGGACTATACATACCTTGGAAGACTTGTTGAGAGCATGTGTTCTCCAGTTTACTAGGAGTTGGGATCTACACCTAAGCTTGATAGAGTTTGCCTATAACAATAGCTATCAACATAGTATTGATATGGCACCTTATGAAGCCTTGTATGGTAGATGTTGTAGATCACCCTTATGTTGGTATGAGACCGGTGAGCATCAGTTGTTAGGTCCTGATCTTATGCAGCAAACTACAGAGAAGATCAAAGTTATACAACAACAGCTAAAGACTGCACAGGATAGGCAGAGGTCTTATGGTGATAGACGTCGTAAACCCTTAGAGTTCCAGGTTGGAGACAGAGTGTACCTTAAGGTCTCACCTTGGAAAGGAGTCCTTCGTTTTGGAAGGAAAGGGAAGTTAGCTCCTAAATTTATCGGACCTTATCCAATCATTGAACGAGTTGGAAAGGTAGCCTATAGACTAGAGTTACCTCAGGAGTTGTAGAAGTTACACCATGTGTTTCACATTTCTATGCTGAGGAAATGTCACCTTGACACCAAGTCAGTTCTACAACCTATGGAAGTAGAATTGAATGAAGATATAACCTATGAGGAAGGACCAGTGTCAATCCTTGATAATAGAATTAAAAAGCTAAAGAAGAAAGATATAAGTCTTGTGAAGGTCCTCTGGAGTCATCGTGGTATTGAAGAAGCCACATGGGAACTAGAGGAAGAGATGAGAAGGAAATACCCTGCTCTTTTCTCTTAAATATATGTTTTGTTGATTTCGGGGACGAAATCCTTGTAAGGGGTAGATAATGTGCAACACCCCTGACCTGGGTTATAAGCTAACCCTAGGTGTTTTGCCTAAATATGTAATTAAGATACTTGTGATTATCTTTTGGCATGTAATTAAGCTCCTGAGGAACATATGTTTACATTTCTGTCCTTTTTAAACAATGTTTTAGTATTGTTTTGTAATACAGGGACCTATGTGCAATTTACCCCAATTAGAGGGTTTAACTTGCAAATTACACATGTTGATATGTTCCGTTAGTGTTGAGACATCATAAGAGTAAATATGATGAAGTATGATGGATTTCCCAAGCTTGGACACCAAGATGCAGCTTGTGGGGCAATCCTTGTGCTTAAAACCCTAATTTTGGAGTAAAGTGCAATTTACCCAAAATGTGGGATGCAACTTGTAAAATACACCTTATAGAATATCTTTTATGACTCTTGATATCATTTAGAGTAGAAATGATGAAAGGGGCACTTCAATGAATAATCAGATAAGAAGAATGATCTTTGTGCTTAAAATGCACCAAGTATGAGAATGGAGACCTTACATATATGTACCTTAGTTTGCTTAATGGTTTTCTTTACCCTTAGATTTTGAGTTTTGATGAGCTTTGCATAAGTTCTGATAGCTTGGGCGTGCCTTAGAAACAAGGAGGGACTTAGATGAGAATTTCATGTTCTAGAGGTCCTTATGGTGGAAAATAGCCTAAACTATATAAGCCTTCACCCTTGCAAACCAAGTGAATGTATCACTTATCCTTTTCATTTCTCATCTTTCTCAAGCGGCCAAGGCAGAGCTTTGGACCTCAGGGAGAACGACCAAGTAGTTCTAAGGTGATAAAGAACCATCTTCTAGCTCAGATTCTTGGATGAATTCATCATATAAGGTTGGTTCTATGGATAACTCACTTAGATTCTTTGTTCTAGCCGACCATCCCCATCTTTTCCTTGGAGAATCACCTCTGGCCGAGTTGTGGAGCTCAAGACGCAATTAGAGGATTGAATATTGGAAGCTTGTAGCTCTAGGAACAATGTTTGAGGTGGGTTTTATAACTCTAAACTCTTTGCTTTTTATGCATATCTTTGTTCTTGCTTTTAGTGCTTAGTTCTTATTCTACTTCCCTTCTTCCTTGCACTTTTGCAAGCAAAACGGTGGAGTAACCAACCTGAACAGAGGTTGAAGATGATCGGCGTGAATTCCTAGGCAACTTTATCAACCGACCTTGGACCCTTTTGGTCCAAACGGTTGCAAACCGTTTAAGGTCAAACGGTCTCAAACCATTTGATCTCAAACGATCTTGCAAGACTGTTTGGATCAAAACGGTCTCCAGACCATTTGATAGGGTTGACCAAGGGACGACCGTTTGAGGGTCTGTTGGTAACATATTGAGTTTCATTCCTACAAAGAATCATAACTTAATTCCTAACCAATTGAGAGTTGAAGGCACTTCAACACCCTAACCCTAATCGGGTTGAAATTGTTGTTTTGAAGTATAGATCTTGTTGAGTTTTGGGTTGAAAGACCCAAACGGTCTCAAGACCGTTTGGGAATTCATCCAAACGGTCCCAAGACCGTTTGGTGACAACCCAAGACCGTTTGGAGGTCTAGGGTTGAGCTATTTTGATGGTTTGAGGGTCCAATTACAATAGATTGATGAATTGATAAAAGTGCTGATTTTAGACCTATTTAGGGTTCAACCCTTAACCAACCGACTTGGTTTTTGGGAAAACTTTGGGCAAACGGTCTCAAGACCGTTTGGAGATCATCCAAACGATCTCAAGACCGTTTGGGCCATGTTTGGGCCCAATTGGAGGTCAATTGATAGGTTCAACCTTGATTTGATTCACCTTGTTGAACATTGATGATTAACCGATTGAAACCCTAATTGAGATGGTTTTAACCCTAATTGACTTTCAATTGAGGGTCAATTAATTGGTGTCCAATTGATTAAGGCTCATCCTAATTAACTCAATTTATAAGTGGTTAACATGGATTTGGATAATTGAGGGCTTCAACATACATAACCATAATCGATTGTAACTTTTGAACCATGTTTGAGGTCCAAACGGTTTGAGCCCATTTGGACCAAACGGTCTCAAGACTGTTTGGATCCAAACGGTCTCAAGACCGTTTGAGGTCAAACGGTCTCAAGACCGTTTGGGCTCAAACGATCTCAAGGTCGTTTGGACCAATCGATCTCAAGGTTGATTTTGATCAAACGGTTTCAAACCGCATAAGCTTCAAACGGTTTGGAAGTCAACTCTCCCCAAACGGTCAACACACCCAAACGGTCTCAAGACCGTTTGAGGTCAAATGGTCTCAAGACCGTTTGGTGGTTGAAGGTTGAAACCGTTTGGAGGTTTTCAAGGTTGTTTATATTTAATCACTTGAAGGTGTAAATGGTTCAAGGGTGATCTAATCTAAACCCTAATGGTAACCTAGGACATTAAGGGACTAAGTGACTAATGAATTGACCCATGATGGTGATCAATGGTGTAATTTACCAAAATGCCCTTGAAGGGTTCACTTGAGTAATACCTTATTTTAATCAAACCCTAATCACATGATAGTGGTGATTTGGCTTATGATAGTCAATGAGGACTTAACCCAACCTAATCTAGAGTGGTGTAATCACCATCTACTAGTAAGAGGAGAGAGAAAGTACCATTTATGGTGGAAACTCAAGTAAAGTACCCTCAAAACATTTAAATGTGCATGATTAGGGTATGATCCACCTATGTGAGATCATGGAAACCCTAATTATAATAATTGATGAATCTTAATCTTATCTAAGGGCTTTAATGATGATGATTCTCATACATGATGATGTTATGAGTTCAATTCACCATGAGGTGAATAGTAAACCCTAATTCTAGGGTGATGACATGTAATGTGAATAGTAAACCCTAATTCTAGGGTGATGACATGTAATGTGAATAGTAAACCCTAATTAATGAAAATCAGGGAACCTAACTTTTGTAAGGGTAGGAAGGTACAACTTCTTTGAAATGAATTGTTTATTGTTATCAGTTGAATTAACCATGCATGTTCCTATATGAGGATGATCATATCCAGGTAAGGATGATGATACCATATTCATTGAAAGCATGTTGTTATCTTTATGAATAGTGAAATATCCTGATATCTTGTTAGTGGCATCTTATGAGATTGATGGGATGTGAGAGCCATGAGTATCATCAAGGTCATGCTTAATAGATGACTTGTAATGAGATGATTGAGAAATGATAATTGATGTGACTTAGACTTGTCACATTTAGTATTCTAATTTCATAGCTGCCATGCTGATGTTTAATGTTTGAGAACATGTATGATGTTAAAACAATACTAAAATTTATCTAACTAATCAAGTATAATCATACCATGAAGAGCCCTAATCATAGATCCATCATTGTCAGAAAGCAAAATGATGGCGAAACAGGTTTTCCCAAGGGAACTCCTGGAACACATACTTTTGAGTATGTGGGGGAATATGGATGTGTAAATCCTTACATCCTAGTGTAGGAATTGATGTAGATGTATCTTAATCCATCAACCCTTCACTATATGTTTATGCTGCAACACAATTCTCTCGAGGAAATCGTAATACCGCATCGATCAGAGATAAACAAGAAATCTCTCGATGATGAAGAGAGTACAGAATGCCACTGTAACTCTAAAATAGCGAAGTACCAGATTACCCTGGTGAGCTATATTAGCAGAGACACAAGATGTCCTGCAAGATATCCTCACTCTGACTGAGGAAGATGAGGTCATAAGAATCCGGCTCTTTTGATGACCTAGGTATGATACCGATGCGACTTAACAGTGATTGGTTGGAGTATGAGCGGTATACCTCATCTCTGTAGGGCATAATAATGTTTGTAAAACATAATCAACAACGTAGTATATCTGTTAGGATTAACTACGAGATACTTGATGGATGTTACACTGTATAGTACACATGTTCTTCATATTTCTTAAATAATGAACTTCTTCTTATTACCAAACTGCTATTGAATACTTTGAGAGCTTTTATTGCTTATGTTATTCTTTAAATTGCTATATAAAGCTTCTAGTGGAGAGTTATAACTCTCGCTGGGACAATTATTTAAAATTGTCTCACCCCGTAGACTTCAACTTTTTAGGTGGTCGTCGAAGACGGAGGAACCAGCCTACAGGTGACCAAAACCAGCATTACCAGGAGCAGTAGTGAATCTTAGGTGGAGATACTGACTACTGAGTCATGTTGTTAGATAGTCCTATGCCATCTCTATACTCTCAGGTCCTTGGAGTTAGTGGTCTGAGATTTTTGGTTTTGACTCTTGAGATTTTGTATCATGTTGTGTATAATTACTCAAGAAGTAATTTAACAGAGATGTAAACAGTTCATCTCCTTTCTATGAAAGAAGTTTTATGGTTTTCAAGATCTTGTCTCAAAAAGTTTTAATTTCTGATGATTTTTGTATTCCGCTGCTAATCGAATGCTTCCGCTGAGTTTATATCATGGTTTTGGAGATCGGAGCCCACAGTGTCCTTTTCCTCTGATACCGCTAGGCTGCTGTCTATCTGGTCCTTGTTGATTCTATCTTGGCTGTTGTGTCACTTCAACGTCTCTGTTTGGGCAATGTAACTTGAGATTCCCGATCTGACCACAAAGATAGCATGCCCTATCTTCAAACCGTGGCCTAGATGGCCCTGTCACTGCCACTGAAGTTGTACTATGTGCCTTAGATGGCGAAGAAACATAACCTCTTCCTTTACTCTGAGACCACTGTGAAGGCACACTGGAACCTCTCATCACAAAAGGTGTTGAAAACCTTGGCTTCTTGAAGCCACCAAACCTTTGTCCCTGGAACTGAGCATGCCTCTTCTTAGACATAGACTCTCTTTTCTCCCTTACTGATCGTTCCATCCTCCAGACGAATTCCACAAACGTAGCAAACCGCTCTCTGTTCTCCAACGCATAAACAGGTGCTGTCAACTCAGAACTTAGACCCTTCTCGAAACGTCTGATCCGCTCCTCATCTGTCACTACCATATGAGGACAAAACCTCAGTAGGTCCATGAACTTGGCCTCATACTCGGTGATGTTCATCGTTCCTTGTCGTAGGTGCTCGAACTGACTGATCTTCTCATCCAGATACGTCTTCGAAAAGTATCTACTGACAAACTCGCGCCGAAAAACTTCCCAACAGATCACCTCACCAGGCCGCTTCTCTTCCTCGATGGTCCACCAGTAACCATCACTACCCTTCAGAAGGTAGACAGTGTGCTTTACTTTGTCTGCTTCGGGGATGTCGAGGATTCAGAAAGCTTCTCAAGACTTGTCAGCCACATATCTGCATCCGCTGGATCCGCCGTTCCAGCATAATCCGAAGCTCTGACTCGGCAAAGCCGCTCGAAGGTCTTCCCAATACCCTATGCCTCTCCATGGGGAGCCTGTATTCGCAGAGGAGGCACTGGAAATCGCTCAACCATGAGATTCATCATAGCCATCATCTGCCCCATAAGTTGTTGATAGGCAGGATATTCAAGAATGGATGGGTTAGGTTGGGGGACCTCATGCACCCGATCTTCATGTGCCTGACCCTCAGCTCCATCAACTGATGCAGCATCGCTATACTCAGGAGCATGTTCTTCATGGTTTCCAGACATCTTGACTTTTCTTCTTCTGAGGGTAGAAGATGATTGTAAGAAAATCTGGACAACTCACAAGAACAGACTCACCCTAGTCCTAAATCCTTGTAGACTCAGCGAACCTAGGGCTCTGATACCAAAACTTGTGGCAACACATCCCACTATCACATAGACAACGAGGTGTTACGCGAAAACGAGCGGAAAACACCATAACCACAGATTACTAAAACATGGGTTAATTAAAACCGATTGCGGAAAGTTGATAAATTGAGAAACCATAACATATAGGTCCTTGTCCTGCAAGGAAACATGTTATATAAATATATACAAGCCTTGATACATGACCATAGCTTAGAGGAACAACTGTCTAACCATCATGTGAGTTCATCACCTGTTAAATATACATATACATAAAGGCCCACATCCGGCCAACAACAAGATATACAAAGGATCAACAACCATACATCGTGAAACAATGTCAAAACGCTCCCCAGGACCTGAGAGTACAGGGATGACTCTAGACTCTACTAATCAACACCAAAACAGAAGCATATCCATCTCTTGCCTTCTATTGCTCGTCTTGCTGCTCGACCGCAACTCCGCGACCACCACCGCGTCTAGCTCGAACACCTGAAAACCCAGCGGGGTGAGACAATCGAACATTGTCCCAGCGAGAAACATAACTCCCCACCAAAACTATAAAACCAGAAGGATAAATCAACAACAGAAGATAAATAGTAAAATGTAGAATAATAACAGACTATACCGCAAGACTATTCATACCATCAAGCTTACCAGGCTGTATGGAAGACATATCATTAACTATCTCTTTATGGAACATAAGATTATAAGATCTTCTCGCATAACATGAGGAACATATAAGTAACTGTATGTATAACAAGGTTAACTATGCAAGCAAGGCCTCAACCAATGTTCCGTGTTTTTCCTTAAGCAATAAATACTATGCGGCTGGATTACACATTTTTATGCCCTGAGGAAGTGAACCGTACCATTCAAATCCAACCGACAGCTACGAAACCCGTAGTCGGTGCCATACAAGGTCAATGGAAGAGCCGGACTCCATGACCTCCCACCTCGTGGTCAGTGCACGAGTACAACACAAGTAGGACCTCAGTCTCATGCTTAAGTGGCCTCAGCCACATGGTCAGCTCCATAGGCTACCCATCCTCTAGCCCACCTCGGTACAGGTCACGGTGCTAGTATATCTGAGCCACGGGACTGCTCATCGTGCTCTGAGCCATGAACGCATTCATGCTCCACATATCACATATCCTGATCCATGGGCCTGTTCACCATGCTCTTCACATACCCCGAGTCTGCAACCAAAGATGCACTCGAATCCTCACTATTTTAGGCTAGGAGAAACCTCACATACTCAACAATATGCGCTCTGGGTTAACCTGTAGGAGATCCCATTTCACCATCACCAACTCCTGACGATGATGGATCTATGGCCAGGGCAACTACATGATATATTCCACTTGTGATTAATTAATATCTTTTATGTGGATTGCAAGATTCAACCAAGTTATATAACATGTAAACTATAACAGGAAATAAACAACATAAAACTCAATGTTATGCTTTTATTGTAATCACATCATCCTGATCTATCACAAGGATCCAACAGTACATGTTATCACTTGGCCTCTTGCCAATCATCCAGATCCATCTCAAGGATCATTACATACCATGGGATCTCAATCCCTCATCACATAGTGCCACTGCCTCTCAAGGCTTACATTATCATCATGGGATAGCAATCCCCAGTACTTAGTCATGTACGTCATACAGATCATTTCAACATCAAGAGTAACAGTTACAGTAGAGTTACTACACATGTACATAGACCTCATAGCCCTTTTTAGCTGGCTAAGCATCACCTCCATGATTAGTAACAACAATCATAGGCTTCAATAGTAGGACCATGCTATCAGTATAAGGTGACATTTGATGATTATATACTATCTTAATCGAACACCAACTTATGATCATATGCATAAGGTGCATCACTAAGAAACCCACCTTACATTCTTATTATTCTCCTTAGCATTATATAAATAATTATGATGAGCAAGTTCATGTATATAGCTATGCTAAGTTGAAAGGACAAATGTTACCATAGTAAATACCATTAAGCATGCAGAAAGTCACCATCACATTATTAAAGAATATATCCAACAAGTCGGTTTTCCATGATAAGAAGAACCCTCACTAAAACATCACAACCCTCACTAAAGGGTTGTATCGGGCATGGCTCACTCTATCGGCCAACTCATAACGGCCGAAACAAGAAGGCAACCTGCAACGCTGTGTTACCACCAAGGCAACCAAGCGTGCAACTAAGCAACACCACGTCAGGTGTCGCGCACTAGGTCTATCAGGCAACGTCCAAGGGCCTGCCGTGCAGCTAAGCATGACGGGAGACAGGGTGTCGCGCAATGCCCGTTAGGGCTATCAGCCGATACACCCAGACTTAGGGCGACACCCGTCACATGACCATTAGCAACGCACAACGACACCAACCCACAACTACAACAGATGCATGTCGAGCAAGGTACTCTATAGGGGGTATCGTCCAGAGGTGCAACACAAGCTACCATCAAAGGACCTATCGTCCAGCTCACCAAACCAGGGCCTAACGGCCGTCACAGGGCAAGGTGATGGTGTGACACCCGCCACTGAGATTGGGTATCGTCCACCACCAACACTTCATGTGTCGCTCAAAGGTCTAGGTCAAGAGGGTTGTCGGGAAGAACCTCCCCACATTCATAACGACCAAGGTATCACTCACAAGATCAACATCTACCTCGAGCACAAGGGTACCCAAAACCCTAATGGGTCAAGAAAATGGCTCACCTCAATTGACTAGGAAAGAGGGGTCTTGCACATCAACTATCCCCAAACGACAACACAAGGAAAACCCCAGAAAGAGTCACCATTATCACCAAGCTCACCCTTCTTGTCCATGGTGAGAGGAGAGTGATGCTCAAACAACTAGAACACAAGCTCACCTCTCAACTTAAATGAGGGAGGAGTGTTGCTCATGATGCTAGGACTCAAGCTCACTCCTCAAGACCTAGGAGAGAAGAGAGTATTGCTCACCAAGGAACCCTATAACACATGGTTCATCCAACAAGAACAACTAGGCAATAAACAAAGCTAGCAACATATAAGAACATGAAAGGAGGTAGTATAGTTAGGTTTAGGAGTTATGCAACCCGCCTTAAGCAAGCTCCAAGCTCCAAGGTAGAAGAAAGCTCCAAGGCAGGATCGGACACCAAGCTAGCTCCTCCAAGGGTGTCATCCACCAAGCTTGCAAGGGAGAAGGGTATCGTGCACCAAGGTAGAGGAGAAAACCAAGAGACTAAAGGATCCCTAGCAAGAGGAAAAGAACACATATATAGAAGGGGATGGAGGAGAAACAAAGGTAGAACTAAGCAAGGTGTCTTCCTCCTAGGGAGACTTGTCCTAGTGCATGAGACACCACTCTAGCAAGCCCTAAACACATGTCCAAGGCTATTGCCACATGCAAACATCAAGCACCAAGTGTCCACTAGTGGTGACACAAACGAGGTCAAAGCTTGGTCAAAGGTCATGGGCGACACACCTCATGGGAGACACACCCCATGGGCGACACACTCCCTTCTTAGCCGATACAAGGTGCAACCAAACCAAAGCAAGGCACCTCTAGGCCAAAAAAGCTCAACCAAGCCCAACAAAACTTCAAGCAACAGGTCCAAGCCTTCCTCTCGACACTAGAGGAAGCAAAGAGAGAGAGAAACACCTCACAAGGTGGAAAACTTGCCCACAAACCCTAGACTTGGGTTATTTGCAAGTAGCACCTCCAACTCTCAACAGAGCTCAAACAAACCCTAATCACTACTAAAGGTGATTAGCAAGCAACTAAGCATCAAGGTTAAGCAAGGCAAATAGGGTAAACCCTAAACAAAGGTCAGGGTCCTTACACTTCCCGTTGATACCTTCTAGAAGTAGTACAAAGTCACGCCGAGCTACCTTCACCAACGAAGAAGCTCCTACAACCTCCTTTCCATAGCCTCCAACCTAGGAGTAGCAAAGGAGAACAAAACACAATAAAGGGAACAAGATTGGAACAAAGAAACAATGTTACCAATTTAGTACAGTGCTTTGATCCTATATCAAGCGTATTGATCTCCTATCCACTGTGGATGAACGTGGTAGTGTGATGGCTAGGAGATACTAAGCTATAGGACACTAATGTAGAACATATTGCAAATGAAGCTCAGCTTGTTGCTCACAAAGATTGAATCTCAAGTGTAATTGTATGCGTGAGTGATGCCTTGGGTGTCCTATAGCTTGTCCTATTTATAGGAGTGGTTTGCTAATGCTTGGGGATGTTCTAGAAAACTTCTAGGATGTTCTTTTTTTTTAAAAGGAAAAGGTCAATAGCATTAAAGGCAAGCCATAAGGCATCTACAAGATAGCAATCTCACACCATAGATCCAAACATAACTCCGTTTAGGAACCGACATTGCACACAAGCACAGATTGGGAGGCGGTAGGTAAATTAGTTGCACGATCCCTCTTGGTTTAGGTGTCCAAAGCAGTTGTCTACGAGAGAATCCTTCAATCTACACGAGCCCATGAGAAAGCCGTAAAAGGAGTAAGAAGCACCAGTGGCAAAGAACACCATCACATACACACCAAAGACCCGCCAAACAGACAGAAGCTCGACTACTAGCTGACTAATAGAGATAAACAAAAACTAATCTACACACCAACCAAAGAAAGGCTAAGGCTAAGGAAAACAAGACTAGGAGGGACGAAGGGGGAACAACCTACAGATAGACAAACACACACAAGAAAAGCAAAAAACAGATAAGGGTCACAACCAAGGAAAATGAAAGACAAGATGCCAACCCAAACAGGTGCAAACACAAGGAAAAGGAGGTTCCAAGCGGGTGAAAAGGTGGGGGGTAGAGGCACAGGGAACCCCACCACCACTCCAGCCACTACGGCGCTGCCCGCCCAGCTCAAGCAGCAGCTTGAGGAGGCGAAAGTGGGTAGTAGGACGACAACACCAACCCAGAATGACCCCCCATTTGACTCCGAACCCTATAATACACACCCAGGGACCCCAATCCCGACGGTCATCTACGAAAGAAGCCCCAGCAAAACAGAGCAAAACAGGAAAACGCAACACAAGAAGAAAACGAAATAAGAGAGAAAAAGGGTACTCGACCCCCAGGGAGCCGTCGTCCGGAGGACAAAACACCAACGAACTGTCGTTATGTGTCCATTAATTGTATTGCAACGGCTATTTTTTTAATGCTAAAAAGTGCAGTCCAGAATGTAGCTCGGTCGAACTCTTTGTCGACTGAGTTTATCTCGGTCAAACTTTTCTTCAACCGAGTGGGAGACTGAGGTTAGTGGATTTGCGACGTTCAACTCAATTCCCAACCACCTTTCTCACCAAGTCTAACGGCTATAGAACTTGCCAGATACTCAATCTCGGTCGAAGTAAAGTTCGACCAAAACCTTCTCAGTGATAGCATTGAGCAAGTTATGCAAAGGTGTTCGTTCATTAGACTAAGGACATTTTTGGTCGAGAAAATGTTCGAACAATTTTCTCTTGGTTGATAAATAGTTTGACCGAGATAGTCCCTATTTTAGTGGTTCTAGATTTGTACTAAGTGTGTGTATCAAAGTGCAATTGTGATACCGTCTTGGGGGATGAGCTATTTAAGTGTTGTGAGTGGATAGGAAGATCTAAATGCTTGATTTACATGATATCTAAGTACTTGTACATTATAAACTTGTACAAGTTTTTACATTGATTACAATCATGAAAATAAAGCAAATTTGAGCATAAGAATCTTCCAAATCTTTGCTATCCACCACCTTTTATGCTTATTCATGAAACACTCAAGTAGCATGTTAAAACCACAAGAATGAAATGTTTGTCATCATCAAAACAAAGGGATTATAAGAATGTCCAATTTATCCAACAATCTCCCCCTTTTTGAAGATGACAAACATTTCCAAAATATAAATCAAGGAAATATAAATCATATGAGTTTCATACCTGGAGTTGTACCTTTTGCAGCCATTCTCTTGTTTGTGAAGTGTGTGATAGCCAAGAGATGAAACTCATTTTATTTTGTATTAATGATTTATATTGTTTCTCCCCCTTTGTCATTTCAGAAAGATAACCAAGCTAAACATTAAGTATGACTTTTATTTCTCCCCCTTAATTTGATAATGTGATACTTAATTTTTAAAGCAAGGGTAATCAACAAAATTTAATGCAAACCACTTATTTTTATGTCAAATTTAGCCATAATTTATTTCTCAATCATTTGCAAAGAATGTTAAGCCTTGAAATGATATGAGATCCTTTTAGGTTCATGGAATATGTGTTTTGATTTCTCAATCTTTTATAAGGGATGTTAAGACCTGAAATGATATGAGATCCATTTTGTCTCATGATGGATATATGTATTGATTTCTCATCCATTTTACAAGGGATATTAAGCCCTGAAAATGAAATGAGATTTTCTTTACAACATAGTAGGATCAAGAAATATATCTCTAATCAATAATGAGGGATGTTAAGCCCATATTGATACAGAGAGTCCATTTAAGATCAGGATAATTCAATAATCCTAAGGTCATGGCTAGTTTTTAAAGTTTGATTTGATCAATGTTTACAAAGTTTTGTGAGCTCCCCCTTAATCTTATAATCAAGATAATTTAAGAATTCTAAGGTCATAAGAAGCATTAAAGTTTGAGTTAAACTTTTATGAGAACTTTGCACTAAAATCTTGTTTTCAATATGATGAATGAGTTTCAGATCAATATACTAAGATTGAGTGCAAAGAAATGATTTACAATTAAGAATTTTGTCAAGCTTATTTTAGGTCGACCTTGACTTCGACCTGGGCGCCCCTTGGTCAAACTTGATTTTGACCGAGAAGCAATTTATGTAGATTTCTAATTAAATAAATTTTCATTGTTGCTAAATTGATAGCAAATTGAAACAGTCAAACATGTTTTCTAGACCCTTTATCGGTTGAATTCTTTCTCGATCGGTTTCCTTTCGGTCGAAGTTCTTTTCGACCGAGTGAGTTACTATTTTTATAGGTTGACTACAGGTTGTACCAACTTTATATTCGGTCCACAAATTTTCAACCGACTGATTTCTCGATCGAACTATATTTCGACGGAGTGATTTACTAATTTGCCAGTTATTTTAGGTCCAATACAGAGCCTTTGTCGGTCGAATAGTGTCTCGACCGACTTACTTTTGGTCGAATTATTTGTTGACTGAAAGAGTGTTTGTAAATTCTTTCAAAAATATGTTTATTCAAGTTATGGATTAAATTACTTTGGTCCATTTGTTGTACCTTTATGTTAAGTTGAGATAAGACATAAAGATAGTCAAATTAGAGTCATTGGTCATATATCAACTTAATTTTATTCATTTAGTTTGGGGGTTTTGGAACCCATACCAACTCAACATCCTTTTTCTTGTAAGGACAGGAGAGGGAATAATGTCCAAGATGTAAGCAATAGTGACAATAGATGGAATCAATTTCATTTCTGTTTTTGGGTACAAATATGATTTTGGTCTTGGGTGGTTGAGTTCTCCTAGGTTTAGGTTGATAAGAGTTTAGCTTTGAAACATATCCTAAACCACTTCTTCCAATGTGACCAGAAGAATCTTTTAGGATCTTATCAAGAATACCATTGTGTCTCAAACTACTAACTTCTTTTTGTAACTTAGCAATCTCATCTATTTTCTTTTTGATATCTATATTTTATTGATCTAGATCATATGATAAAGCATCTCTTTCCTTAACAATAGCATCATAATCTAGATGAGTACATAGGATAGGTTGTGTTTGAAGATATTTTGCAAGCAATTCAACCTTTTCTTGACAAAGCAAATTATGATTTGTTTCAAGAGTAAGCAACTTTGTATTGCAATCATTAAAAGTTTATTTCAAGGAAGAATTTTTATAGATAATACTTTCCTTATCAGAAGTAAGATCATTTAATTGAGCATACAAATCCTCATTAGTTTTAGTAACTCTTTCTAGTTTCTTTTTATAATCAATATATTTATCATGTAATTCCTCAATGCTAGCAATTAACTCTTCTTTAGATAGATCAAAAATCCTTACCTCCTCTTCTTCTTAATTTGTTGTAGCAATAATGCACTCCACTTCTTCTTCTCCATCTTCACTATCATCACTTGAATCATCCCATGCAGCTTTTTAGGCTTTTTCTTTCTTCTTGTGAGATAATTTCTTTCCCTTATTAAGTTTAGGACAATCACCTTTTAAGTGTCCCTTTTTGCCACATTCAAAGCACCTAGAGGAAGAAATACTAGAAGTTTTGTTAGTTTTAAAACTTCTATACTACTTACCGTTTACAATGAGAGTTTCTTCTTCACTATCTTCTTCACTTGTGTCATGACTAATCTTGGTTGATACTTTGAATGCAATGTCCTTTCTTTTCTCCTTTTTGTGTTCAGCCACCAATATTTCTTCTTCCTCTAAGGTTGCCTCATGTGCTTCTCAGTTGCCAATGAGTTGTTCCATCCTCAATCGAGTGAGGTCATTGGCTTCTTCAATTGTAGTCACCTTAGGCGTGTACTTGGGAGGAAGAGACCTAAGAATTTTAGACACTTGATCCTCTTCACTAATGGCTTTACCTAATGCATTCAAACCATTAATAATAGAAGAAAAGTTTGCAAACATTTCACTAATAGATTCATTAGGTTCCATACGAAATTGTTCAAACTTTTGTTTAAGCATACCAATTTTGGAGTTCTTTACTTGAAAAGTTCCTTCATAAGTGATAGAAAGTCTATGCCATATTTCGTATGCAATTTCACAATTTGATATTCTATTGAACTCACCTACGGAAATTGAACAATAAAGGATACAACTTTTGCATTCCATTGAGACAATTTTACCATATTTGCATCCCATGTAGCATACTCTGTTTGAGGAAGAGTGTAGGCATTTGAGACCATTATCCAAAGATCCCAGCTGATCCCTTGAAAGTAGAATTGCATCCTCCTCTTCCAATAGTTGTAGTTGGTGCCATCAAATGGTGGAGGTCGAGCTACAAGTATTCCTTACAAATTGAGGTTGTTTCGTACTCCATGACCCATCTTCTTCAAGACTCGATTAGAGTTCCTTGAAGCCTGCTCTGATACCAATTGAAAAACACTAGAGGGGGGTGAATAGGGTGTTATGATTGTTTTAAAAATTAATTAAGCAAACAACCACAACAATATTGGAGAAGGAGACAAGGCGTTTAGAGTGGTTCCACCCTTAGAAAATACTAAGGGAGTCAGTCCACTACCCAATTGTTTCCAATTGGGATTTTGAAAGCAATTGTATTTTATTACCTCGCAAGGATGTTACATAAGATACAACTACCTTCACAACCCTTTAGGAAGCCTTCACCCCAAAGTCATCTCACCAACCTTAAAGCACCCTTCACTTGAAGTAACTTCAAGCTCCCCCTTGAAGTAGCCTTCCTCCTTGAAGTAGCTTCCCGTCGAGACCTTCTAGAAGTGGTCCAAAGTCACGCTGACCTACCTTCACAACTAAAGAAGCTCCTACAACCTCCTTTCCGCAACCTCTACCCTAGGAGTAGCAAAGGAGAACAAAACACAATAAAGGGAACAAGATTGGAACAAAGAAATAATGTTACCAATTTAGTACAACGCTTTGATCCTATATCAAGCGTATTGATCTCCTATCCACTGTGTATGAACGTGGTAGTGTGATGGCTAGGAGATACTAAGCTATAGGACGCTAATGTAGAACAGATTGCAAATGAAGCTTATCTTGTTGCTCACAAAGATTGAATCTCAAGTGTAATTGTATGCATGAGTGATGCCTTGAGTGTCCTAAAGCTTGTCCTATTTATAGGAGTAGTTTGATAATGCTTGGGTATGTTCTATACACCTTCTAGGATGTTCTTAGTGCTCAACTAGCCATTATGTGTCCATTAATTGTATTGCAACAGCTATATGTTTAATGTTGAAAAGTGCGGTCCAAAATGTAGCTCAGTCGAACTCTTTGTCGACTGAGTTTATCTCAGTCAAACTTTTCCTTGACTGAGTGGGAGACTGAGGTTAGTGTATTTGCAATGTTCAACTCAACTCCCAAACACCTTTCTCACCAAGTCTAACAGCTATAGAACCTTCCAGACACTCAATCGTGGTCAAAGTAAAGTTCGACCGAAACCTTCTTAGTGATAGCATTGAACATGTTATGCAAAGGTATTCGTTCATTAGACTAAGGACGTTTTTGGTTGAGAAAATGTTCGACCAATTTTCTCTCAGTTGAGAAATAGTTTGACCGAGATAGTCCCTATTTTGGTGGTTCTAGATATGTACAAGTGTGTGTATCAAAGTGCAATTGTGATACTATCTTGGGGGATGACCTATTTAAGTGTTGTGAGTGGATATGAAGATCTAAATGCTTCATTTACATGATATCTAAGTACTTGTACATTATAAGCTTGTACAAGTTTTTACATTGATTACAATCATGAAAATAAAGCAAATTTGAGCATAAGAATCTTCTAAATCTTTGCAACCCACCACCTTTTATGCTTATTCCTGAAACACTCAAGTAGCACGTTAAAACCACAAGAATGAAATGTTTTTAATCATCTAAAAGAAGGGATTATAATAATGTCCAATTTAGCCAACATTGTGTTAACATACATTTGAGTTAGGTCAAGTTAAGTCCAATTATGGTCAATTTTTTGTAGCTTGTGTGATTATAGGTGAACAAAACATTCATTCGTATTAAGACTGCTTCGATATATTTCCTGAGGCTTACATATGTGGCACTTTTTTTAGATGCCATGACAAATCTCATATGGAATTTATACTTCTTATATCCAATACACCATCATATAAATTGAAGTTCGATGCCTGATTTACTATGGATCTAAATAATGTGATAATATTGAAGTGTTTGTTTCAGGTCTAAGATTAATACAACTGAATACCATTCTCTTACATTAGTCACGGCACACTCTCTGTATATTCTCTCTTAAAAGGAAGCCCCGCCTCTATGACAACTTCTATATAGTTTTCTTTCCTTTTGATGCCAGGGAAAAGCTCATTTCGATCTTGTATTGCATGTATCAAAGAAACCACCATCTGAAATGAAGTTGGATGCCTAATGTAGTATAGATGTGGCTACATGTGTTGTTAACATGCATCTAAGATAGGTCAGGTTAGGTCCAATTATGGTCAATTTTTTGTAGCTTAGGAAATTATAGGTGGATAAAACATTCATTCGTGTTAAGACTGCTTCTATATGTTTCCTGAGGCTTACATATGTGGCACTTTTTAAGATGTGATGGAAAATCACATATGGACTTTATACTTCTTCTATCTGAGACACCACCATATAAATTGAAGTTGGATGTCTGAATTGATATAGATATTGATAATGTTCTAATATTCAAGTGTTTGATTCAAGTCTAAGCTTAATACAATGAATAATATTCTCTTGCATTAGTCACCATACACTCTCTGCATATTCTATCTTAAAAGGAAGTTCCACCGTTTTAATCTTTTATTGCATGTATCCAAGACCCCACCATCTGAACTAAAGTTGGATGCCTAAAACAACATAGATCTGGCTACGTGTTTGGTCAACATGCATCTGAGTTAGGTCAGGTTAGGTCCAATTATGGTCTATTTTTTTGTACCTTATGCAATGATAGGTAGACAAAACATTCATTCGTATTGAGACTGCTTCTATTTGTTTCCCGAGGCTTACATATGTGGGTTTCTTTAGATGCCATGGCAAATCTTATATGTTCTTTATATTTCAGGTCAAGGTAACTGATTAAGACTGCTTCTATATGTTTCTTGGATGTCTGATTTACTATGGATCTAATTCATTTCTATATAATTTTTTTCCTTCTAAAGCCATGGAAAAGCTTATTTGGATCTTGTATTGCATGTATCCAAGACACCACCATTTGAACTAAAGTTGGATGCCTAATATAGTATAGATTTAGATACATATGTGGTCAACATGCATCTGAGTGAGGTTAGGGTAGGTGCAATTATGGTCACTTTTTTGTATCTTAGGCAATTATAGGTGGACAAAACATTCATTTGTACTAAGATTGCTTCTATATGTTTCACAAGGCTTACATATGTGGATCCTTTTTTTCAAATTCCATGGAAAATATCATATGGACTTTATACTTCAGGTCAAGATAACTGATTAGGACTACTTCTATATGTTTCCTGGATGCCTGATTTACTATGGATCTAATTATTATTTTCATATGCCATGACAAATTCCATATGGACTTTATACTTCTTCTATCCAAGACACCACCATATAAATTGAAGTTGGACGCCTCATTTACTTTGGATCTAGATAATGTACTAATATTCATGTGTTTGATTTAAGTCTAAGCTTAATACCATTCTCTTGATTTATCTAAGATCCCTGACTATGTTTGTAATGAGTTTATAAATTGCATTAATTAGAGTTTGTAATGAGTTTAGTTTAAATTACCTAGAGAAGTGAATCAACAGTGAAGCACAACCCTGACTTCTATATGTTTGATACTAGTTTTATGCTATTTTCTTGCATTAGTCACCATATATAAATAGTAACGGATGATGAGTAAGAGGAAAATGCATTTTGTTTACGTGAGCATAAACAAAAGTCTCTAATACTGAAATGTATGTTACGTTATGGGTACAAATTATAGAAATAAAAAAAATGTGAAAATATGAGAGGAGGGAAAGTGAACTATAATAAATGGTCAATTTAACACACATTTTCTCTAACATATACCAGATTAGGTCAAATTTAGATAGCATGTCCAATTTGGGTAAAGTATCTCTGATGTAGGCCAATTTAGGTGAAATTTGGTCCAATTTAGATTAGGTTAGGTCAAATTAGGTCTAATTTGGAATAGGCAAGGTCAAATTAGGATAAATTAGATTAGGTAAATTTATTTAAATGTCAATTCCATGGTTTTCATCCATTCTTAACTAGCTAATTAGGTTGTTTGATATGTAGAGTGGTGTCTTATTAACTGCAACTGTTATCAAATTTTCATTATGGTATGCACATATATGTTCTATTTAAGATGTGGCCTACCTGAATCATCCTTCATAATGGTTGTATCTTAGAGATTTTGTGGAATCGCTAAACTACATACATGAGTTTCTACCATGATATTTATTTTATTACCCAACAAATAATGGAACTATTTTAATTAGGATTTATGCACTAAATGCAACATGTTATAGGATGAAGGATTACTCTTAATGACAAGGTCTTTCGGGTATCATTTTTCTAACACCTATAGATTACGACGTATGTTACTCCCTACTAGATAACGATAGGTGAGATTCCAGGTATTTAACCCTTTTGCAAAATGAGGTTCTACCCATGATTTGCATTTGTGCTTATTTACAGATGTCAAATAAGCCAACTTTGAATTGCATTTTTTGCCTATTTACATAATGACAACAGAAGGGAATCAAATGTATAGCAATAGTAAACTGATTTTTTATAGCATAGGGAAAAGTTGGGTATCTCAGGTTTTATTAGGCCATTCTATGTTGGATCTATTCTAATATATGCCAAATTATCTCAAACATAGAAAGCATGTCCTAGAGAAAAGTAGGTCTGGTTTAGACTGGTATAGGAGAAAGATGGTCCAATTTAGACTAGGTTACATCAAATTAGTCTTAATTTAGACTAGGTCGAGTCAAATGTCTATCATGTTCTTTATCCATGCACATATTCTTAACTAGATGATGAACTTGTTTATATGTTGTGTTCCCTATTAACTGTAAGAGTTATTAAATTTTCATCATATATGCACATATTTTTCTACTTAAAATGTGATCCACCCATGTCTTCTTAATAATGGTTGTATCTTATAATTTGTGGCGGAATTATTAAAGCAATCACATGAGTTTCTGCCTTGATATTTGTTTTATTACCCAAACAATAATGGTAGTTTTTTAATTAATGTTTTTGCACTTAATGCATATGTGACAACATTAAGGGGCCTTTTAAGATGAATACATTCATAATAAAGCCTCCCTTCTTCTACACCTATTCCATGCATTGCATTTGTTCTTATTTACATAATGCCAAATAAACCAACTCTGACTTGCTTTTGCGCCTACTTACATAATTTCAAACAGATGGCAAGCAACTTTAGTAGTAGTAAACTACTTTGTTCTAGCATAGGGAAAATCAGGGTTTCTTGGGTTTTATTAAGTATTCTATGCCAGATCTTCTCTATCATAGGCCAAATTAGGTCAAACTTAGATACCAGGTCCAATTTGGGCAAAGTAGTTCTGATGTAGACCAATTTAGGTGAAATTTGGTCCAATTCAAATTAGGTAGGTCAAATTAGGTCTATTTTGAAAGAGGTTAGGTCAAATTAGGTTCAATGAGATTGAGTCAATGTATTCAAATGACAATGCCATGATTTTTACCCGTTCTTAACTAGCTAATTAGGTTGTTTGATATGTAGAGTGGCTTATTAACTGCAACTGTTATCAAATTTTCATTCTATATTCACATATATGTTCTATTTAAGATGTGATATACCTAAGTCCTCCATCATAATGGTCATATCTTACAATTCTTTGTGTAATTACTTAAATACGTACATGAGTTTTTACCTTCGTATTTATTTTATTACCCAACAAACAATGACACTGCTTTAATTAGTATTTCTGCACTAAATGTACATGTTATGGGCACTAGTACAGAAATGGTCTGTAGCGTCAGTTTTTTTAAGCCTGTGGCGTCACTTTTTATCTGACTCTTAAGTGGCCGTCGCTATAGAATTTGACCTATAGTGTCGGTTTTTTTAACTAAAGAAAACCGACCCAATAGGCTGTAAAAAACAAGAAAAAAATTGTGGCTAAGGTTGTAGGTCGATTACCTCTAAGGTCGGTTTTTCAAGAAAACCGATGCTACAGGTCTACAGATTGAGCTTGACAATCTGTAGACCTGTAGCATCAGTTTTTTTTTAAAAACTGACCTTAGAGGTTACCTCTAAGGTTAGTTTTTTAAGAAAACCGATGCTATAGGTCTACAAATTGTAACCACACACGGCCGTGCTACGCGGCACGGCTGTGCTACCATAACCCAACACGGCCGTGCTACACAGTACGACCGTGCTACTAGAAGCCAACACGGCCATGCTACGTGGCACGGCCGTACAATCATATCCCAACACGGCCGTGCTACACAGCACGACCGTGCTACACGTCACCTACAAAGTCGGTTTTAAAAAAAAACCGACGCTAGAAGTTGTAATTTTTTTTTAATTTTTTTGCTAAAATAGTAACAGAACAAAAGAACTAGGATATGAGAGAGGGGAGCATTGATGCTCATCCATCACCATTCCAAACCACACATTCATAACAAATATGATTCATATATTTAGTTGTGTTACACATAATCACATCATAATTTACAAAATGATAGATTGCAAGTCTGAGATGATATTAAATGTCAGATACAAAAGTAAATATGAAAGAGTAACCACATACATAAATGGAGCTGACATATTTAATCAAATGTTATATTGACTTCATTTAGAAAAGCATCTCACCACTCTTCTCGGAATTCATTTAAGGCTGAGTTGTAAAGATCTGTAACAAAAAATGCACATGCTAATATTTTATAAAATGACTAAAACCACTTGAAAATTTATGATGTTATTCTTTATTACCTGATCTATAGTCTGAACATCATATGATGCTTGTTTAACAATAACTTGCATATATTTCATTACATAGTAGCCACAAGCCCAATCATTATTTTATATAGGACACTACAAATAACGAATTATACTTAATGTTAGTAAACTACTATGAACAGGAGTTGAGATAAGAATATAACAATTGATATATAAGAGTTGAAAATTAATACATATAAGACTAAGCAGTTGTCAAAGTAGCTACCTTGACATTTTTCAAAGTCAATGTCTTTAATTTTGTGGGTATTTGTCCTCCACCTTAACGAAAAGCCTTTATACCCCTATCAATTAAACGATAGTTGGTAAAATAGAAATTCTAAATAGAAATATCATGTTGAAGCATTGACTAAATTTATGCTTACTCCATAGTTGGCAATTTCAATTTGTGACCCCTTTTTGTTATTCCCATTGGGTCAAGATAATAAAGATTCATCAATTTTAGGACAACCACCAATAATTCCCAATGTCTAGCTCTGAGTAAGAATAAAACAAACATTAAAATAAAGAAATTTATTCATTATTAAAATTATACTGAATAGTAATACTTACTTGACATTAAAAGGAATTAGAAACATCATGCCAATTTACTATATCTATTGCCACCTTACTGTGCGTGGTCGCCCCTACGTAATGCTTGAAATCACTAGCATGTTCCCTAACAGGTGCTCCTGTGATATCAAACTGGACTGGAAATTTGTCCCCTTTAGCCCTGAGCTCCTGCAGCCTACCCATTAGTGTGGGACCTCTACTTTTCTTAGCATCACCACTACCATCCTCATGGTTCTCATGCTCATGCTTAGAATGTTCATCTTCACTCGCCATTTTAGAACCTGCAAGTATACATGATAAAAAAAATAAGTGATAATAAAAACACAAGTGATAAGGTATACATGATATATGATGAATATTTAAAATATTACTTGCTTGAATGATAATAAAATAAATAATTCAAAGAATACATGCCTCTAGTATTGGTTGAGTTGTTAATCAAGTAAATAACCACTCACATATGTACCCAGAGAAAAAATGAGGAAATACTACTAAAATTTTCTTCAAAACTAAACATACATTATACAGTTACATCCTAAGTGAGATTAAATATCCAAAAATAGTCCCAAACCGGGGAATATCCAAATGATTACATATGTGATTGATAACAAAATGTAGATATGAATGAATACATATTTTTATTATTGGTTGATTTACTAGTCAAATAAAATGGCACATTAGGAGAATGAGAATATTATACCTCACTTGTAAGCTAAAGAAGAAATATATGCAAGTCAAAAACAAGTCAATAGCACCTGCAACAATACAAATACATGATTCAATTCTGTTATAATGTATTAATTAGGGGTCAATATATATCAATTTTATAAGAGTAGTAACAAATTCAAAATTGACAAATTTGGATGATTCTACAACTCAGTCAACACGGCTGTGCTGCACAGCACGACCGTGCAAACAACATAGCCGTGCTGCCCAGCACGGCCGTGCTACCTATTTAGTTGCTTGAAAGTAAGACGTAAATGGAGGAGTGAGGTGGCAAGGACAATACCTTGAGAAAAACCGGTCAGTGAGGGAGCTTGTGCGGGAAAAGAACCGGAGAGAGATGCACACAGCCCTTGCAATGCCTAACCCGTCGTCGCCTTTCAAGGAAGAAAGTACCGGAGGGAGATGCAACGCCTAAGGCATCACCGTCGTCCAAGGAAAATGGTGCTGGAGATGGTGGTAAGGAGTGTTTTCATCGTCGGAGATGGTGGCAAAAAGCTTGGGCGTCTTCGTCCAAGGAAAGAGGCGCTAGTTTGCCTCTTTTCGGGCGAGGGGATGGTTGAGGGAGGTCACCTTTGTAGAGGCGGCATTGCCTTTCTTCGGACACGGGAGCGGGAACGGGGGTAGCAGCAACAACAAATGGAAACCTAAGCCTTACAATCAGGCGTATATGTCCAATGTAGAAGACCTATAGTGTCGGTTTTTGTAAAAAACTGACCCTAAAAGTCTATTAAAAAAACGGTGCCCGGACTTAACCTATAGTGACGGTTTTTTAAGATAACCGTCGCTATAGACCTGACCTATAGCAATGGTTATCTTAAAAAATTGTCGCTATAGGTTAAGTCCGGGCATCATTTTTTTAATAGACTTATAGGGTCGGTTTTGTAGTATAACCGACGCTATAGGTCAGGATCTGTAAAGTCGTTTATATATAAAAACCGACTCTAGAGTTCCAAAGTGGTGCCCGCATTTTTTGTTGACCCTATAGCATCGGTTATTTTAAAAAACCGACCCTATAGATCCAGGCGCGAAGCCAAAATCGAACGAATTTTCACCGCGAGAAATCTATAAGGTCAGTTTTTATGATAAAACCGATGCAGTAGTCTATTAGGTCGGTTATTCTAGTAAAAATGGCGCTATGGGCAGCGACGTTACTGGCCAAAAATGTAGTAGTGAGGATGAATGATTACTCTCAGCGATAAGGTCTTTTGGGTATCATTTTTTCTAATACCTAAAGATTACAACATATGATACTCCCTTCTGGATAATGATAGGAGGGACTCCAGGTATTTAAACCTTTTGCAAAATGAGGTTCTACCCATGATTTGCATTTGTGCTTATTTAAATGTCAAATGAGCCAACTCTGAATTGCATTTGTGCCTATTTACATAATGCCAACAGACAGCAATCAATTATATAGTAATAGTAAACTATTTTTTTCTTGCATAGGGAAAATTAGGGTATCTCAAATTTTATTAGGTCATTCTATGCCAGATCTGTTCAAATATATGCCAAATTATGTTAAACTTTGAAAGCATGTCCAATTTGGGAAAAGTAGGTCTGGTTTAGACTGATTTAGGAGAAAGTAGGTCCAATTTAGATTAGGTTAGGTCAAATTAGGTCTAATTTAAATCATGTACGATCAAATTAGGCTCAATTAAATCTAGTTGATTTATTCAAACTCTCTTGTCATGTTCTTTATTCATGCACATATTCTTAACTGGATGATAAACTTATTTATATGTTGTGTGGCCTATTAGCTGCAAGTGTTATCAAATCTTCATCATGTATGCACATATTTTTCTACTTAATATGTGATCCACCCATGTCTTCTTAATAATGGTTGTATCTTATAATTTGTGGTGGAATTACTAATGTACACACATGAGGTTTTGCCTCGATATTTATTTTATTACCCAACAAATAATGGCAACTTTTTAATTACTATTTTTACACTGAATGCATATGTTACAACATTAAGGAGCCTTTTAAGATCACTACCCATATATTCTTAATAAAGCCTCCCTTTTTCTACACCTATGCCATGCATTGCATTTATTCTTATATACAGAACACCAAATAAACCAACTCTGACTTGCTTTTGCGCCTACTTACAAAATTTCAAACATATGGCAAGCAACTCTAGTAGTAGTAAACCAATTTTTTCTAGCATTGGGAAAATCAAAGTTTCTTGGTTTTATGAGTATTCTATGCCAGATTTGTTCAATCATAGGATGAATTAGGTCAAACTTAGATAGCAGGTCCAATTTGGGCAAAGTAGTTCTGATGTAGACCAATTTTGGTGAAATTTGGTGCAATTTTGTTTTAGGTTAGGTCAAATTTGGTCGAATTCAGATAAAGATAGGTCAAATTACGTAAAATTTAGATAAAGGCATCTACATTTTCCTTCATCTAAAATCACTGCATTTTTCATGTGTGGTGTGTAGGTTGTTATTTGCAACACGATTATTAGGTTTTATTTCTTAACAAATAAGGATATTAAATGGATATTGGGTATATTTTTCTATAATTAAAATGTTTCATACAACTTATAACTAAAGCATGACAAAATTTCATGTCTTACTTGGAGATTTGTTGGAACTTTTGTATCTGACTTTTAAGTAATTGTCTTCCTAGACAACCTTTTGACATTTGTCAGTGAGATAGAATTGAGAGGTTTAGCTTATTATTTTCCTACATTAGGTTTTAAGAGTGTTAGAGAAATGATACTAAATATGTTTAAATTGTATATCATCTCCAAAAAAATGTCCTGTACTTTTCTTGTTTGCAGAGTACCTAGACTTGTTTATGGAGTGACAGCAACACCAAAGCAAAGCTCCAGGAACATACTTCTCGGATGGATCAATAGAATGGGTGGACAAGATTCTTGGCTGGAGTGTTGTGTGTGGTTTTGAAGAGGTAAAAGCTAGTTTTAATTCTTTGTAGGGATATTAAATGCATATTGGACATATTGTTCTACGATTAAAATGTTTCATACAACTTATAACTAATGCATGATGAAATTTCATGACTTACTTGGAGGTTTGCTGGAACTTATGTATCTGTCTTTAGAGTAATTGTCTTCCTAGACAACCTTTTGATGTTTGGTAGTGAGATAGAATTGAGAGTCTTAGCTTATTAGTTCCTTGCATTAGGTTTTAAGAGTGAAAGAGAAATGATATTATATATGTTTAAATTGTACATCATCTCCAAAAAATTGACATATACTTTTCTTGTTTAGGAGCACCTGGACTTGTCAGTCGAGTGACAACACCAAAGCAAAGATCTAGAAACATACTTCTCAGATGGATCAATAGAATGGATGGACAAGATTCTTGTCTGGAGTGCTACGTGTAGTTTTGATGAGGTAAGATCTGGTTTTAATTCTTTAAATTACCACATCAAAAAATCTTAACTTACCTTATTTTTTCTTGGAATGTTTCAAAAGTTGAAATTTGTGATTTTAACAGCAGCAACGACGTCTAGATGTTGTGCTCAACCCTTGAAGCTTAGAGCCTGGAGTTTTTCTAGCTGACAACAACAACAAAGTAAAGCTCTAGGAACAAACTTCACAGAAGGATCAATAGGTTGGGTGGACAAGCTTCCTGGTTGGAGTGTTGTGTGTGGTTTAAAGGAGGTAAGAGATGGTTACAATTCTTTGAATGTACATGTCACATTAAAAGAGTCTTAACTCACCTTGTTTTTATTTTCTTGGCAATTTCAGCAGTAGCAACATGTAAAGACCCGATCTTTACGATCAAATATTTACAAAATAATATCACAATCATAAACAATCTTTATTACATTCATGCTTGTACATCAGAGTCGCGGAAGCTTACAAATATGATTACAAGTTTAAGGAATATAATTCATTATATCTAGTCTTCAACGGAGGACTACCCAGTGCATGTCTCTTCAAGCTCTTCCATCTATTACCTGCCCATGAGTTCCCAGAGGGAAACAAAACCACACATGGACCCCATTGAAGGGAAACAAAGGGTCAGCAAAGCTGGTACTAAATCCAATCATTGAACTATGTATGAAATGGGTTTAGATGTACAATAAAAGTTAGGAAAGGACTATTTGGTGGACTCAAGGCTAACAAAAAGAAATTTCAATATCAACTTCAAGATAGCAAATCTTTCACAAGAACATCATTAAGTAAGATTCAATAATTCAAGTATCAAAAATTTATCCAAGCTATTCACAAGGTATATCAATTTCAAGATATTCTTTTTGGCAAGTTTTGGCACCTTTCTATCATATCTTTTCTAGGGCTAAGTGTCTTGTGTTCTCACACTCTAGGAGAGAACGACACTAGTGCCTTATTAGCTATTCCAGTTAACTGGGGGACAACTAATCCCTATCCACTGCGCAGGGTTGTGGGGTACTTGGCCCACTCAAGTGAGCCAAAGCTCTGTAGGGCCAAAGCCCAAGGGACCAAAGTCCACGGGAGTCAAAACTCCAATAGATCAAGTCTAGTGCCAAAATAATTATCAACAATAATTTATCAATTACAAAATGAGAGTGGTGAACTTTCAAGAATAAATACAGGTTTCAAAACTATATGGAATTCACAATGAATCAAGATATATGTATGTCCATCAAGAGGGAAAAAAGTTCAACAATAAAATAGAAGATTTAGTACCTCAATTATCTAAGTCTCCATAGGTTGCACAATCACCAAGAATGCATCCAAGAGTGAGAAATCTACAAAGTATGGTAATGGTGTCATCACTTGGCTTGGAATCAACTACTTGTTGAATATTTTCTATTAGGATTTTCTTTATTACTATTTCATGGTTCTCCCATTAGTTTCTTTCTAAATTTATAATTGGATTGCACATCTATAATAAATGTCACATGTTTATGTATGTAACTATAATATAGATAAGTGCCACATTATTTGCCAAGATTTCATTCAAATCTCATTCAATGGTTTCTAATTGTATTAAGCCAACATATAATCTATTATATATGTATTACTATCCATGTGAGTAGTTAATGCATGTCTACCTTTAGAGTATTATATGTTGTCATGCATATATTCTTCCAAGATTATAAACATAGTAATTTAGAATGGACTAATATGTAGGTCGTATATAGAATCAATAATGCATACTCAATTGCTTTATCACTTTTCCTCTGAATTTGGTAATGTTACTCTCTCTTATATAGAATAACTCCATTTATTCACTAAGATCAATTATGTTTATTTACCAATATTTAGGGTTATGTTTGATGCATACTAGTTATACAGTCTTACCTAGGTCTCCACTATTTAGGTTAATCAAAACATGAATCATTAATATACTAATATAGGAACATTGGATATAGTCTAACATAACTTTCATCACCTATTTTATTAATATTTAGTAGTGTACATATATATATACACATCAGTTTCATACGTAGCTGTATAGATGGGCTTATTGTTTATACTTTCAAGTTTGCATCCAGTATATCACATTTATACCTCTTCTTAATACCATAAACTAAATGCAATGAAGTACTAACCTACGCATGGTTGAGGTGTGACAAGATTCTAATTGATTGATCAGTAGATGCTCCATGTGCAGGTACCACGATCTGAGGCACTCCCATAAACAACAGAAGGACTATTAGGCAGGCTTTGGGGCTGAGAGCAATGGCCTCGTGAAATTTGATCATGGTGTCTCCTAGATCCAGGGATGAACCTTCATCGTGTGAGTCCCTTCGATGGCCATGGTGAGAGGAAGATCGACGCCCATGAGCAGATGCATCGGAAGACATTAGACTCAACCTCGGCAGAGGTGTGGAGTAGTCTGGACTCCAGGTTGTGGCATGCAAATTGGAGGGGATGGACTCCTTCCTCAGGAGCTGGCGATTCTTGGAGGGGTTAGTTCCAGGTCTCGCATAGATGGTCTAAGATGAGGAAGCGGAAGGGGGTCAAGTCGAGCGTGGAACGTTGGACGGGCGGTGTCTAGTGGCACCGACCATGGCACTGCGGTGGGAGTTGATGGCTGGATAGAGGGGTGCATCATCAGATCGAAGGGTGAAGGAGGGGAGGAGACCAGGATCTGCAGGTCATACGAGCACGGTGGTGATGCAGTTGTGTCTGCAGATGACTTGGATGGCCATCAGAGGAGATGTTCATAAGCCCGACGAGTTGCCGGTTGAGGTGATGTCGTCGAGGGTGTTGAGGCGATGAAGAGGCATATGGGTGGCTTCGGAGTGGTGGCAAGATGTCGTGAGGCAACAGGGTTCAGGCACTCGATGGTGGTGATGAAGAGAGGCAGAGGCCTAGGCAGTGGCGGTGATCCAACTTGACGTAGCAGACCAGGCGGGTCGCAGGGCAGGGGAGTGTCGAGGGTCTGAAGATGAGAGACAAAGGGCGGCGTTGAGAGGTACTTCTAGGATCTGTACGGCACCGTGGTGGCCGAAGGAGTATAGGGCAGATACTGGAAGATGTTGGGCGGCTATCATGGAGTGATGGTGGCGGTGCAAGTGTGTCGTGGTGGCTGGCGAGATCCAACACAGGGCGCTAGCGTCGAGGTCCGTTTGTGCTGCATGTCGGGCTTGAGTAGGTTGATGGCCTGCAGATCTGTGAGCATGGAATCTTGGAGGGAGGAAGGATTCGGCGCTGGCTACAGACCTAGGATGCTGGGCGGCTGGGATTTTCAGCGGCAGATTAAGGACCAGATTGTTGCTAGAGATGCAGGTGGTCAGGGAGGAGGTGGTTGTGGTTGTAGCTAGTGGATGGCCAAGGTTTTATAGAGGCACCGACCCTAGGGTGTGCGTCCAGGGAAGCCGGCGTAGGGGTTGGATGGCGCTGCACATGGAACGCTGGTTGTTTTCTCCTTGATCATTGTCTGCAACGCCCCATCGTCACAGTCTCTCTACCTTGCAACGGTTGATCAGTAATTATGGCACAAGGCCAGACGGTGAGGGAGAGGGAGAGAAAGCGAGGTTGTGGAGAGGTGAGAGGTGAGGACGTCGGGCGTTTCCCTGCCGATTCTGTGTTGCAGTGGTAACAACCGTATCCCAGACGCGTGGGCGTGAGGTTAGGGCAGAAGACCTTGTTCTAAATGGGCCCCAATTAAGCCCCTTAATTAGGTTGCAAATAAATACTAGTAAATTGCCTTATGCAATGGTGTTACTACCACTATTTATTTCTCCTAATTCATTACTCCGTTTCTAATGTAATTTTGAATGGTGGTTTAATAGCAATTGGTCTAATTACTAAAAGTATTTACTTTTCTAGTTTACTAGTTTAAAATAGTAAAAGGAATTATTTACTCTACAAATAAATACTAAAATTCTTAGTACCATTTTATATGATTCCAAAGCCAAGAAATTGTATTGGAATTCACTTATTCACTTGTGGGTTCCAAGAGGGATGACTATGCCAAATGAGGATAAATTGTATTCTAGAGCTTGAGTTTCAAGATATTTCCAATGGGAGACAAATGTGAGTGCAATTTAGGAAGAGAAAATTCAATTTTTTTGAAGGATTACAAATCATAGTTCAAAATTTGAATTTAGTCCCAAATTTCAGTATGTTACAACTCTACCACCCTTCCAAGGGATTTCGTCCCCGAAATCTTATCTTTCTTGACAACTAATTCTTTCTAATTCCAAATTTCTATTGTACCACTCTTATTTGCAAAAAATGTCAACCTTGCTAATGCACACAACTCTAATCTTCATTTGACTGGCCTATGCCTTAGCCAGGGTGACCAACCAGATCAATTACTATTCTATCTTCAAAAATCTGAACTAATTTTAGGTGCAAATGCTAATTGCAAAAGTATATCTATTATTGGATTTGGTTCTTAATGATTACTAGTCCATGAGAATTCTAATATCATATCCTAATATGAGAGCTTAGATGTTCAATATCTAAGCAAAGAATTCAAGAAGTATAATATCAAATTAGACTATATGATATCAAAGTATGATAATTGATTTTTAACTTAGGGACTTTACGGACATATTTTATCAAATGAGGACAATAGATATATTTTGACAAAAGGACTTGTATTGGATACTGAACTTTATCAAAGACCATGACAATGATTTAATATGAAATTCAACATTATAAATAAGTTCAAGTTTTGGGTAAAATAGTTCGATATAGATGTAGTAGCCAAAACTGAGTATGTTAGAACACTACCACCCTTACAGAGATTTCGTCCTTGAAATCAGTTTATCCATGGTCTACTAACTCCACCCCTTTAAAATAAAAGGATTCAATCTAGAAATCTAAAGGCACGTCAACTAAGATCCTTCACCAACTCTAGGTTTTTCCTCCAGGGTTTTCTCATACCTACTTGATTGTGACTTAGCTAAGAAATCATCGATAAAATTCCACAAAAATCATTTTTTTTTGTACATATAGTATTATAAAGAACATAATTTTCGGTGAGAAACTTGTCGGAAAAAAAACTAAAAATATGGCCAAAATCGATGCGAGAACCAAGTCACAATCACCTCATGCCTACATTTTAATTACTATTACTCTGTCATCCCAATTACTAGGGACATCTTAGAAATCTAGTTTTCCCATATAATCCCTCTAGAGTCATGTACCAATGTCTAGGTCAAGAATTCTAAATCATGAATATCAAAATCTTTCCTTACACCTTGAACTATAGTTATCATAACCAAGCTTAGAACATTCAAATTTTACTCAGTAATCTTTATATGATTCTTTATTGTGTCATAAAAAATCATTTCTTTCAGTGAGTAGGGTTTTACATCAATATAATGCTTGATGCAACATTGATTGTCTAAACTTTTATCAAAAATCTATATGACCTAACACTCATCACATCTACCCATTTAATTATATTTCTATGGGATGGGATGCAACCTTTTTTTTTTCCAATTGTCTACTTATGTAGATCTAGTGTTGAATTTTATTCCAAGTGTCATAGATTCTGTAGGTACTTATCTTTTTTTTTTTCTTCCAAAAGATGTAACTACAAAATTATATAGGGGGTAATATTAATCATTTTCTTTTCCAGATTTTCAACATTTTCTTTTCTTCTTCAATATTCAAAGTATTATAATGACAATGAATTCAAAGGATTTTTAACTTATGTTATTTATTCATTCTATTTTACATATTTATAATTATTTTGGATGTCCCAAACTAAGGAGGTAATCTAGGGTACTCTATCACATTTGTATACCTAGGAATCAAAGTGATGTTCTACTAGACTATTGTAAGAGTATACACTTCTACCTCAACTATTATTCTTCATCCCTAATTCAAAATAAGTATATGTCTAGATAGAGAATTCAAAATCTATTAGATGATGGAATTATATTCTAAGTACTTCTAGGACAAGGTACATATATGGTCACTTATGCTTTTATTTCTATCCTTGGTAGTTAGGGAAAGTAAGACTAGAATTTGTTGTCAACTATTTTCTAAATCCTCACTACTTAATTTATATTTCTGACTAACCTAATTTCCACAATACATGCATGAGTGTCGACCGTTTATGGCTCTGATACCATGTTGTAAAGACCCGATCTTTACGATCAAATATTTACAAAATAATATCACAATCATAAACAATCTTTATTACATTCATGCTTGTACATCAGAGTCGCGGAAGCTTACAAATATGATTACAAGTTTAAGGAATATAATTCATTATATCTAGTCTTCAACGGAGGACTACCCAGTGCATGTCTCTTCAAGCTCTTCCATCTATTACCTGCCCATGAGTTCCCAGAGGGAAACAAAACCACACATGGACCCCATTGAAGGGAAACAAAGGGTCAGCAAAGCTGGTACTAAATCCAATCATTGAACTATGTATGAAATGGGTTTAGATGTACAATAAAAGTTAGGAAAGGACTATTTGGTGGACTCAAGGCTAACAAAAAGAAATTTCAATATCAACTTCAAGATAGCAAATCTTTCACAAGAACATCATTAAGTAAGATTCAATAATTCAAGTATCAAAAATTTATCCAAGCTATTCACAAGGTATATCAATTTCAAGATATTCTTTTTGGCAAGTTTTGGCACCTTTCTATCATATCTTTTCTAGGGCTAAGTGTCTTGTGTTCTCACACTCTAGGAGAGAACGACACTAGTGCCTTATTAGCTATTCCAGTTAACTGGGGGACAACTAATCCCTATCCACTGCGCAGGGTTGTGGGGTACTTGGCCCACTCAAGTGAGCCAAAGCTCTGTAGGGCCAAAGCCCAAGGGACCAAAGTCCACGGGAGTCAAAACTCCAATAGATCAAGTCTAGTGCCAAAATAATTATCAACAATAATTTATCAATTACAAAATGAGAGTGGTGAACTTTCAAGAATAAATACAGGTTTCAAAACTATATGGAATTCACAATGAATCAAGATATATGTATGTCCATCAAGAGGGAAAAAAGTTCAACAATAAAATAGAAGATTTAGTACCTCAATTATCTAAGTCTCCATAGGTTGCACAATCACCAAGAATGCATCCAAGAGTGAGAAATCTACAAAGTATGGTAATGGTGTCATCACTTGGCTTGGAATCAACTACTTGTTGAATATTTTCTATTAGGATTTTCTTTATTACTATTTCATGGTTCTCCCATTAGTTTCTTTCTAAATTTATAATTGGATTGCACATCTATAATAAATGTCACATGTTTATGTATGTAACTATAATATAGATAAGTGCCACATTATTTGCCAAGATTTCATTCAAATCTCATTCAATGGTTTCTAATTGTATTAAGCCAACATATAATCTATTATATATGTATTACTATCCATGTGAGTAGTTAATGCATGTCTACCTTTAGAGTATTATATGTTGTCATGCATATATTCTTCCAAGATTATAAACATAGTAATTTAGAATGGACTAATATGTAGGTCGTATATAGAATCAATAATGCATACTCAATTGCTTTATCACTTTTCCTCTGAATTTGGTAATGTTACTCTCTCTTATATAGAATAACTCCATTTATTCACTAAGATCAATTATGTTTATTTACCAATATTTAGGGTTATGTTTGATGCATACTAGTTATACAGTCTTACCTAGGTCTCCACTATTTAGGTTAATCAAAACATGAATCATTAATATACTAATATAGGAACATTGGATATAGTCTAACATAACTTTCATCACCTATTTTATTAATATTTAGTAGTGTACATATATATATACACATCAGTTTCATACGTAGCTGTATAGATGGGCTTATTGTTTATACTTTCAAGTTTGCATCCAGTATATCACATTTATACCTCTTCTTAATACCATAAACTAAATGCAATGAAGTACTAACCTACGCATGGTTGAGGTGTGACAAGATTCTAATTGATTGATCAGTAGATGCTCCATGTGCAGGTACCACGATCTGAGGCACTCCCATAAACAACAGAAGGACTATTAGGCAGGCTTTGGGGCTGAGAGCAATGGCCTCGTGAAATTTGATCATGGTGTCTCCTAGATCCAGGGATGAACCTTCATCGTGTGAGTCCCTTCGATGGCCATGGTGAGAGGAAGATCGACGCCCATGAGCAGATGCATCGGAAGACATTAGACTCAACCTCGGCAGAGGTGTGGAGTAGTCTGGACTCCAGGTTGTGGCATGCAAATTGGAGGGGATGGACTCCTTCCTCAGGAGCTGGCGATTCTTGGAGGGGTTAGTTCCAGGTCTCGCATAGATGGTCTAAGATGAGGAAGCGGAAGGGGGTCAAGTCGAGCGTGGAACGTTGGACGGGCGGTGTCTAGTGGCACCGACCATGGCACTGCGGTGGGAGTTGATGGCTGGATAGAGGGGTGCATCATCAGATCGAAGGGTGAAGGAGGGGAGGAGACCAGGATCTGCAGGTCATACGAGCACGGTGGTGATGCAGTTGTGTCTGCAGATGACTTGGATGGCCATCAGAGGAGATGTTCATAAGCCCGACGAGTTGCCGGTTGAGGTGATGTCGTCGAGGGTGTTGAGGCGATGAAGAGGCATATGGGTGGCTTCGGAGTGGTGGCAAGATGTCGTGAGGCAACAGGGTTCAGGCACTCGATGGTGGTGATGAAGAGAGGCAGAGGCCTAGGCAGTGGCGGTGATCCAACTTGACGTAGCAGACCAGGCGGGTCGCAGGGCAGGGGAGTGTCGAGGGTCTGAAGATGAGAGACAAAGGGCGGCGTTGAGAGGTACTTCTAGGATCTGTACGGCACCGTGGTGGCCGAAGGAGTATAGGGCAGATACTGGAAGATGTTGGGCGGCTATCATGGAGTGATGGTGGCGGTGCAAGTGTGTCGTGGTGGCTGGCGAGATCCAACACAGGGTGCTAGCGTCGAGGTCCGTTTGTGCTGCATGTCGGGCTTGAGTAGGTTGATGGCCTGCAGATCTGTGAGCATGGAATCTTGGAGGGAGGAAGGATTCGGCGCTGGCTACAGACCTAGGATGCTGGGCGGCTGGGATTTTCAGCGGCAGATTAAGGACCAGATTGTTGCTAGAGATGCAGGTGGTCAGGGAGGAGGTGGCTGTGGTTGTAGCTAGTGGATGGCCAAGGTTTTATAGAGGCACCGACCCTAGGGTGTGCGTCCAGGGAAGCCGGCGTAGGGGTTGGATGGCGCTGCACATGGAACGCTGGTTGTTTTCTCCTTGATCATTGTCTGCAACGCCCCATCGTCACAGTCTCTCTACCTTGCAACGGTTGATCAGTAATTATGGCACAAGGCCAGACGGTGAGGGAGAGGGAGAGAAAGCGAGGTTGTGGAGAGGTGAGAGGTGAGGACGTCGGGCGTTTCCCTGCCGATTCTGTGTTGCAGTGGTAACAACCGTATCCCAGACGCGTGGGCGTGAGGTTAGGGCAGAAGACCTTGTTCTAAATGGGCCCCAATTAAGCCCCTTAATTAGGTTGCAAATAAATACTAGTAAATTGCCTTATGCAATGGTGTTACTACCACTATTTATTTCTCCTAATTCATTACTCCGTTTCTAATGTAATTTTGAATGGTGGTTTAATAGCAATTGGTCTAATTACTAAAAGTATTTACTTTTCTAGTTTACTAGTTTAAAATAGTAAAAGGAATTATTTACTCTACAAATAAATACTAAAATTCTTAGTACCATTTTATATGATTCCAAAGCCAAGAAATTGTATTGGAATTCACTTATTCACTTGTGGGTTCCAAGAGGGATGACTATGCCAAATGAGGATAAATTGTATTCTAGAGCTTGAGTTTCAAGATATTTCCAATGGGAGACAAATGTGAGTGCAATTTAGGAAGAGAAAATTCAATTTTTTTGAAGGATTACAAATCATAGTTCAAAATTTGAATTTAGTCCCAAATTTCAGTATGTTACACAACACCAGCAACAATGACATTGGATGATGTGATCAATGCTTGAAGCTTGGTGTCGAAGAGGCTTGGAGTTCATCTTCTCTACCCAATGGAGTAAGAATCCTTTTAACGAGTGGACAAATTTCTCATGAATGGTTTTCTATAGAGAAAGTGTTGCGTTGAATGGGGGATTGAACAGGTGAGCAATGCTATTTGTGGGGTTGTGAATGACAAATGTGGGTTTCATTGTAATTGACACTTTTTTGTTTGAATTATCCTTTTAGAATTAGTGGAGAGATTATAGTTATTTAGTTTTGATCAACAAACTGGTAATATTTGTTATCTATGCTTTTTAATGAATGTGAGTGGTTTGTGAGAGTTCTTTTTAAAGACCCAGCGATAATATTTTAGTTGTCCCTTTAAAGTTTATAGATTGTGGTAAATTTGTTTTACAAAGGCCACAAATATCCACCCAAAGAGGTGAAGTACGGAAAGAGGGGTATGCGATTGGAGTAAGGAGAGAGGTAGAAGTTGACCACACCTCCACGTCATAGGGGGGAGGAAGGAACGGTTCATCCTTTATTATAAAAAAAATAAATGAATTTAAGAAAACAAAAAGAGTGTTAAAAGAACGTGAGAAGAGAATGAAAACTGGAGGAAGAAGCATTTTGAATTCATGTGTTCTGATTGGTTGTTGACGTTTAAAATGGCAGTGTTGTGTTTGTTTTTGAAAAACCCTCTCTTTTTATAGTGGTATAGATCAAAACTGTTGAACTCCTTGCAAAAAATACTTTTTGACAAGACCAATGTTGATACACTTTTGAGAAAAAATGATACAAAACATTAAATTAGTATTATTGGGTGGTAGATAGATGTGATGTGATGAGAGAGAAATTTATTTTGTTTATAATTTTTATTCCATGTTGATTTTTTTGATGAAATTAAAACTATTAGATTTCTTACAATAAATACATTTCAATAATACTAATATTGATATACTTTTGAGAAAAAAATATACAAAATATAAAAATGAGTATTGTATATAATTAAGTTCATTAAGTTTTAGGCCTCATTAACTTGTTTTTGGGTGTCAATGACCCATCTTTGGCTGTTAATTGTCCATTTTGGGGCACAATTATGGATTTTGGGTGTCATTTCATGTGTTACTGTGTGTTGCTTAAGTTCATTAAGTTTTGGGAGCCATTACCTTATTTTTGGGTGTCAATTGTCCATTTTTGGGTGCACTCACCCATTCACTGCATTGCTTTTCATGTGCTACTGGGTGTTGATTAATTTCATTGAGTTTTTGGCGTTGTTAATTTATTTTGGGTGTCAATTATCCATGTTTGGGTGTCAATTGTCTGTTTTTGGGCGCACTTACCCATTCACTTGGCGTCATTTCATGTGCTATCGGGGTTGATTAAGTTCATTAAGTTTTGGACATTGTTAACTTATTTTTTAGCATCAATTACCCATGTTTATGTGTCAACTATCTATTTTGTGTGCACTTACCAATTCACATGACGTCATTTCATGTGTTACTAGGTGTTCATTAAGTTCATTAAATTTTAGGTGGCGTTAACTTGTTTTTGGATATTAGTTACCCATGTTTGAATGTCAATTGTCCATATTTGGGCGCACTTACCCATTGATTAGGTGTCATTTCATGTGCTACTGGGCATTGATCTAGTTCATTAAGTGTTGGGCATCGTTACCTTGTTTTTGGTTGTCTTGAGTGTCAATTGTCTATTTTTGGGTGCACTTACCCATTCACTTGGCATCATTTCATATGCTACTGGGTGTTGATTAATTTCATTAAGTCTGGGGTGTTGTTTACTTGTTTTTGGGTGTCAATTACCCATGTTTGGGTGTCAATTGTCCATTTTTGGTCACATTTACCCATTCACTTGATGTCATTTCATTTGATATTGGACGTTGATTCATTTCATTAAGTTTTGGGAGTTGTTAACTTATTTTTGGGTGTTAATTACCCATATTTGGGTGTCAATTGTCCATTTTGGGCGCACTCACCCTTTCACTGCATGTTATTTCATCTACTATTGGGCGTTGAGTAAGTTCATTAAGTTTTGGGTGTCATTAATATGTTTTTGGGTGTCATTTATACATGTTTGGGTGTCAATTGTCCATTTTTGGGTGCTCTTACCCATTCACTTGGTGTCATTTTTTGTGCTATTGGGTGTTGATTAAGTTCATTAAGTTTTGGTTGTCATTAACTTGTTTTTTGACATCAATTACCCATGTTTAGGTGCCAATTGTCCATTTTTGGGAGCACTTACCAATTTACATGGCGTCATTTCATGTGCTACTGGGAATTGATTAAGTTCGTTAAATTTTTGGCATCATTAACTTATTTTTGGGAGTTATTACCCATGTTTGGGTGTCAATTGTCTATTTTTGGGTGCACCTACTCATTCATTAGGTGTCATTTCACGTGATATTGGACGTTGATCTAGTTCATTAAATTTTGGGCATCGTTCACTTATTTTTGGGTGTCAATTACTCATGTTTGGGTGTTGATTGTCCATTTTCAGGTGCACTTTCCCATTAATTGGGCTCGACACCCCCATGTTTGGGTGTACTTACCCATTCATTGTACGTCATTTCATGTGCTACTGGGCATCACAACATGGTTGGGACTGAGGCTTAGATGATGCGATTAGCCATTTTTTGGTGGTATTATGCATTTTTGGGTGCTATTTAGTGATCTTTGGGCACTTTTTAGCCATTTTTGGGCGCATGTTCTTTTTTTTTCAAGGGCTTTATTTTAGCCATTTTAGGTGCTTTTTAGCCATCTTTGAGCACTTAAATTTTGGGCACTTTTAGCCATTTCTTGGATATATAATAATCATTTTCTGTGTTATTTGTCATTTTTGGGCGCTATTAGCCATCTTTGTGCACTTTTAAGCATTTTAGTGTGCATATTCAATACACTCCTATTTACTTGATGAATGCACTCCTATTTAGTTATCTCACTTCCCTCCTCTTCTCCCATCACTTTTCTCCTTGCTTCTCTGATCTTCCATCATCACTTCCCTCCTCTTTTCTTTTACTTCATCTTTTTCTTTATATTTGTGAAAAAATTGCACATTCGTAATATTTTCTCTCAGTAGTATATCAACATTAGTCTGGTTTGAATGTATTTTTTTTATCACAAATCTAATTATTTTTATTTTATTCAGAAATATATCACAATTTAAAGAATATAAACAAAACAAATTTCTCTCTCATCATATCACCTCTACATATATTTTTTTCTCAAAAATATAAGATTAGTCTTTTTGGAATTGATATTTTATAAGGAATATAAATATTTTTGTTTCGTAAAAAAGTCATCACGGTTCAAATGTTATAAGTAAAATAAATTTATTTGTTCATTACCTAACCTCCACTTCCCACCCAATTAATGTCTGCCACATCACCTTCCCAAAACCAACTTTTGTACCCACAAAACTACCTAGCCCACGCACAGTGTATGTCACATGCACGTCAAAATACAATAGGATAGTGGGGGCCAGTTGTAGTAGGCTATTTGGGAGGCAGTACTGCAATCCGGTTTGGGCACGCGTCACATGCATGTGATCGCGTGTGAGCGTACCCAAATTTTAGTCTGACGAAGAAGTGGTGTTGATGAAACGATGGTCAGGTTGCGAAGGTAGTACACGGCCCATCAGATGGAACTAATTCTCATAGTCTCACTGTCAACTTGCTCTACCCACACCAGATGGAGACGACAAAGCTATTCCTTATGCACATTCTAAGGTTTCTAAACCACAACGTCTTGCTCCTCGACATATAGTCCAACTATCTTAAAATCAAAGTGAGCAGCAGGAAGAGAACTAAAATTTAGAGTGAGGGAAGAAGATATATGATGGGATAAATCCCTTCACAAGAAAAAAAAGAAGGATAAGAAGAGAGGAAGAAAAAAAGAGGAGTCAGGAAAGAGAGATATGGGTAGAAAATTTGGAGAGAGAATGTATGACGAGAGCAAGATGCCACATGTAACTAAGATAGAGGGTGTGAACTACTAAGGAGAGAGAGAACTAAGTAAATGATTTCCACCCTAGTGTTTTTTTGCCATCTTTTTTTAATTTGATGAAGATCTGACGTTTTAAAAGTTGGTTGCATATATAGCTAAATACACTCCAGTATACTCCAGCCTATATATATATATATATATATATATATATATATATTATATATATATAATATAATATATATATATATATGGCGTTCATTCGTTGTCCGTGCGGGTAGTCTGGATTTTTGCTACCCGACAGCCAAAAAAGTAACTCTCTTGGTCAAAAAAGTAACTCTGCTGTCAAAAAAGTAACCATGGTGGCAAAAAAAGTAACTATGTACAAAATATACAACAGATATATATATATAAGGACGGGTTTTTTTATTTTGGAGGGGCAAATGATATTATTTTTGACTAAAATTTTTTGGAGAGCTAGAAAAAATAATCCTCTACAATTGCGAATTTTTTTTAAAAAAAAGTGATCGGAAGAGTTGGCGAGTAGCTACCCGCGCGGACAATAAAGATGAATATATATATATATATATATATATATATATATATATATATATATATATATATATATATATATATAATTCTACTAAGAGCCACCACTCGTCTCCGTCCTCTATTACTCCAGCAATCTGCGAACGACTCCACTTCTTTCCCGTAATCATCTAAACTTTTGAAATGTCGCATCTTCGTCCACCACTCCTATAATAGATGGACTCCACAAACGTAAATATGTACCAACGGCAATTATTTTTTATCTAAATCGGGATAATAGTTGGATCTGTCATATAAGATACTGCGTTCCAATTGTTTAGCGACATGCTGGTCTATTTGCGCCGCTTGCATCTACATCCTTGCTATAGGGGCGCTCTATAGAGCCACCACAGATGCACGCCGTCGTGCTGTATCCTTGCCTAAGGTACTGGTATCTGGTAATGATTATGGCACAGTCATCAACGTGCTTGTTGAATCAGTGATGAAAGACATGTAGTATCATCTGCCCAAAGTGTTCGCTACAGTGGCGGCTGTGGCAAACAAACAGAACCAGAAAGGACACCTGAAAATCAATCATGGGGCTTACAAGGAGTTCTTCAACATGCTGTGGTGGAAAATCAACACTCACTCCACCGCTACGCCTGGGAACCGATTAACCATAAAGATGAGGAAATCATAATTTATGGGCAATCCTCTTCCAATATGGACAAATTTGCAGGTGGTTTATGTGCCTACATTAACACAGTGACGTGAAGGGAGTACCCTCGTTACTCGTTAGCACATGTTCAATCATTGGCAATTGCCTCTTATCATGTTGTTCGGGTCAGTGACAAACTCGGATTTCTGGACAGAGCATATTCCTAAGCTACCAGATGGAATAGTGCCTGCCATGGAGTTAACTTTTGATAGATTAGGGAGTCTTTCTACTGTTGTCACGTGTGCACAATTTTTTTTTTAATCTTTGTCAAGGTGGTAAAGACGACGTCCTTCCCTTACAACTTTGTGGTTATTAATGCTTCCTCTACGGATGATGCTGCAATTTAAGGTCAGCTATTTGGTAAGCATGTCCTCTTGTTCTTCCTTAAAAAGCTTCTTATATTTTAAATGTTTTCTGTAATGACTGAAAAACTTATTTGCTTTTAATATTTTCTAACGTTTATGACGAGTTTAGACACGACTTTTACATGCGTTTTCAAGTAGATATTGACCAGCCTACTAGCAACATTATTAACCAACCGAACTGGAGGAGAAAAGGTTTTATTTTAGTGGATTGGTAGCCTTTATAAATTATTATGGTTATTATGATTATTAATTGTCATAATATGAAAACACGAAGAGTTCAATGAATGGACTATGTATGATATTCATCTAATATATGAGTATGTTATTTATCTTAACCTGGAATTAGGACATTATGTATCATCAGTAGAGTAGGTATAAATATAATGAACAATGTAGCATGCGATTGATGTTGAGACTGCAACCAAAATAGAGGTTTGTAAATTGACACATAAACAATACACCAAATAACTAATCTACAATAAGAACTTGATATAGTTAATATGATTATAATTTTTAAATTTGAGAAGGATACATAATATAATTGTTGGTAGTATTATTTCTTTTGATTAATCTAAATCGCCATGTGTAATACAATATATCTGAAGAGATTCTTGGTCATATTTATGTCCAAGAAAGAAGTCAATGTCAAGGTTGGTACTAAACTTACATCAATTTTTTTCTTTCCCGATAATAGTCATTCACTAATTTGTATAATATTTATCAATTTCATGTGTATAAGTATCAAACTACTTTACAAGTTTCTTTTTATCGCTTGTATGTTAACATAGTGGCAACATCTTTGCCTTTTCCTGGTGGTTAAAAGATATACTACATAGAATGCCTGTCTTGAATATCAATTACAATATTTTTCTATCCCACCTTACAAAATTCAAGGAAATGACATCATGTTGTGAGAGAATTCAAATATACATGTAATTTTTTATTTAGATACAAAAAATTGATATCATTTTCTTTTTTTTCTTTAAACATTGAAATTGACTATAATATAAACACATGAAACCAACATGATTTATTTAGACATATATAGAAGCCATGCTATAATTTGTTGTCAGGGGTTTTAATATATTAGTCTTTATTTCTATTAACTAACAATGATGAAAATATAATGAGAGTAACTTAATTTTCACCAAGGTGGTTTTAAGGGCATTCATCTATTGTATTGATGATTTTGAGGCCTCACACATGGTTGAGATAAAAAAAACATTTCCTACCCCAATCAAATATCTATAAGAATAGATTCTTAAGGAATTATAATGGTTTTTATCAAATATAATCCTAGAAACTCACTACAACACATGATGTCATCATATGTTTGATACATTTCAATGACATTGAGAATTTTCCTGAAATTCCACTTTTAGCAACATCATGCATATATCATCATTTTAGTTATCCAATAATAACAATTGATTCCTTATTGAACGAGGCATACACAATATAATTCGTTTCCGATAAACATTCTTTTTTCTTGTGACATTATTAAAGAACAAAGCTAAGCGCTTGACTTTAATTAATTTCAATAATTCATCAATACAAGAGAGTATTATGTCATTTTGAATTCAAAATTTTAATAGATTCATGATTTTCTTTATTAGAAAAGGTATTACAATCAACAATCATTATAATTGCATTACTTATTTTCATGAATTATCAAACGTAGAGTTGTATATTCTACAAAATATAATGCAAGTACACAATATAAATACATGACGTGTGTTTATCTTAATCTTAAGACAATGACCATGTGTATGATTATTTAATATTAGAATCTATTGTTATATCTACCTGAAACAGTAAGTACTAAGGATGGATAATTTTCTAGGACGACCACATTCCTACCAATCAAGGCACATTCTGAGTAGTATACTATTATATGTGAGACAAATGACCCATGGTTAATTTAGAAAAAATAACAACGGACTCTACCCAAGTGGTAGAAAAAAATGAACGTTATGAGCAGCACATTTGTACACAGTATATATGAAATAAAATAGTCGTATTATGCTTAAAGTGAGAAATTTTGTTGTTGAATATAAGTAGATTGCACCTGGGTATTCGTGCTTATGTGTAATTTTGATTGACAAATTTTCATATTTGGTAAGTATGAGATAAAAAACACATGTATGTAAGGACATCATGGAAGTGTCATGTCTTATATTTGTGTCCATAAGAGGTAAATAAGAGATTCTAAGAGCATTTTCATGATTTCATTTTCTTTCTTATTCTATATGAATACTAAGACACATTACTATTTTAAATCAAATGTGCGAGTGATATGAGCTATCTAGAAATACCTTATTAGTATATTACGAACGAGCGAAAATGATAATATGTCATGTTTAGAATATTTTAAAAGCATTACGATTGAGGTCAAATAATATAATACTTGTAATACTTTTGAGAGATATATTTGTAATGTATTCAATAAATATTTTGGTGTTTATATTGAAATTAGTTACGGTGAAAGAAATTATAGTTTCCTTGTTCATGAATAAGGTGTTAAGGGATAACCTAATGATATTATAAAATATAGATAAATTATGAAGTAGTATTGTAGTGTTTTCCACAAAACAGGAAGCATGGTATAACCACACAAATCTTTGGGACTTTGTCTATTTTTTATGGTAAATGATTTAAGTATAAGTGGCTTACGATATTCAAGGGAATTGGAGGGGTGCTCCTCTCCGCTCTCTCACCCTAGTGTCGCTAGGGTTCCTTCCTCCACAGGCGGCTGGTTAGGGGGAAGGAGTTTGGCCACCGCAAAGCGGTGCCCCGCTCCCCCTCGGCCTCTTCTCGCTCATCATCAGTAAGGTCTCTTCTTCGAGAGGTGTGTGGGTGTGGTGTCTTTGGAGGCAACAACCTTCTTCCTCCCTGTCGTTGAGCCCGGCTGCAACGAGTTTCTGATCCCCTTTCTCTTTTACTGACTTTCTGTTTAGGCTAGATTGTTCTCTTGTTTTGTCTATCTCCCTGCTAATCGGCGCTTCTTTCTCTTCTCGTGGTAGATTTTTATTTCTCGGTCAATTTTATTGTGGAGTTTGTATGGCAACAAGTGTGGGGAAAACATCTTTTTGGAACACCGATTTGGTGCAGGTACTCTACCACATATACATACTCAGGTTGAAGGTATTACTCATAGAAAGTTGTATTAGCCAACGAAGGAGAAGAGAGATCTATACATCATTGTCCTTAACAGATTTCGACATGAGTTTTTGTGGTAGTTTGTATATGTTCTTGATATCTGTGTGGTCTTTTAGTTTGTTTTTCTCATCATGTAGATGTCGTATGGCTACTCCATAATGAAATTTGTCTGTTTAACCTTAAAAAAATGGTTTACGATATTCAAAAGTAGAGTTGTTTACCTAAGTAATTGATAAAGAGTAAGCCACAATGTGGAAGAAATGCCAGTTAGCACAAAATGTCAAGTGAACTCTAAATTTTACTATCTTAGAGATACTACTTTTTTCATACAAATCTTGTGAAATTTTTAACTAATACTTAATACTTCTATATCATTTTTCATTGATGGTTTTCCACAAAAATTAATATGAACTGAATAAAAACTATATTTTTTATTTCTTCTACTATTTATACTTTACCCATTATGAAAGATGTCGTTACTTAGTACTATTATATTATGGTCTGGAAATGCATAAGGTGTGATATTTACTTCATGTTAGAAAAATTAGCAAATGACATGATACTTTAAATATTGAAGTGCTAAAATTACTAATTTAAACAAAAAGTTATTGATCTTTCATTTGGAAAAATATTACATTTTAATTGCGATATCATACATGTATTGTAAGTGTTGTTTTCATCTTTATGGTGTAAATGTGTACCTGTGCATAACATTGGACCCCATTTACATTGAAAATTTTATAAAAAATTAAAGTCACAATTGAAACAGAAATTGACAGTACAGACTTCCATGTATTAGAAATGAAAATATTAAACACAACTTTGGAATACAATTGATAGAGATAAAAAGATGCCAAAACTTAAAAGTAGTTAAAATGCAAGATAAAAAATATAAAATTGAAGGAAAAACACACAAGGAAGGTAAACTAGAAAAATATTGAAATGGATAGTTTGATACTATTATTTGTTAATGTTATTTGTATCCCTATTTCAAAATTCTAACAAAGTTACTTTGTTTTATATATATATATATATTTATATATATATATATATATATACATATACATATATATACATACATATACACACGGAGAAGCATCTCTTAGTTTATCATCCTCCCGGGCGTCCGGCCTCCGCCACGGATTATGGGAAAGGGGGAGAAATCTTTCTCTCTTAATCCCATATATATATATATATATATATATATATATATATATATATATATATATATATATATATATATATATATATATATATATATGG